>CAJVGC010000591.1:32420530-32630994 GCA_910822075.1 Senecio squalidus | reverse complement strand
TTAATGCCATTCTCGGCACTCACATGTACTTTGATTGATCGTATAACTACCATGACTCTTGAGGAATATAGCTACTCTAAGTGACAACTACTAGTTTTAAAATAAATTCAGTGCCTAATTTTCACCACACACTATTAGCTTTGTTAAGCCGTTTAGTAATTATGGGTATCGATACTTAGGAAATAACCGTTCCTTACTTAAGTGGCAACTTAGGTACATATTACTCGATCAGAAATGACTCCTCGTAGTAGTCGGGGTAAGAGGCATCACGGTTGGTTAATCGGTTTAGTGTGAACACTTAAGAGTAGTCGTTATACATGTAATCAATCATAGTTTACTTTTATGCGCGTATAGAGTTATACGACTTCCGCATCTATCTTTCAAACAACTGTTTTGGTTCGAACTATTCTTTAAGTAATGAATCTACTTTTAGAAACTTGTAAGTATTGATATACTTAGCCCAAACCTTTTTTAGTCGAGGACTAGAAAACTGTAACTCACTCACTACTTTATTGTAGTTGACACTTTATCTCTTGTTTCAGGAAATCAAGTGTAAGTCACGGAATGCATTACTTGGATGGGTCATGATACGTCACGTGAAGTCATGAATCGGGAGAAGACCTATTTTGGACATGTCATTTGGGAATTTTATCAAACATTTTATTTTGTTATGTCGTGATGTACTTTTCAATACTTGGTTATCTTGAAACTGTAAACTCTTATTTATCGTTTAATGACTTGAAACCGTATGTTTTTATTATAACTCGTGTAATGATATCTTTTCTCTTCACACTTCCGTGTTTCCGCTTTAGCGGGGTGTGACAGAAACACAGGGAGTAATTAAATACAACCTTTTCACTGGAAAATGGAAGTTCTTGTTTTCTATGATAACAAGATGCTTGGGGGGTAAATCGGGCAGTCTGGATCAGATGAATGAGTTTGAAACTCATCTGTTTCATGCTATGGTAACGGGTAGACGAATCTCCTTCTCACAACTTTATTTCGATGAGATTCTCTCCCTAGCCCTAAAAACCAAAAGACCGAATGATGTTCCATTTATTCATGTTCTTTCACTCAGTTTTGAGGAGGCCCTGGGCAAGGAAACTTATAATCAGCTTGATCAACGATTTTATACATGTGAACTTCCCAGGCTGACTCCAAAAATATTCACTTACATAAATATCACTGAGAATGAAGTTGCTCTCACACCTGTGATGCTTGAATGGATTGCCAATCCTTTCATCGATCAGGAACAGACTGAGTCTGACTCTTCAGACTCAGATGTCCAAGCTGATAGAATTGACGGAGGGCCTGAGGGAAATATCCCTGCTGCAGATGCTGAGGTGGAATTGGGTGGGGCTGGGCCAAATGATGCTGACCAAGGTATGGAAATTCCTCTTACTCTACCTCAGTCTGAGAGTATCCCCTCTCAGTCTGAGCAGTCCACTCCACATCTTGATGTACTGGCTACACAAGCGACCAACCTGATGGACTCACCAAGTTCATTTGATAAAGCTCTCACATCTAGCCCCACAACAAATCAAGCACTAATGGACTCACTATTCCATGAGGCTGAGAGTTCTACACTCCCCTCCAGTGCTGCAGTACAGACCAGTCTCTCTCTGCTAGAGCATGAGTTGGATCTGACTGCTTTGACTACCCAAAGCCCCATCAAGGTAGTAAACTTGGAGAAACATATTGCTGCTACCACACTGACACATGTGGCAAGCATTGAAGAAAATGTCTCACTCCTAGACATACCTGTACTCAGTATGGGAACACCCCCTTCAGTCTCACAGCCAGTTCCAACGGCTATTTTCACCAGCTCAGTGCTGGTTCACGATAAGGTACCACCCCCAAATCTCTTACACTCTCTATCACTAGTCGCCAATGCCTTACTCCCCAAACTGGGTGAGGTACAGACTTCATATTCTATGGCTTATGATCATTCTCCTAAATCACAGGGAGCGAGTGAGGCTGTGCCACCTGTTACATCAACACCTGCTACCACTTCAATCCAGTCTGAGGTTGCATTGACTGTCCATGTGCTATTACAAGCTCTTATGGACGTGTCAGCTCAGTTTGATGACAAACAGAAGGCAATGCAGACTGAGGTTCATGCTTTAAGAACACAAAATGCAGAGGAGCTGAAGGATCTGAAGGAGATGGTGATGAAACTGACATTTGAAGTCAGTATGATGAGGAAGGGCAAGGTTGTTGCACAGGGTTCTCAGCTTCAGGGGGAGAAAATACCTGCTGCAACTAATGAATCTGAGATCCCCAAGCAGCTGTTGAAAAGGAAAAGAGAAGAGGGGGAGAAAAGATACTATAAGACTACCAGATTTAACACTAAAACTGGTCAGTCTGAAGTATTCTATGAAACTGACTGGAGTGATATCTCAAGTGATGAAGCTGAGATGGAAGATTTTAAAGGAAAAGGCAAAGTTGGGTATACAAGTGACCCAGAACAGACTGAAGAAGGGGAAGGGGATAAAATGGAGACACAAACTGAACCTGAGTCTGAAGTTAAAAAGAAACTGTCTGAAACTGAAACAGAACCTGAGACTGAAGATAAAAAGAAGCAGATTGAGGCTGAAAAATTGGCCAAACTTCAAAGGTATGCGCAGAATGTTGGAATGACTGTGGATAAATACAGAGAATATGTGAAAGGGTTATACCAAGAGAAGTTTGAGGTTAATCCATATGATCAAGCATCAAAAGCTGCTGAAGAGCTTGAAGCTGAGATGACAGCTGAGGAGGAACTGGCCATTGAAGAAGAACAGATGAGGGTTGAAGCTGATGCCCAAATGGCCAAACTAGTTCTCAGAGAACAAGCTAGGGTTGATTACATTGAAACAAACTTCACAATGAGAAAGCTTAAGCACAAGATTCACCACTTAGACTGTAAAAGTCATGGTGGAACTGACCTCCTACTCACATGCACACATAAAGGTGGATCTTTCAGAGTTGGATTGTCAAGAATGCACACCATGGGATTGGAAGAATGGAAAGATATAGCAAGTTTGAGCTACAACATAACTGACACAGCTCAAAGTATGGCTATAAGAAGAGAAGCTATCTTCAACATGAATGCAGCTCACATGCTGAATCTAGTAGCTGATGAAGATTACAGAGCTTTCTGTATCAAGCAAAACGTAAGAGTCAGGGCTAAATCTTTGGGTCTGGAATCAAGCAGTATGCATCCTGTTCCTAAAGATGTTTTATTCCAAGACAGGACTTATATTGAAACTGAGAAGCATACTGGACTTTGTTATGTTGACTGTGGGGGAGAAGAGAGTTTTCAAGTCAAAGACAGACTCAACATGTCTTCAATCTATCATTGCATAGCATTACTTAGCCAATGTGAGTCTGCTCAATGTCTTCCATTCAGAATGAAGCTGGTCAGTTGGCTGTTCAACAATCTTAGAAGAATTGAAGACATTGGAACATTGTCTGACAAGGTGGAGCTAATCAAGAAGGAATATCAAGTGCATTTTCATAAGTCTGACACTGAAATGGCGAGATTGTTAGCTTGGAAGACAGAGAGACTGAAATGGCTGAATGAAAGAGATCAACCTTTGCCATTTGAGACATCATTGAAGAAGAGGAAGAGAACCTTGAAGAAACAGAAGTAATCTGGCTGGTGCTTATTTTGTTCACAAACAACGTTTTGTTAAATATTTTTATGTTTGTGTTTATTTTGATGCATCTTTTGTAAAAGACTTTGATTAAAACAGATAGGGGGAGATTGTTGGGAAATACAATGATTTACCCTAAGACTAATAAATCTGTTAATCAAAGTCTCGGTCTGAGTGTCTCAGTCTGAGTGACTGAGTCTGAGTGTCTCAGTCTGACTAACTCAGACTCAGTGAGAGACTTAAGGCGTGATTTTAGGTAGTTTAGTTAGACAAAATCTTCTATCACTTTAGAAGATTTCCTAAGATTTATCCTTATCAAGCTCACTATTATTGTGTATAAATAGTGAGCTTGAACGTTGTAAACATTGCGGCTTTTCAACCGAAATATAACTGTGTGTTATTTTCATTGTTTCTTTATTATAATTCCGCTATAATAATTACTGAAACTGAGTAATCAATCGATAGATAATTATTAACGTCTAAATACTTGTTTGTGATTGATTTGCCATTGTTTGAGATCTTAGTGAGACCTAACACTCTCATTTATAGTAGTGAAGCAGCAGAGTTGGTTTTTGTGTAGACCTACGGGTGCAGCCAAGCACGTTTTCGTTGGCTTCCCTGATAGTGTGAGGGGATGGAGAAATAATTTCTTTTTCGTGGAGGATTCTTGTATTCCATCTGGGTATGAGTTTCTTCGTGAGAGGATTGATGGTATTGATAGTCGTGCTCGTATTAAACCCTATGGTGCCCATGCGAAAGATTGTCTGGCTTTTCTTGAGAACGTTATTGCGGGTTTGAACATTCAGTATCGGAGGTACTCGTCCACCGTCTTGTCAAGGGGGGGTATATGTGCTAACCCGAAAGCACCGTTAGTGCCGATGAATTTCACGGTCACTGCTGAGGGGAGGCAAATAGGGAAATGTATGTCTTTCTCTATTCTTTTTCTCTTTATCTAACCTTTTTGCTTTATTCAACTCTTTCCTGTTTGCTTCGTTGTATTGCAGCTTTGGGTTTGGTGGAGGCCATGTCTGTTGATAAGAAGACTATTTTGGCTACGAGAGGTGTTCCACCTGAGGGTGTAAGGAGACTTAGGGGTAAGGGAGATGTGGATAGAGTGGTTATTGAAGCCATTGGAGAGGAGGTGTTTGACACTAACGATGATGATACTGGTGATGATGATGATGACGATGAGGATGATGACGATGATGATGGGTCGGTGTCTCCTATTATTGGTGGAGGTATGTTTCATGGTATGGTAGTTCTATGTCCATGTATGTTTGGTTTTTTCTTCCCTCCTTTTTATACGTTGGCTTTCTTTAGTAGGGGATGATATTGGGGAGCCGGATGTTGAGGTTGTAGAGGATGTTGAGGCCGTTGTAGGCGAGGATGATAGGGCCGATGGTTTGTCTGTAGATGACGTTGGGGGTGAGAGCCTTGCTGAGCTAGCCCCCCCAGACGACCTTGGGACTGTGCCCCTTGATGACGTTGTTGACGATTCACTTATGTTATCTCCCCCAGACGACTTAGGGACTGTGCCCCTTGATGACGTTCTTGATGATTCACTTATGTTATCTCCCCGAGATGATGGTGAGTATTGTGTGTTTATTTTAGCTATGTTTTTTTTTGTAACTTTGCCCTAATTAATTCCTTGTTGTTTCTGTGTAGTTTCTCCATTAGGAGTTCACGTTGATGGTGCTCCCTCTGCTCGGGGAAAAGGCCTGCCAACAATCATGTGCTGGGGAGGAATGTTCGGCCTCTCCGTCAGGGAGTGGGGAATACCATCCATTCGATCTCAGGAGCGTTTGGGTCTTTTTCTGGTGGTGCTACCACATATGTTGCTGGTATGCCAGTTGGTGAGGGCTCCTCCATGGCGGGAGTGACTACCTCAGCCGCTGTTGTGACTCCTCCGTTTTGCCCGCCCAGCTTTCCAGCTGGCATGTTCACGCTGCCTACTCCTGGTAAGTTAGTTTTATTTTGTTATTAGTTGCTGTTTTGTAGCTGACTTCTTTGTCTTTTGCAGGTCTTAGAATGGAGTTTTCTCATGCTGAGGGGCGTCCTTCTCGCATTGTCGATCCATTGCGGTTTGAGGGGGATTTCAGCTCTGAGGCTGCTCGGGTATATTTGACTGCTACAGAGAAGTATAGCCTTACTGATGTCTATGACATGGCTACGACTTCGGCGTACAATACCTTTGTGGATACTTGGGTGGCGAGGCAGCGAAATATTCTCTATCATCAGGATAGAGATCTTAGGCTTGCTTCCTTGACTGAGCAGTTAGAGCAGGAGCGAGAGGTTATTCGTTCCTTTAGGGATAGGGCTAGGGTAGCCGACGAGGAGGTTAGGGTAGCCAGGTAGGAGGCTAGGGTAGCCCAGGAGGCGATTAGGGTAGCCCAGGAGAAGGCTAGGCTAGCCAAGGAGGAAGCTAGGGTAGCCCAGGAGGCGATTAGGGTAGTCCAGGAGGAGGCTAGGCTAGCCAAGGAGGAGGCTAGGCTAGCCAAGGAGGAGGGTAGGGTAGCCCAGGAGGCTTTGGTTAGGGGGGAAGAGGAGAAAGACAGGATTCTCACCCGTCTTCAGGATGTAGAGGTTGAGTTGGTGTCTACTCATGGGACTACCCGTGGATTAGAGGATTCTTTGACGCGTTGTGCTGCTGAGAAGAGGGATTTGATTGTTTCTATGCCTGATATATTTAGGGCTGTACATACTCATCCTCAGTTTTTGGATGCGGCGACTCAGCTTAACACCGCAACCCGTGGTTATGGGAGGTATGAGGCTGATGCGGCCCTTAAGGAGGAATTCCCTGATTTATCTGGAGATGTCTTTACGAAGTATCATGGTGAGAGAGCGAAAGATAGAGAAACTGAGCGGACTCATGCCTTTAAGCGCCATGACTACCCTATCCTGACTCGAGTTGCGGCTGATCCCAACTTAGAGGCGAAGGATATTCTGCAGATGGTCAGGGAGGATGCGGCGTTGGAGAAACAGAAGAAGGGAAAGTAGTGACTTCCATCTTGTCCCATTTTGTTTGTCTTTTTTATTTTTGTGAGGCATGAGAGGATGAGAGGACTTGGTGTATTTGTGGGGTTGCTTCCCTTTATCATTTAGACTATGTATTATGTATGTATGGTGTTGCTACCTCTTATTTTTGAGACTATGTTATGATGATATATTTATGGGGTTGCGGTGGCAACTCTGTGCCATATTTTTATTTTCTTGTTTATTGCATGCATGTATTTTTGTGTTCTCGCGAGATCGCTTCCGTAGGAAGTGCTTACCCTTTCTCCCATGGAGTTGAGGGCGGATAAATATGTGGTTGCCTAGTAGGCCATGGATTTTTTTTTTTTTTTGTATCATACATAGACATAACATATATAAATGATGACTTACAAACCAAGTGTTTGAAGCAAAAAGTTGTATTCATTAAAATAGAGATATTTCGGAGTACAAAACATGGATCTAATCATTACATGTGAGAATTTTGACCAGTCCTTATATAGCTCATAGAGTACAAAATTTCCTAGGCATAACATTTTTTTAGGTTCATGGCGTTCCAGGTCCTGGGGATAGGGAATCCTGCCAGGTCAGAGAGGGTGTAGGCACCGCTCTCATTTGCCTCTTCGACTTTGTAAGGGCCTTCCCACTTGGGGCCTAGCTTGCCCGTATTCTCTGCCCTGCTGGCCTCATTTTTTCTCCATACGAGGTCGCCAACTTTGAATGTTGTTTTGGGCGGACCCGTGCATTGTAATACTTAGCCATTTGGCGCTTGCTCTCTGCTTGTCTTATGTGAGCTATTTCCCATCGTTCTTCAAGCAAGTTGAGGTTTTCCCTAAGAGCTTCCTCATTCTGAGCTGGGTTGAGTGTCATAACACGAGGAGTTGGGATGGTGAGCTCAGGGGGGATGACAGCTTCGGTTCCATATACAAGGCTGAATGGGGTTTCACTCGTGCTGCCCCTAGGGGTTGTGCGGTGAGCCCATAGAACTCCAGTAAATTCGTCAACCCATGATGTTCTGCCCGTGCCTAGCCTTGCCTTTATTCCTTCAACAATTGCTTTGTTCATTATTTCCACTTGGCCGTTTGCTTGAGGATGGGCTACGGAGGTGAAGACTTGCTTGATATCCATGTCTTGACACCAAGCTCTGAAGGGATTTTCAGCTAGTTGTTTCCCGTTGTCACTCACCTTTACATGAGGAACACCAAAGCTCCCACACAAAGTTGATCATTCTTTGACCTGTGATGGTGGTGACTGGCTTGGCCTCTACCCACTTAGTGAAGTAGTCAACTGCTACTATGAGGAACTTGACGTTCCCCACTCCTGGAGGGAACGGGCCAACTATATCAATGCCCCACTTGTAAAACGGCCATGCTGTGGTGACAGGAATTAGGTCTTGCTTAGGAATTTTGGGAATCGGGGCATGCCTCTGACATGATTCACATCTTTCAATCTCCTTCTTGGCATCTTGGTGCATGGTAGGCCAATAGTATCCCATGCACATGATTTTGGTTGCCACGGTACGTGGACCCGAGTGTAGGCCACAAGTGCCGCTATGCATTTCTTGTACCAATTCAAGCGCTTGAGCAGGGTCGACACAACGTAGGTGTGGTCCAAGGAAGGATTTCCTAAAGAGGATGCCGTCAATCATTAGATACATGGGAGCCTTCATTCTTATCTTCCTTGCCAAATGCTTGTCTTCGGGGAGCATGTTATCCTTAACGAATGCGATGATGGGGGACATCCAATTGTTAGGGTCTTCGGTGGCCATTACTTCCTCCTTAGGGGTAATTGATTTTTCTATCAGTTCTTCCACTATCACAAAGGCGGATGAGGCCATTTTGCTCAAGGCATCCGCAATCTTGTTTCTGCTCCGTGGCACTTGTTCTATGTTGAAAGTTTTGAACTCTGAGGCTAGTTACTTGGCTTCCTCTAGATAGAGCTGCATTGAGTCTTGAACGGCCTCAAAGATGCCCTTGACTTGGTTTGCTACCAACTGTGAGTCCACAAATACTTCAATGTGTTGCACCCCCATCTTTCTAGCGATGCGAAGCCCAGCGAGGAGAGCTTCGTATTCTGCCTCGTTGTTGGTAGCGGGGAACTTAAACTTTAGAGCATAAGTATATTCCTTCTTGTCTGGGTCAGTGAGGATCAGACCAGCCCCAGAGCCTTCTTCATTGGATGCTCCGTCAGTGAACAATGTCCACGTAAGTCCCACTACCTCTTCTTCTTGGGCTTTAGGTTCCTCTTCCAATTCTGCCAAGAAGTCTGCCAAGACTTGACCCTTCAGAGAGCTTCTTGGCTGGAAGGTGATCTCGTGTTCTCCCAACTCTACTGCCCACTTTGCTAGCCGGCCTGAGACCTCTGGCTTGCCTAGCACCTGCTTGATGGGCTTGTCACTAAGGACTTGTACAGGGTGCCCTTGGAAGTATCTTCTTAGGCGTCTAGCGGAGTGGACTAATGCCAATGCCAACTTTTCTAGGGTTGGGTAGTTTATTTCAGCTCCTTTTAACGCCCTACTGATGAAGTAGATAGGTACTTGTGCTGTTTCGCGTTGAGCGAGAAGGACTGAGCTTACACATTCCTTGGAGGCAGCCAAGTATATGGTAAGGAGTTCTCCTGGTACTGGAGGTGTGAGAGTAGGGATATCAAGTAGAAATTTTTTCATTTCTTGGAATGCTTCTTCAGCTTCTTCAGACCACATGAAATCTTTCTTTTTTATGCATCCCTTCAAGGTTTTGAAAAATGGTAAGGATCTGTCTGCGGCCTTGGAGAGGAAACGAGCCAGAGCAGCCAACTTACCGTTGAGGTTTTGCACTTGTTTCTTGGTAGAGGGAGAAGGCATTTGGATGATTGCTTCTATTTTCTTGGGGTTTGCTTTAATGCCTCGAGGGGTGATAAGATGGCCAAGAAATTTTCCTTCCTCCATGCCGAAGCTACATTTAGAGGGGTTCAACTTCATGTTGATTTCTCTAAGTGTGTTGAAGGTTTCTTGGATGTCAGCAAGCATTTCTCCTTCGGCGTTGCTTTTGATCACAATATCATCTACATATGCTTCAACATTCCTTCCAATCTGATCTTTGAAAGCTTTGTCGATCAGACGTTGGTAGGTGGCTCCTGCATTCTTTAGGCCGAATGACATCTTTTTAAAACAGTAGATTCATTGGTCTGTGTGGAAGGCGGTTTTGTCTTCATCCCTTTCTTTCATGGAGATTTGATGATAGCCTTTGTAAGCATCCAAAAAACATTTGAGCCTGAAGCCGTCCAAGGATTCCACCTTCCAATCTATCTCGGGTAAGGGGTAATTATCCTTTGGGCATGCCTTGTTAATGTCTTTGAAGTCTACACATAGCCTCCATGAGCCATCTCCCTTCTTCACCATGACGAGGTTGGCTATCCATGTCTGGTACTTCACCTCTCTGACTATCCCTGCCTCTTCCATCTTGGCTACTTGTTCCAGGGCAGCTGTGCTTCTATCATGGGACATTTCCCTTTTCTTTTGCTTGATAGGAAACATATTAGGGTTAGCATTGAGGGAGTGTTCGGCCAACTCTCTTGGTACTCCCGTCATGTCAGACGTTTGCCATGCAAACACGTCTAGGTTATTTTTGAGGAGAGGAACTAACTTCTTTTTGGTTTCCAATGGGAGTTGTTCTCCTATGCCAATGGGCTGTTCTGGGAATTTTTCGTTGATTATCACTTTTCGTTCATTGCCATCTATTACTTCTGTCTCTGTTGTGATGGGCTTGGGTTTAGATACTTCAGCTTTAGCCACCTGCTTGCATTCACGAGACCAGTCCATGCGACCGCGTACGGTGCCTATGCCATTTGGTGTTGGGAACCTGATCATTCCATGTATGGTTGAGGGGATCCCCCAAACCTTTCTATGGAAGGCCTTCCCAATATTACGTTGTAGGCGGATGGAGCCCTTACAATGGTGAAATTTAGTACTTCAAAGCGAGGAAATGGGTATTCCCCCATCATGACCTCAATCATGACTTGACCGATAGGCCAATGAATTTCTCCTGCGAAGCCTGCTAAGGGGGACTCAGCGGGGAGTATAGCTTCTCTAACCTTCTGAGGGAGCTTTTTGAAACAATGCTCATAGATGATGTCGGCGGAGCTTCCAGTATCTATGTAGGCTTTTTCAACCTCATAATTGGCCAAACGGACCTGGATGACTACCGGATTGGTGGAAGTAGTTTCCACTGGTGGGAAAGATATCGGTTGCATCATCCAGTTCTCTAGCACAAGGGACTTTCGTTTCTGAGAGCTACCGCTTACCATGCACACATGGCCATCAAGGGGTCCAGGGTGGTTGTCTTTCCTAGCTGCCTCCTGCCACTCATAGGTCTTTTTAGCGGGTGACTTTTTCGCTTGCTGCCTTGCTCCTATCACCAAGTGTTCAAGCTTTCCTTCATCCAACGCCCGTTTTATTTCAGCTTTTAGTTCCCGGCATGAATTAGTGTCATGGCCGTAGTCTTCGTGAAAATCACAGCGCTTGTTCATATTCTTTGTTCCAGAGCGGTGAAGCATACGAGGAGGTGGCTTAAACGTCGCCCATATTTGTTCAGTTTTTAAAATCTCCATGGGGGTCTTGCTGAGGTTCCCCCCAGATGGGCTTCTTTCATAAGGGGTGAATCTTCTAGGAGGTCTTTCCTCCTCTCGTCTACCTTGTCTACTGTCACGATGATCCCTTCTTCGACTATCATGTCGGGGCTCCTGTCTACTTGTCCCTCCGACAGCTGGTCCGCTCCATGCCCATTCTCTCTTGCCACTTGTTACGCTTCTTGCCAAAGCAATCGTTTCCTTTGACCTTAAGTAATTGTAGCAAACATCTGTGGTCTCCTTGAAGGTAACTGGGATTCGTGCTGCTAGTCGTTCTTGGAGTTGGCCTGGGAGTAGTGAGAGTGTGAACCCGGATATTTGCTGACTTTCGGGTAGGCCTGGTATCTTCTGGCACTCTTGTGTGTAACGGAGGATGAACTCTCGCAGGCCTTCCCCTTCTCGCTGGCGTATGAGATGTGCCTCAAGATGGGTTCTCCTTTGCTTTTTCTGCTGAAAAAAGTTGGAGGTAAACTTGGCTTTAAGGTCGTAGAAATCATAGATGCTTTTCTCTTGGAGGCTTGTGAACCAATCTCTAGCGAAACCTTGCAATGTTCCTGGAAACATGTGGCAAGCTACCGGGTCTACCCATTTTTCTGTCATGATAGCTTGTTCGAAAAGTGCTAAGTGATCTCCCGGGTCTCTTGTTCCATCATAGGTGCCGACTATGGAGGGAACTCTCTGTCGGTCTGGGATGGGATATCTTGCCACCCAATCACAAAACTTAGAGTTCACCACAGAGGTAGGCATGGTTGCTACCCGAGATGGTCCTTCCCTCTCTCCCACGAGGCCCTTCAGCAAACTGAGTAATTCTTGAGTGGTATCTTGTGGGGGCGGAGGAGGGGTAGGCTCTGGTGCCTTTTGCCTTTGCAACTCATTAACCAACTGTCCGAGCAAGACACTCGCATTGACCTCAGGAATTGGTTGTGGCGCAGGCTTGGGCTTCAATGTTTCTATGAGCCTAGCTAGGAAGTCGTTTTGTGCGTGTGGAGCCGGTGGAGGTGTTTGTTGTTGGGACAAGGCTGCCTTCAAAATCTCCAAAGCTTCTTCTACTGACGTCTGTTCTTTGGGAGGGGTTTGAGTGGGAGTGGGAGATGGCTGTTGGGTTAGAGTGGAGGTTTCCAAGCTAAGAAGTTGTGGGAAGCTCTGGGTTGGAGTGATACTTGGAGGCCTTCCCATCTGGAAGCCTTGATAACTTGACTGGCCTGCCTCTCCCGTGCTAGGCACTTCCACTTCGGCTGTGTCGTTAGACCCGAAAGGGTAAAGTCTGGTCCGGACACCAGATAGGTTTTCTTCACTAATCCTTCTAGCATTCCCCATCCCATCTCCTGCTCAGTGACTTGGGAGTTTGGGGGGGGGGGGGGGGGGGGGGGGGGGGCGTTGATGTCTACCGAGGGAGGAGGATCCTCTCTACTCGTAGGGGGGTTCATGGCAGGGCCTGAATCCATTGAGGGTGAAGGGTTAAGGAGAAAACTTAGTGAAAAACCGTTGTTCTATAACGGTCCCACGGATGGCGCCAATGTTTGAGCAACGATTGACGGGGCTCAAGGGTTTGGGGTGTTGGCTAATCGATATGAACTCCTGCGAGAGCAGTGCAAACCTACCAAGCTCTCGACGAGCCTAAGGTCACGTATGATTAGCGGGTGTGACGTAAGAGAGTGGGAAAAACTGCTCTTGAACGTGTATGTGTGAGTGATGCAATGATTGACAACCTGCCCTCTGACATTGATCAGAGGGGTATTTATAGGCTTGAGATTAGGGTTTCCATTTATGGGCTGAGGCCCAATAATTACACCCATGGGCCGTCACTTTATGATCCACAAATGGGTAAGTGACGTAAGCATATGTGCTTGCGACGTCAGGTCAACTTAAGTCAACTTAAGTGTATACCGGGCAGAAGTTAGCGTTACCGGGCAGCCAGGCCAACCGGGTAGGCTGTGCCCGGTAACGGGGCTAAAATGCTCGGCGGTTTCCGAGGTATACCGGGGTGAGCTCGAGCACGGGGCTCTTTACCCCGGTAACGGGGCTTAGTTTACCCGGGTATGGCCAAGGTGTCCGGGGTGATGTTCGAGCAGGGGCTGATTACTCGATAGCGGGGCGAGGTGTCTAGGCGGTATCCGAGAACGGCCCAGAGATTCTGGGCGGAACTCGGTAACGGCCCTAGAAGTGTCCGAGATGCCTTGGCGGGGCTACTTATCTCGGTAACGGGGCCAAGGTGTCCGAGGCGTCCAAGGCGGTTGCTCGGTAACGACCCAGAAAGTCACGGCGGTGTCCGAGGTTGCTCGATCACGTGTCCGAGGTTACCGAGTCATTCTCGAGAGCGGGGCTTGTTTACTCGGACAGGGGCCAAAGTATCCGAGGTGTGTCCGGGATACAGCTAAGATCTTATTTACTTTAAAAAGAATCTTAAATTCAAAAGAGACAAATCTTTACTACTATATAAAGAGTCTCCCCCACCATCTTAATATCTTAAATTTTAAGTAATTGAAATTACCTTACTACCCTTAATCTATATTTATTATTATTTAAGTCAAACAACACTCTCTTTCCTAATTAATTTAAAAAATATTTAACATCTAACAAATTAACTTATAATTCCTATGTAATTAAAAAAAAATTAAAATACTTTCTATTTAATTTCAAAACTTTCAAAATTATAAATTTTATTTTATAACACCATAAACTTAAAATAATTAAAATATTATGCATTTTTTTTCTACTAAAATACGTATACTAAATCTACACTATAATATAATCTATTTCTACTATATTATAAAACATTTCCCACATAGTCTTAATTCTCTAAAACCTTAGTAATTGAAATTACTTAACTACCGTTTTTATTGAAATTACTTAACTACCGCTTTTATATCTTTCACCACATATCATTATTCAAAATAACTTATAATTAAATAATGTTGGTTAATAAAGTTTTAGCCTTATAGAGTAAATGAACGGAAATATACTTTAAACATGTAGACTTAGTCTTTACTACTATATAAAGAGTCTCCCCCACCATCTTAATATCTTAAATTTTAAGTAATTGAAATTACCTTACTACCCTTAATCTATATTTATTATTATTTAAGTCAAACAACACTCTCTTTCCTAATTAATTTAAAAAATATTTAACATCTAACAAATTAACTTATAATTCCTATGTAATTAAAAAAAATTAAAATACTTTCTATTTAATTTCAAAACTTTCAAAATTATAAATTTTATTTTATAACACCATAAACTTAAAATAATTAAAATATTATGCATTTTTTTTCTACTAAAATACGTATACTAAATCTACACTATAATATAATCTATTTCTACTATATTATAAAACATTTCCCACATAGTCTTAATTCTCTAAAACCTTAGTAATTGAAATTACTTAACTACCGTTTTTATTGAAATTACTTAACTACCGCTTTTATATCTTTCACCACATATCATTATTCAAAATAACTTATAATTAAATAATGTTGGTTAATAAAGTTTTAGCCTTATAGAGTAAATGAACGGAAATATACTTTAAACATGTAGACTTAGAAGTGTTTATTTACCATAATAACAATAACCAATTTCGTTTATATTGATTAAAGAATTTATGATTGAAAACCAGAACTGACATGTAAGTCTATACCGTAATTAACGGTATTTATTTGTTAACAAATGGGTCAAATTCATAAAAAAGTTCGATTACAAACCATGCAAAAATTGATGGAGAATAGGAAGTCGAAAGAGTTCATCTTAAAAATGATTCCTAAGTTTGTTTTGTAATTTGTTTGATGGACAATGGGAAGTCGGGTCAACACATACACACTTATGTCACACATGTTGGTCCTAATTGAACTTGATGAGGTTTCATATGCTAAAAATGTTTATTTGTTTATGTTTTGAGTGTAGGACTGAAAAAAAATACTGAACTATCTGAGATCAGTCCTTAAGAAAGGTTGGGTATCCTCTCAAGAAGAAACTATCATTATGAATATACATGCTCAAATAGGTATTTACTCATTTTCTTTAAAAAAAAATATGAGACCATTTATACTATCTTTATCTTTTAAAAGCTCTTACTTATAGGTAGGTTTATTTGTCATTACAATGTTATGTTTTAGATGGTCAACAATTGCAAGAAGCTTACCAAGAAGAACCGATAACGATATATAAAACTATTAGAGAACTCAATTCAAGAAAAAAAAAAGTGTAAAGTGAGTTTGAACCAATCAAGAAATAGAAAAAACGACTATTGATGACAAATATTTTAACAAATACAAGGACAACAAGAATTGCAACAAACTACTATCTTTTAAAAGTCCGTATCTTCACGTTTTACATTATGATTGGAGTTTAAATACATTTTATGTTTTTATCGTTTTGCGTATTTAATTTCCGTAGTTAAATATTCGTAATATAATTATATCAAATTTAGTTTATTATCCCCGCTACACCGTGCGGGTACTATACTAGTGTATATAGTAGTATAGATCAGGTAATTCAATAAAAATTACTAGTTTTATTATGTTTCAAATTTAACCTTGTAGAAGTTGTAGGGAATAGAATACAATTTAATACATAACAAATAAAAACACTCTTGTATAAGGTTGTTAAGATTTCGATTTTGATCTTAAAATATTACGATTTTACGATCTCGTCTATCAAAAATCGATCACGATCCTACATAGGATCTAAAAAACATAAGATCTTAACAGGATCCCAATGATCTTAAAATCTTAGGATCTTTGTACAATCAGATCCAACGTTTTTTGATATTAAGAACCAAGAAACTATAAATAACTTAACTTTGTTAAAATAAACTAAAAAACAAGTCGTCTAACAGGTTAAAACACTTCAAAATATAGTTTCTATAAATATTTTATTTCAACCAACAAATACGTGTACATCAAAACCAACATTAACTCAATGAAGTAATTTATGTCTATATGAATTTTATTACACCATTTAATCATTCAACGATTTTAATATATTATTAGCAATTATATCTTTAATCTTTAATATATAATAAAAGAGAGGCCTTAAATGCCACATGGCATCCGTTGGATGGATTAACCTCTTTGATGTTAGCAGTTAGATCAGATTGATGATGTCATCAAATATTATTTTCATTTTACACCCTCTTACATTACATAATTACATTATCTCTTTTATTCAATCTCTACTCAAATAAAAAACATAATTATAATTTATTTATAGAATCATTTAATTTGGACTATAATTTACCTTATTATTATTCTAAAATCTCATAAGATAAAATATCAAACCATATGTATAAAAATAAAGGTGTATATGTTATTATAACTATAAACAATATGTGTATAAACGTAAAAGTATATATATGTATTCTACGTACAACATTATTTTCTCATAATAAATTAAAATCTACATAAAAATAAAATTTATGATTCAATCTTTATTTTTTTCCGCGCTATCGCTTCACAATAATCTAGTAAATATATAATATACTAATATTATAAAAGTTATTCTATTATAATAATACGATTTCGATCCGATATTATAAATACGAAAATGATTTTAATTAAGATCATGATATTATCAACTTTCTTGTAATGAATTATCATTTTTTTTATTTATTTATCAAGATTGAGTCTAAAAGCTAATTAACAATTCTTTAACATAAATGTCAAGACTTATGAGTCAAAAACGGTGGCCCAATTCCTCGGTAGCTCTCTGTGCACACTCGTGACTATGACACACCATTTTTTATTCAATTAAAATTAAATAAAAATATCTCATTTACTTTACTTTCCACAAATCACACAGTGTCAAATTAGCAGTAAGAATTTAATTTCTTAATTTAATCACACCAAATCATACCCTTAAACATTCCCAAGAATATTAATCCAAAATAAAATAAATATTCCTTTTTATTTATTTTATTACAATTTTTAGAAACAATTTTTATTACCAATAATTTCTCTTACATCTTTTCTCACTTTCACTTCTTTATTTTTGTTTCTTAAATTTCCCCCAAAACCCTTCCATAAATCCATGGTCTAATTAGGGTTTTCTTTTTCATGGACCCAAACAAAGAAAAGGTTATCAGGTTAGTGTTGATCCATGTTTTTTCTTTTTTTTTTTTTTTTTTTTTTTTTGGAGATTTTTAGATGATTTGATGAGAATTAGGAAGTGGGTGTTGTTAAAAATTTGAACTTTTTAATGTTTGTTGTTGATTTTAGTTGGATTCATGTAAAGAAATATGCTTTTTGTTTGGTTTTTTATCATGGTGTGTTGGTTGGTTGCCTAGTAAGAAAATAAGCTGTTTGATACGAAATCGGTTAATGATTTCGACGAATAAGCCCCACTTAGATTAGGTGGACCAAACTAAAAGAACGAATAGGTGATACTTTATAATTATGATTTGCAGGTTTTATCCTAATGCAAAGCAAAAGAATGATTTTGTATTGGGAAAAACCGAAGCTTTACATCTTGATAAGTCGTCGTCTGGGTACAATTTTGGGTTACCGGCTAAGGGAAAACTCAATGGCGCTCCAAATCCTAAACGTACAACGAGTACTTTATTTCCTGAAGACCATGAGCCATGGCAAAAGCGGATACTTGATCCGGGTAGTGACATTGTGTTGCAATGGAACCGGATTTTTATTGTCTCGTGCTTGCTAGCACTATTTATCGATCCGTTATATTTTTATTTACCTGGTGTAGTAGTAAACCAAGAGTCTTGGTGTGTGAAAACGGACTTAGATTTGCGAATTGTTGTGACTGCTTTTCGTACTTTGGCAGATTTGTTTTATATGTTGCACGTTGCAATTAAGTTCAGGACAGCTTATGTTGCCCCTAGCTCTCGGGTTTTTGGAAGGGGTGAACTTGTAATGGATCCTAAGAAGATTGCTCGAAGATATGTTAGAACCGATTTCTTCATTGATTTTATTGCAACACTCCCTCTCCCACAGGTACTTATTAAATTTTCATGTACGTAAATAATTTTTTTTTTAAGTCTCTTTTCACTGTGTTGATATTTGTGGGTTTTTCTGCAGTTTCTTATTTGGTTTATTATACCTGCAACGAGGAGCTCTCGAGCCAATCACAATAATAATGCCCTTGCGTTGATTGTTCTACTACAATATATTCCAAGATTATATCTAATCTTTCCTTTAAGTTCGGAACTGGTCAAAGCAACAGGAGTTATGACAAAAACTGCTTGGGCAGGGGCTGCATATAATTTAATGTTGTACATGCTGGCTAGTCATGTATGTATATTTGAACTTCGTACATACCGTCCTTTATCATTATCGTTATAATAATTTATATTCATAGTGCAAGGATAAAAGATTAGGGGTAACGGGTGAAAATGAGTTTATGGTTGAAACATGTTTTTTAAGTATTAGTTGGGACGGGACATGGCATGTTTGTTTGACCAACAGACACTATTATGCATTAGTTATGATCTTATAAATAATATTATTATTATCGTAATTTAAATGTTGAAAACAAAAAGTATTCAGGAGGTTGTATGTATTAAAAATGGAATTTGGGCGACTTACAACCTGTTCGACCCATTCATCTTTTAGCTTAAGCTTAAATCTAAAACCAAATTTATTTCTCTGTTCCCTCAATTGACACATGATTTTCTTGGTAATTAGGTGTTGGGTGCAGCGTGGTATGTGCTATCCATTGATCGGCATATGTCTTGCTGGAAATCTGTTTGCAAAATAGAAGAAACATGTAAAGCTAGCTATCTTGATTGTAGCACTATGAATCATATTGATCGGAAAAATTGGGCGAATGTGACAAATGCTTTTAAGAGGTGCACTGCTGATGATAGTTCACCCTTCAACTTCAAGTATGGAATATTTGAAAGCGCGGTGCAGAAAAATGTCATATCCTCAAGTTTCTTTGAAAAATACTTCTATTGTTTGTGGTGGGGATTACAACAACTAAGGTATGCCTTTCTTCCAAGTTAAATAGATGAACCTTTATGGGTAGGCAACATTGATAATTGATCATATTAGAACATAAGTTCTTCGTAGTCTAATACGAATTGGATTAAAAGGGAGGAAATTAGAACATGTAGAGTGAGGGTGAGTTTGATAGTGCAATTTTTATTTTATTTTTGAGGTTTTTGCTTTTCCAATCTTCCGATCAAGATATTCATCTCATAATCTATCGTTAAGTATTTGACACGAGTTATATGCAGACTTTTTTTTATACACACTTACTTTTTTGGTTGAGATATTAGTATTTAAAACATAAGTTGGCCTTTTACACCCTAAAATCTTTACTAAATTGAATAATGTGTCATGTATCATATCATATGGGACAGTTAATGACCCATTCACTCAAACTGTCCCTTCGCTAAAAATGTCTATGCCCTTCTTTATTATTTCTTGCTCAGCAGCATTGTTCGCTTTTCTTTTACCCTATATTTGATTTGATGTGTATAATTTCTACGAGTTGAGCAATTTACCAATAATTTAGAGTCCGCCCACTTCCCATGTTTACGATGTTCTATGTTGGATAACGATTGTGATTAAGGTGTTAGGATCAAGAAATTGTGTGGTAGGGATGTGGATGGTTTGGTTTGGCCAAATTAGATCACAAAATGCCATTAGAATAAGTAAAATAAGTTGGCTTTTTAACAGTTTTGAGAAAACCAAACCTTTAAATTAATGGTCTTGGACGAACTACACCAACCATAACCGGTTTTGTTCCTGCGGAGTTTGGTTAGGTTTTTTTAATCTTCACTCAAGGAAAGAGATCTAAACATTCATGTTCAAAAAAATTAAAGGGCAACAGATTTGCACCCGTGTCTTTCACAAACTACAACCGAAATTTAGCATGTTGAAAGAAATAACATGTTACTATTTGATCACAGATCCAATGGATTGGAATTTGAATTTCGATTCCAACGAATTTTAGTGACCCAAACACAAGTGTCTATTCACCATCACTTGATATTTAACTCAACACACTGATATTCATCATCATCATCATCATCATAATCATTCCGTTAGTCAATTCTCCTAGGTCATCTTCGGTACAACCAAGTCTTTTTACACAAGACAGACATATATATAGCTGTCTAAAATATTAAAGTTTTTTCGCAATTCGGATACTGGACGTTTCAAAGCCGCCATAAGAAGATGGCCAGACAATCCTCTGCCCAGACTGATAGAAAAAGAAATACCCTGAAAAGACAAAATAAATATAGTTAATGCATCAATGATGAAATAATTTATTTCTAGTATATACATACACACTTATACACGCCCCATATTTTTATTTTTTAGAATCTCTGAATATTAGCATACTCATTCCTTATACATGTATCCTTGAACCATAAAGTTACTCCGTGTAACGTGTATCTAGAATATTGAAAGTTGAAACCATTCCTTACATATCAGATGCAACAATTTACCATAGAAACTTATTATTTTGTATGGTTTTACAGCTCATATGGGCAGAACTTGTCCACAAGCACTTTCATTGGGGAGACATCATTTGCAATACTGATTGCCATTGTTGGTCTTGTTTTGTTTGCACACTTGATCGGAAATATGCAGGTATCTGGAAACCTTTCATTATTGCTATAAGTAATTAAAGTTCTTATGTCTTTTAATATACATATTGTGGCATGTGTGACTAGACCTACTTGCAATCATTAACAATGAGACTTGAGGAATGGAGGCTTAGGCGAAGAGACACTGAGGAATGGATGAGACACCGTCAACTCCCTGAAGATCTGAGAAAACGTGTTCGGCGTTTTGTCCAATATAAATGGGTTGCAACTCGAGGTGTGCATGAAGAAGCTATCCTTCACGGCTTACCTGCTGATCTTCGCAGGGATATTCAACGTCACTTGTGCTTGGACCTTGTTCGCCGGGTATGCTTCTTCAATATATAGATTCCGTTTTTTTATGTATGCTTAAGTAAAAGTTAACTTAACTTCATAGCACTTTTTGCACATTGTAGGTCCCATTCTTCTCCCAAATGGATGATCAGTTACTCGATGCAATATGTGAGCGTCTCGTTTCTTCCTTGAGTACAGAAGGTGCTTACATGGTTCGTGAAGGAGACCCTGTGTCAGAAATGTTTTTCATAATCAGAGGTAGACTCGAGAGTTCCACAACAAACGGAGGCCGAACAGGCTTCTTCAATTCCATCCAAATGAGGCCTGGAGATTTTTGTGGCGAAGAACTTCTTGCATGGGCTTTACATCCAAAGTCAACAGTGAACTTACCATCTTCAACCAGAACTGTTCGGTCACTTACAGAAGTCGAAGCTTTTGCTTTACGAGCCGAAGATCTAAAATTTGTAGCAAATCAATTCAGAAGACTTCATAGTAAGAAGTTACAACATACTTTTAGGCATTATTCTCACCATTGGAGGACATGGGCCGCTTGTTTTATACAGGCAGCTTGGAGAAGACATAAAAGAAGGGCAATGGCATCATATCTTTCAACAATGGAATCTTTTGTCCGTCACAATGAACAAGATGATGACGATGATGATGAACCAGATCAAGGTCGAGAAGAAGATGATGATGAACAAGCTCTTAATCCAAGTGGTCAAGTAAAGTCAAACCTTGAAGTCACATTATTGGCTTCCAGATTTGCTGCAAACACAAGACGAGGAATTGCTCAGAGACTGAAACGTGCAGGTGGGTTGCCTAAATTGCAGAAACCTGAAGAACCTGACTTTTCTGTTGACCCAGATATCAGTTAGTTGATTTTCCGAGTTGGATCAACAAAAGGATACATATATACTTACGAAACGTGGCACGACAATCTGGGGAGTGCTAGTTTTTCAATCTACATTTTGTTTTGGTTCAAATCTGAAGTTATTGGCTAACTGAATCTGTTTTTGTGGGTTGTGGGAAATGCAAATGCAACCCAGTATTTATGAATGTTGGAGACGGAGACAGTTGTAGGTTGTTTTAATTTAAGAGTGAAAAGGTTTGTAATATATCAGTATTGGTTGTACTTGTAGCAAGTAAATGTAGAGCTCAAAGATAGTTTTCGCCTCTTGACATCAATCGATGTTGATTATTAACTTTTCATGTTTTGTTAATGTGTAGACGAATACTTATCATTCATGTCGGGAATTTTTGGTTCACTTTTGGTCTCTGGCCGAAGTAAAATAACTACTTGCCTTCCTATAAACTCTACTGGTATTCTTATCATTTCATCTAGATGACAAGTGAATAGAAAAAAAAAATTGGTGGGTTTTTTTCAAAGTAATATATCTTTTAGATAAATATGTTTTCTAAATAATTTTTTTTACCAAAAATTTATAATTTTGTGTTCTTTAAACTAATATAAAGTAATTTTGGAAACAAAATCTCGGATTTCTTTTTTCTAGTTATAATTTTATTACATTCGTAAAATTCGTTACAACATATTTGTATTACATTATATTTGTATTGCATTATATTTGTAAATTGTGTTGTATCGCATATATAGTTTTGTTGAATCATTTTATATTACATAAATATTATTGCATCGAATGTATATTATGTTGCATCATATTTGTAAATTGGGTTGTATCGTTTGTATATATTTTTGTTGTATCATAATTATACTTATTGCATCAAATTAGATTATTTAAATCACTATTATATTTATTTTGTAACTATTTAATATGTTTACGATGTTAAACAAATTTTATATCATTGTATCATTGTTAAAAGTTTGTTGCATCATAGGTAAAAAAAAAATATGTTTTATTATAGTTATTGCATTATTGTTAAATATTTATTGTAATATAAAGAAATTTTGTTGTATCATATATTTATAAAAAAGGAAATAGAACAAAAGGAGTTCGAAATTATAAAAGAAAAACAATTATTATATTAATGAAAAGGAAAATAAAAATAAATAATAGAATGATATGGATATTTAAAATACTCATATTACGTTTGAAAGGGTGAGAAGGTCTGTGATGTCGGTAAAAGTACCTCTTAATTGATCCTAAGAGCATAGCTAACCATGACGTTATAGCTCGCGTTATGGATGAGTATAACGCCGGCGACGTTACAGGTTTTTTATTTTTCCGTTAACTTAATTAAGAAACAAATAATTAAAATTTTAAAATTTTAGCCGTTAGGTAGCCGTTTTTTTTAATTTTTTGTAACTTTTCTTTTCTTCTTTTTAACCAACTCTATAAATACCCAACCTTAACTACAAAACCATACACTAAATCATCTTCTTTCTCTCTACAAAACCATACACCTAAAATACATAAGTTGAAAAGAAAAAATGTCGCAACACAACGATTATTCGTCATCCGATTCCAACTCTCCTTCCTCCTCGGGCTTCGCAAATTTCCAAACACAACCCGGTGACTTCACTTCTCTACTCGGTGGAAACACCAACATGCAACCTCCACCCCATTAACAAGCCATGAACGAATGACAAAAATTTCAGTTTTGGCAATGGCAACAACAACAATCATCACAAACACAATCATTCCATCAACCACAAACACAATCTTTCTACCAAACACAATCATTCTACCAACCACAAACACAATCATTCCAACAACCCCAAACACAAGCATTCCAACCGTCTCAATCGTTCCAACCACAACAAGTAGAACTTAGTAGCTCTCGTAAGAGAAAAGATAAAGGTAAGAAAAAAACTAAGGTTGTGGAAGTCGAAGCCCACCATCGAAGATTTAGTGGTCACAATCCCAAGAACGACGTTTGGCGGATAATTGCATTCATGTATCGGAGTGTAGGAGAAAAGGAAACTCACAAAACAGAGTAACTTTTTGGTATCGTGTACTTGCTATTTTAAACGAAGGTTTGGCGGAACCTTTCACAAAAAACCAACTAAGTGGAAAATGGAGGGCTATGAGCCAAACTTTGCGGTCTTTCATAGCATGTCATGACCGTTAGAGGTGTCAAAAAAACTCGAACCCGACGGACCCGACCAGACCCGAACCCGAATAAGCATATTAGGGTCGGGTTAATTCGGGTTGTATTCAAGTTTCGGGTTGATTTGGCCCGACCCGAGAGACCCGATTCTTTATAGGGTCGGGTTTCGGGTTGCTTTTATATCAGAATTTGGGTTTCGGGTTGACCCGTTTAACCCGAAATATTGAATAAATAATCTTTTTTTTAAATAATACCCTCCCTGACATATGATATGTATAAGCTAAGAGTATGAAAAAGTTTCATACATGAAGCGATGTGAGACAACTAAAATAGAGAAAACCAAAGGCATATGATATATATATATATAGGCTAGAAGTATGAAAGAGTTTCATACCTTAAGCGATGTCGATGTGGGACAACTAAAGTAGGGGAAAAAAATGAAGAGTTGTCCCACATCGCTTCAGGTATGAAACTTTTTCATACTTCTAACCTATATATATATCATGTGCTTTGTTGGGTTCTATTAATCTTGAATTTTTTCAATATGTTTATTATAGATTTTTTTGAACTTTTTTAATTGTTGTGGACCCGGACCTGAAATAACCCGACTCTTTTGGACCCGACCCGAACCCTAAAACCCGAACCCTTATCAGGGTCGGGTTAGGGTTATAAAATTTTAGTTAAAACCCGAATAAACCCGACCCGAAAGTTGCTTATTAGGGTCGGGTTGACCCGAATAACACCCCTAATGATCGTGCCAAACGAGATCGATCAAGCGGTGAGGATGAAAAAGCGGTCTAACGACGTTAACAATGTACGAAGCCGAGGTCAGACGCCCATTTCGTCATCATGTTGCGTGGGAGGTTTTGCATAAATCGCAAAAGTTTCTAAATCTTAAACCCGTTGACGAAGCGGTAGACCTCGACGAAGACTGTAACGAAGAAGAACCGGACCTCTTTGGTCATGATGAAATTCCACGACCTTTAGGGAATCCACGAGCAGCTAAAGTCGCGCAGTACTCCTCGTCCTCTGATGTATCTTCAAAGCGGACGAGTTTAACGACGACGTTGTCAAAGAACTTCGCGAACTTAGGATCGCTAAAACAATGGAGATCCAAGACAAACGCCGTTTTCGAAAAATGTAATTTCTCCGTATGCCTACACATGATATGGAACCAGAGGATCGGGCCGAAGTCGAGAGGATCAAGGCCGAAATATGCGCCGAATTTGCGGCCGAACGTAACAATTAGGTTTTAATTATTGTAAACGTATTCTATTTTTAAGTATTATTTTATCGTTTTTTTTTAATGTTAATCTAGTTTTATTTTTATTATTAATGTATTTTTATTACTAATAATGTATTAAAAATAATATGGGTAAAAAGAAAAAAATGAAAAATAAAAAAATTGGTGGAGCATAGAATTCTGAATTATGACTAGGGGTATTTCTGGTGTTATTTATTGGACGATGTTATGTTGACTTAGCCATAACACCGAACTTTTCGATGGTATAATTAAAAATTAAAATTGAAAATGACGATAGGATATTATGTTGTATTTTCTAAAAATGACCCCAAAGTTTGGGTGGTTGATATATGGGAAGAGTTGGTATGAAGAAGGCATATTGAGGAATAAGAGATAGTAAAAGATAATGTTAATCACAGGGACAGGGACAGGAACAGGAATAGGAAGACAGATTACGTCATCATCTTCATGGTCCAATCATCGGCGGACTCCAGTTGATAGTTTTCGAAACATTTGCAGGGCCAGTCTTTCTGTTCGCCACACAAAACCCAAAACATTTCTATCCACCAACACTAGGTATCTCTTAATCCCATTATGTACTTGCTTTCGATTCCATTTACCGGCTCAAAATGAGTAATATGTTCCCTACAGTATATGGACACGCCATTGCCAGAATCAAGACACTAGGGAGTGTTTGTTTGGGCTTATATAAAGAGCTTATGGCTTATTGACTTTTCGGCTTATGTTTCATAAGCTCGGATTTTCCGGCTTATGTAACCATTTATGGACTTATTACTGTTTACTATGTCTAGAATATTTGTTTCAGAAATGCATACAATAATGGAATTTTATAACCTACACTCCTAAACAGGACGCACCTATTATGTATGTGCCTGCGAAAATATGGCACCATCATTAAATATATATATGCTTTGGTTGCGTTTGCAGTATTTTGACAATTCTTTTTTTTCATCATATTTCAGTTGCGAGAGCTCTAATTTTGATCCACTAGGTATCAGTTCAGGTAAATTATCTGGCCTGAATTCTGTTTGGGAAAGTGTTTTAGGCTTGTTTTCAGAGAAATTTCAAAGTAACTCAAGCGACAAATCTTCGTCGCCTAAAGGAGTGGCAGGTTTGAATCTAATCTATCAACTTGTCGTAAGTGTATCTTTGCAATTGATTAACTACTCAAACCATCTTACTTAAACCTCTGTGTAGTATAAATGAAAAAAAGGAAAAAAAAACACCAAACTTTGCACGGATGTCTTTGGACAAAAGGGCCAAGGGCTATGGTTTGCATTTTTCATTTCCACGGTCATCTGAATGGCTATTTATTACAAAGTTTTATGTATTTTTCTGTCTGCATTGAAAGTTGAAACAGGTGTGGGTTGACCTGACCCGAGACACTATTTTAATATAATATTTTTTGGTAAATGGATAGTGTTGTTAAATAAGATGGTAAAACCATGTTATTACATTTATAATCTTATTTGTCGAATACAACGATTTAAAAGGTTGCATACATCAAAAATATACTTCTAGCAAATTTCAAGTGTTTTCTTCTTAGTTACCTTATTTAATCCAGTTGAACCATAAGAGATAAACATAACCGAGTACACATTAATATGTATACGTTCCGAAATTGTTACATCTGCATTCTTGTATTATTGTGATAACAATGGCCGTTTTTGTAACCAATACATGATTTAAAAAAAAAAACTGATTGATCATATTATTATGTTTCAAATTAGAACACCTGTTTTAAATTCTCCATTGTGATTTATGGATTTGTTTTGTTGTTCACAGCTGCAATAGAAGACACTTCTATTGATTTTGGGGACTTTTTCAAAGGCCCATTACCCGGAAAATTTCTTAAGCTCTTGGGGTTCTTGGCTTTATCTCGACTTGGAATATATATACCTCTTGGAGGAGTAAATCGAGCTGCATTTGTTGGAAATTTGGATCAAAACAGTATCTTAACTACTTTGGATACATTTTCTGGTGGAGGAATAGGACGACTTGGGATATGCTCTCTTGGTATAGTTCCGTTTATTAATGCTTCAATCGTGTTTCAACTTCTTACACAAATTTACCCCAAGTTACAAGAACTTCAGAAAAGAGAAGGTGAAGCAGGGCGAAAGAAAATTCTTCAGTATACCCGATATGCTTCTGTTGGGTTTGCTGTCGTGCAGGTAAAACAGTTCTTCCGTATGCTTAGTTTGACTTTGAATGTCAAACATGTTTTTAACAAAATTACGGTTATTTACTTTTTTATTTAACAGCTTTAACATTATTTGATGCCGATACTGTTTTATTTGTCAGAATTTAAATATCTTTGTATTCATTTCAAAAATGAGAATAGTTGGTTTGACATTCAAAAGTCAAAATTTGAATATAATTTCTGAAGTAAACATAATACATTGTCTTTTCCTATGAGCAGGCAATTGGTCAAGCATTGTTTTTGCGTCCATATGTTGATGATTTCAGCACTCAGTGGGTGTTATCTTCTGTTATTTTATTAACACTTGGATCGGTGTTAACGACATATATTGGGGAAAGAATCACGGATCTTAAACTTGGAAACGGTACATCACTTCTTATCTTTACAAGCATAATATCCTACTTGCCGGCATCATTTGGTAGAACAGTCGCAGAGGCTTTAAATGATGGTAACTATACGGGCCTAGTTGCCATCATTTTCTCCTTCTTCCTGCTAGTTCTTAGTATCGTCTATGTCCAGGTAAAATTTCCTATTTGCCCTTTGTCACAAAAAATTAATGCCACAGATTATTTGGCAAACAATGAAGTAAAACGGTGGTGTTAAATCGTTACAGGAAGCAGAAAGAAAAATTCCAATTAATTACGCTTCAAGATACAGTAGTAAATCAGGAGGGCTTCAGAAATCTGCTTATTTACCCTTCAAGGTTTGTATAGATATTTTTATTCTGAAATTAATCTTGTTATTCTCCAACTAATGGTTTATTGAAAATTTTGACCAAAATTTGGTCAGGTTAACAGCTCAGGAGTGATGCCAATTATATTTTCGACGTCATCATTAGCTCTTCCTGCCACTCTAGCACGGTTTACTGGTTTAAACGTGCTAAAAAATGCAGCTGTTGGCTTGACCCCTGGGGGTAAGAATATGATCCATAGCATCAAAAACATTATTTGAGTGACATTATCTAAGTATATTTTATTGTAAAAAAATGCAGGTCCTTTTTTTCTCCCGACGAACATTTTGTTGATAGGTTTCTTTAATTATTACTACACTTTTCTACAATTGGACCCTGATGATGTCAGCGAACAATTGAAGCGTCAAGGTGCCTCCATTCCTCTGGTACGACCTGGAAAAAGCACAGCGGCATTCATTAGAACGGTAATATGCATGATCTCGTTTAATTTTTATTTTCTACTGCATTTTGTTTTTTTATGCAAAATGAATGATTATGGAGAAGCTGTGAACATTTAAATGCAAATAATATTTCATTTTGAATACAGGTTTTAAGTAGGATATCAGTTTTAGGATCGGTGTTTTTGGCGATTCTTGCAGCTGGGCCGGCTGTTGTGGAACAAACGACCCACCTAACCGCTTTTCGTGGATTTGCGGGTACGTCCGTTCTAATTCTGGTTGGCTGTGCAACAGACACGGCTAGAAAAGTTGAAGCCGAGATAATTTCTCAAAAGTACAAGAACATTGAGTTCTACGAGATAGACAAAGATACAACCTACTAAACCATCCTTGAGACATTACTCGCAATAGTTTTGTAATTTTGAATAACATATTTATGTAGTTTTCGATAATTATATCTCATGTATTATATTTTAAGTTAAATATTTCTGGGAGAACACAAAATGAAGTGTGAATAAGCGAAAAGAAAGTAAAAATATGGTATGTTTATGAATGGTTAAAGGAAATCGTTATGAAATGGTAATACCAGTGACATAAAAGATTTGACGAAACCTATGTAAATAAGGTCGGTTTTTATAAAACCCATTCTCTCGCTCACATACATACACGCACACCTATCGCTGAACTTAACATGCTGCAGTCTAATTCCTCCATAACGAAACAAGCACACATACTTGAGATAAATTGAAATTGCCAACATCAAACAGTTTTAAACCAAGACTAAGGATCTTGTTAAAACAATATGATGTTGCACGAAAACTAAAATTATTCTTGTAGCAAAAGATCAACTCCGGTGCATCCAAGAACCGTTCTAAGATATTGTATCATTATTGCACCATTTTTGGTTGAAGAACCACATACTGAAAACACAAACAAAAGAAATTAGAATCAATTCATGAACCGTATAATCAACAAAACCTACATTAGTGAATCATACCTTAATCTGTGTCCGCTTATATGTATATGTAATATGAACACGTCCATCACTTGATTGGATAACAGCCGGATATGAGAATTCCATTCCTTCAGTATCTTCTAATGTTATAACATCTCTCCACGAATCTCCATCGTCTGCCGAAACCGCGACTTTCAGCACTCCCCTGGAGCTGGTGTTATAAACAAGCAACACCCGACCATCACTTAGCTTCACACCATCGATACCTGTTTTCTCACCAAGAACATGTACAAATCAGTTTATTGTTGAAAACATGTAAAATATTCCATGGAATAATTACTTATAAGAAAATGTAAAAGACTTGCACCTGAATTTGGGTTGGGTAAATCAGTTGGCACGACAAAACTCCAGGTTTTACCGCCATCAACGGATTCTGACATACAAACTCGACCAATGCCCTCAAATGATCTTAGTAACACACGTAAATGTCCTTTTTCGGTTTGGTAAGGAACCGGTTGAATTACACTTAGCGACTCGTTTTTGATATAAATTGGGCCGTATTTCTTCCACGACCGGCCTGAATCTGCAGTCATCTGTTTTATGGGTTAGAAAATCAAAACAAAGTTAACCCGACTGGTTCACTTATTTAGAAAATGTGAACATAATGTTTAAGTATATAACCTCTACCCACGCGCCCCATGAGTTCCAACTCTCGACCGACGAACCACAGAGTAATTTCCCGTTTCCAAGTAACAAGGGCTACACAAGAAAATAAAAACAAAATACTCTAAAATTTCTTTGTTTTTGCATCTAAAAAACCTTGTAGAGTGAACCAAATGAATAACCTTATTCTTTATCGGTCCTAGGATGCCAGGTGGAAGCTGTTCTCTGTTGCTCCAAGTTATACCACCATCGAATGACCTCTTCATGCAACCGCTCCACCTAAAACAACAGTCAGTTCACGGAAATTTTTTAGCTTTGAAAATATACCAGAAAGATTATTTCATCCGAATGCTACAAGAAAATATCTTACTTTTGAACCTCCTGGCCGACCTTATAGAAGAGAAGCAACTCATTGGAGGGTAGCTTAAATAGTACAGGATTCCACATCGGAACACCTTCTTGTTCATCGGCAATAACTGGGGGGTGCCATTGACCATCCTGCCCGTATATTTTAGTTACAACTGTCTGTGATAATTACAGTTACAATGTCTTGTATGTCTAAGCATATACAATATTCATACCTTGTGCAATTGTATCCAAATTTTAACATCAGGCGCCCCTTCGTATGAACCCCCAAAGTATGCTACTAAAAAGCAGTCTTTGTCAACCTGAAGTAACCCAAATCGGTAGATCATATATTTATATACAACCAACAATTTTTGTTTTCATAATAGATTGTATGATGAGTGTTCTAAATAGAAAGTTTAAATCACGTAAAAAATTCCAGTTTCACAGCGGTGTGTAAGAGGTGCAATATTAAAAAGTGACTGTTTGATAAGCTTTCTGAATGTAAAGTCTTATACCTCGACTATCGTAGAAGCATGACAACTATTAAAAGGAGCTGTGTTTTCTGTAAATGTTAACTCTTCTAACAACGTCTTCCATGGAGATTGGTCGGTTTTTCCATCAAGAGTTTTTTCCATCCTAGTTGAATTCCTGCATTCATCATAAATTCGACTACAACTCAATTATTTGCAGACGGAGTAGTGTTGACTAGGATCAAATTTTGGTTGAAAAACAATCCGTTGAGTCGTTCAATTACGTTAAACATGTTATGTTACTTACTAGATATAACACATTCTGAAGCTTTACTTCCTTGAAAGAAAAATGACACATATATGTTATATTACCTTTGAGAAAGAATACGAATTCGATGAAACCATATATGAGAAGGCTTATAATTCTTGAAATTTGACATCAATGCCAAGAACAAAAACAAGATTAATACCATCACCATTAATCTTAATTTAGGCATTTTTCTAATTGTAATTATTTTTTTCAAGAAGATGTAAAAATATTGAATTTTTATAAGTTTACATTTATATAATATTGGTTGAATCAGACAATATAATGAGAATTAAACAACATTTATTAAGTTATATCCATCTACTCCAAAACCAATTTAACAAGTCAACAGAGAGTACCTGGTGTTAATGAAAATGTTGGGGTGTCAAATAATCTTCATAACTCATATTTGTAACTTGTTTGTGTCTTTCTCCTCTTTTAGTCCTCATAGTTTCATATATACTAATACTCCCGGCTTTGACTTATAATTTCAAACTTTCGCGTAAGTGGGGTCACATGACCGTTTCTGAACCCTTTACCCGACCACCCAACATAAGATGGTGCCTTACCATTAAGCTATCTTGACGATGGTTGATCGAGTTTTTATTTCAATTTGTTGACACTCTAACACTAGGAGTAAAAATAGAAGATACATAAATAATTGAGCAAACAACTTTTCAATTAGTTTGTGGTAGTACAAAGCCATTTTTATGATTACTTCAAGAAAGGAGAAAAAAGGACACTTATTAAAGAATGTAGGGGTAGCTTATAAACTCCAAATTAATTGCTTACATTCAAACATACAACTATATGTAAAAAAATTAATGCAGGGATTGTATTTATCAAAGATAGAATAGTATCCATATATCATAAACACAAGATAATTTGGAAACAAAATATTGGCTACTATAGAAAGTTTATTCATCCATATCAATATTATCAACTTAATTTCACAGTCTCAAGTTCGTTCGAAACTTTACTAAACCCTAAAATTTGAACCTAATTTAATTAATCGTTATTCGTGTTAGCGCAGTTCGAGTCATGGTGATTGGATTTTTATTTTTATATATATCAAGATAAAAGTGTAACATGACACAAGGTTGTAAACTTTAAGACCCGAGTACTCCAAGACTTTAGCTCATCTCAAAAGTCTAACCGAATCGACTAAAGTTGTTGATTTGTTAGTGTTAATTGTAAAAGGCTAATTACATAAGGTATGAGGGTCTATGATAAACAATGGTGAAGTGAAGAATGCAGTTAGGGTTGATGGCGGCTTCAAAATGGTTGATTACACTCACAATTCTTACACTTTCTGCATCATCGGGTAACCCATTATCTTTCTCTTTTTGTTATTAATCTTGTTGTTGTTGTTGAAACTAATTTCAAACTAATTGATTTCAGTATACTTTTGGAGTAAACAAAAAATAGATAATCTTGAGAAATGTTTACAAAAATGTGCTTCTGAAAGAAAAGGGAGAATTAGAGCTCAACAGGTGACTTTCACCCCCCGTGTTTATCATTTCGTTATTCGCCTTTCATTTAATCATCATTTCGTTATTCGCGTTTCATGTAATGGCTACTTGACCAATCACACACTGCCATTCGCCAAGACTTCACTTTTAACTCATCCCTCCTGCTAACAGACTGCACTAACTCTCTTTGTTGCTTTATTCCATATGTATCATAATTCTATTTCACAATCAACCGGTGCACAACAATTTTGAAATCACACATATTTAGAGACATACTGTTTGGGTCGTAAACAGCTACAAACGGATAAGTTAGGGAACATGTTACTTGTATCTTTCACTTTGTATGTAAATTCTTATATGCTAGTCATGGAAAAGCGTTGACTATAGCACCTAATCTTCCAGGATTTAAGAAAAGCAATGCTCCAACCTGAATCTCACAAATTGGACACATATTATCCCATGGCTCCTATTGCCACCATCCGCTCTTGTTTCTCAACCAGGTAAGTAAATGTAGAATTATTCACCCGAATTACGTGTTATGTAAAGAAACTTTATGTTGGAAATATTACTCATGTACTAAGGAATGGGACGCCAAGGCAACCTTTAGTTGTACCTCTTGCAAGGGCACGCTTGATGTTTCATACATCTCGGGTCCCACCAGCTTCTCTTGAGGGTCTTCAACACTATTCCCACTGTTGGATTATATATGTTTTTCATCTTAATACCAATCTCGAAAAATTGTGGAAACATCCATCTCGATCCAAGTTAAAGGCTAAGGTGTGTGTCCTTCTCTTCCTCTTGCTATATATCTATTTTAATTTTCCTAAACAGTATTTAGACCATTCTATATGTTGTAGGTAAGGGTACCTAGACTGAAAGGTGAAAAGATGGGCCTCTTTGCTACAAGATCCCCACATCGACCCTGCCCAATTGGTCTTACAGTCGCTAAAGTAAGTCGAGTTCTGTATCTTATCTAAAGCTTCATTACAATATTAGTTTTCATTTCAAGATATTAACAGCGTTGATTTTGGTCAACAAGAATCTTTATATTGTTTCTTATGAGGGGTATTTAAATCAGTCTTTAAACTTTGAAGCTAGTTGAACGTTAGAGTAATTTTGGAACAAGGAGAGTCAAAGAGTGTTTTATGGTTAAACAAGTCTATTTTATGATCAAAAGTGGTTACAATGTTATTTAGTTCTGTAGGAACAAGTGAAGCAGTACTTTGATTTATATTGTCAAAATTATTTTTGATGTTAGGTGGAGTCGGTTGAGGGAAGTAACGTCCTACTTTCTGGTGTGGATTTGGTTGATGGCACGGTAAGTCATCTGTTATTATACTACACTGTCACACACATATGCGCATGAAAACACCAAAAAAGCAATTATAGTTAGGAGTTTAAACGACTAGATGTTTAGTAATGTGCCATAATTGAGTTTTGATGGTTTCTGTGTTTCGATTTTATGAATAGCCTGTTCTGGATGTCAAACCCTATCTACCATACTGTGACAGTATTGAAGGAGCAGTCGTACCCGATTGGGTTAAGGTATCAGTATCTCCCTTTATCTATAACTAGTTTATTTTCTGTATATGGAAATCATGTCTATCACAACTAACCGCGACCGAGCGTGTAGTTAGGAAAAGTATTTGAATATTAGTAATTAGTAATATATCTAAAATCAGAAGACGACTTTTCTTGTTTGACATCTTACTCACTATGTAACGTTCAACATTTTGAACAGATGGATGATTTGTTGGCTGTGGCTTCTGTTCATTTCTCTGATGATTTTTTTGCGACTTTAACTAGTTTTTGGCCAACAATGGTAAGACTTGTTGATTTCTTTCGCATAATTATTTATTCTATCATTACAAGAATCACCCTGCAATTGGTTTTGATTAAATCCATCTCCTCGATATGGTTTAAACTCGAGGTAAGGCACCAGAGTTGTTTCTGCAGATTACCGAGGGTTTTGAGTCAATTCTCGGCCTATCTTATTGTATCTATATTCCACTTTAATGGCCTTACTAAAACTTACGTTTACATTTACATCTGACAATAGTCTCGACCATGAAGTATTCTAGGTGTATCTGTTTTTTAAAGATATATTGAGACAAGCATGTACAAAAGCGTTACTAGTATATATCATTTGATAATCGTATGTTTTATATTGATTTGTTTGTTTCCTCTTTTGTTTGATTTATGTGGCATTATTACAGGCTAAGAAGTCGTTATATTCATCACCAGAAGAATTTCAAAGATTGATCAAACAAGTACTTTCATGGGACATACGATCCGTATCACAACGAACCCAAAATGAGGAATCTTCAAGAAATGCCAACAACGAGCAGGTTTCTGTTAACGAATGTCATGATACAGTTTATCATCTGAATCTAGAAGGCTTAGATGTTGCATACCGAATTACATCCAACAATAATGTGTTTGTTGAGGATGTTACTATTTCTGTTAACACCGACATCCCTCCAAACAGCATATCTGATCTTGATTATAGTCATGATACTTGAACAAAATTTTAGTTTTAGTAGTGATCCGACTTATAATCTCATTTTGGATTTGTATTTTTATTCGCCTGATAATTTATTAGTTAGCACTTAGCAGTCAGTAATCGTAGATTCATAATTGAAAACTTTTCATACTCTTCTAAACAAAAAATAGGACCTATAACCAATTTGTAAAAAAAATTCTTCAATAGGTTTTCTTAATCACCCCTGTTAAAAAACATCGTTTTTTTTAGTTTTACATGAATAAAAAGTCGAACCATTGGTTTTTGCATTGGTTTGGTTTTTTCAAGAGGAAGACGCTCGTTGTCAGCTCCACAACAGGCCTTATACCGTGTGCTCTTACCGCTTTTATATTAAAGCGCAAAGTTTTTAATCTATAATGGGGTAATAATAATTGAATATGGAGAATAAAGAAAGGCCCTATCACTTTCTTAAGTGTCCTTTTCCATTGGGTATTTGGTTTGCTTGTGGGCAACTTAAACATTCTTTTTATTGTGTAATCATTGCATTTTGACAATCATAATTAACATATAACAATATAAAAAGGATAAATACGGAATATAAAACATAATCACTAAACTTACATATTATAATATAGACAAATCATATATGATGTTAGCTGTATGTATGATGTGTGTAGTAAAGACAAAATTTTAAATAAAAAATTACATTTTATGTTTTTTAAAAATTTATTGTTAAAACAAATAGTCTTATATAAACTTAACTGGATTAAGTGTATGACAATGTAACAATTTTTGTTCGATTTGTTATTGTGTGTATTCAATTCGCAAAATCTTTATTTTGTGTATTCAACTCTTACTTTTTCACAAATGATGTAACAAACCGGATTTTACTATAACCGGTTTAAATATTAAATATTTCTAAAATAAATCCGATTCTTACATCATTTAAAAATAAAAATAAAAATAAAAATTAAATAAACACAACGACGATTTTAAGAATTAGATACATATAATAACAAATCAAACAAAAATTTTTACATTCTCATACACTAATCCCTACTTAAATAGTCTTTTCTTTTAAATTTGTTACACCTAAAGCTAAATGCAATTTACTCCACACACATGGTTTCCCTTTAGCACTTTTAAAATAGTTTTTTTAACACCACCACAAAGTTGTTCTTTTTTTTTTCTTTTTTTCTTTTTACTTCTTTTTTCTGTTTCTTTTAGGGACTCATATCTTGAAAACTTAAGCAAAGAATACAGCACATTCAATAGTTCATATTTTTTTTCTGTTTCTTTATTAAAATTTAAACCTCAATCTTCTTTAGATTGTTAGATTATCCCCATACTATTAGACTAGAAACTTTTTAGTACCCCGTCAATTTATTTAAAGTTTTTGATAACAATAAAGATAAAGACAATACATAAAATATTGTTGTTTGTAACTTGTATATACGGGATGACAATGACAATGACAAAAAAACAAAAAACAAAAAAAATTCTTTTTTTTTAATCAGCATAAAGGAAACGATATATTTTTTTTTTTACTTTTCAACTCAAATAAAATAAATTTCGATTCTCTTTCTAATCCCATAACTTTTTTGTCTACTCGGTTTTTATAGGTCAATATTCCATCTTTTATTATTGTTACAATGTTACAAGAATGAATGTATTTTCATCTTAAATTAAACAAAGTAAATCTGATCGGGTCATATGTATATTTAGTAACCCTTAGGCTTTGACAAACGTGCGATTAGTTGAAGAATAATTTTAATAACCTTATTTTTAGGTTAGATTTTAATAATAGTATTTTTTTTTCAATAAAGAATATTTATGAGCACACCCTTTGACTTGTACTATTCCAACCTTCTGGGTTTTATACTTTTCAAAGCAGGTGACATTTGAATTTCGGAAAAATGTGACATGTGTAACATACTACTAGAATATAATATACATATACATATTACAAGTGATGATAAATGAACGTAACAAATGGACTTTAAAGTGAAACTAATTGTTGATGTTTTTTGGATTGTTTTTTATGTATCTGTCTATTCTATCTCGAAAGTAATATGAGTATTATTATTTATACTAGACATTTAAAATTACCCACAACATTTATTTGATGACCAAGGCTATAAGATAAATAACTATAAAGTAAATATTAGAACACAATTACTTTATTCACAATAAAGTAGCGTTTGGTTTGTTATTATAAATCATTATTAGAATGGCTTGAATACCTTATGGAACACTATTGGGATGAAATTTCATACTCAAGGTTTGATGGAAACCCAATTTCAAGGGTTTGATTTCCAAAGCTATTCTTTTAAACAAACACTTTGTATGGTTCTCATTCCCATTCATTTATTTTCAAACTTTCATTCGAATCACACCCATTAATTAAGAAATGTCAAAGTTGACATTTGGGTGATAGAAAAGGTCGTTCTTGAATTTTTCCAATATTTAAATATTTCCATATATAGAAAGTTTAACGTTTGATTAACAACGAGGTAATTTCTTGTTCATACGTTGCAATGGGAGTAAATATCTTTTTTAATAAAACATATCATCTATACCAACAATAATATCTAGATGACTTCAAGCAAAAGATTGTGGACCACTCTTAATTAATTAAAAAAATATATATTATATGTAATAGGTTTTAAAATAATTAAAAACATATATATGCAAGATATGAATCAAGAGAAAGTAATAAACATAAAACGGAATGACAGATAAATCATATTAGTATTTATTTGCTTGTAGTTAGTTCATACATATACGAGTGCATATTGTAATTTGTGTTCATAAAATTTTGCTTCGATTTAAGATTATCACTTTGTTTTCTTAAACCTCAACTAAATACCTGATATCGCATATTTATATAACTATTTATATGTGATATTTGGTCACATTTCATAGTAAACACGATGGATAAGATATGACTTTTGCATTTAATTGTGTGGAAAAGTGTTTTTGTCCAATTTACAGGTTTGCATGATCGGGACGTGGAAATGGTGGAAGAAACAAGTTTAAACGACGAGAAATGTGAAAGCAGCATGTTAGGACGACGCACAGAGGCTCCAGACGCCGCAGTCACCAACAAAATCACGGACAACGTCGCACAAGACCATTACAACGACGCAGTAATTGAAAAGGAAGGGAGTGCGTCGTCCTAAGCACCAGAATGACGCACACATCTGTTTTGACAGTTTTCGAGTTGTAATCGAATACGTTTTCTACACGATTTTTGCCTATAAATACCGAGCTTTTCCAGCCAGAAAATTCATTCAATCATCATTATTCGAAGTCTAGAGCTGGAGTTCAAGTTTGGAGGCAAGATTTTGAGCTAGGAAGTCGTTTTTGTTCAACGTCGGTCACGACACGTTTTCGGTTTCTAGTTTGTTTTTCGTTCCTTTTTTAGACTTTATTTTCCAGTATGTTTTCTTTTATTATTAGTTTTATTTTGAACTCGATAATGAGTAGCTAAACTATTTTTACATTTGTTTGATTAACGGATCTTGTTTGAAGTTTATTTTTACGTTATTGATTGTTTAGGTATTTGTTTTTAACCGAAAATCCTTAATTGTCTAAGTTTTAAAATATTATTATAAAGTTGTTTATACATAAGTTAATTCATCAACATTCTAGGTATTCGAGAAGAGTCTAGATAGGTTAAATAATTTATATGAAATAATCGGCCGGTCTATAATCGGTTTAAAATTGTTAGGATTCGAGAGGACCTAATAATATCAACTTAAATAATTAAACTTAGATGAGTGAGTCTAATTGTTAATATTCGAGAGGAATTAATATTTAGAGGAGTTATTCGAGAGGAAACTCTATAAGGTTAAATATCTAAATACCGGCTTGTTACTTACTGTTTAACTATTAATAATTACAACTGTATTAGAGAGAAACGGTATAATTAGAGGTAGTTAAAGTTAATAAAAGATTCGAGAGGACTTTTGTTATATCTTAGAAGTGTTATAATCAATCAATTTCGTAAATTTAAATGGAAAACAAGTGAAGTGTCAAACAAATGTATTTTCTCTAATATTTGATAATTTTGATTACTTTTTCTCACTCGATTTTATTAATCACTTTTTACTAATTACTTGCAATTTTAATCAATCTTTTGTTACAATAAAAAACCCCAAAACCAAACTAATATTATTAACTCGAGACTTAAAAACAAATTAGTCCATGCGAACTTTTACTTGTTTTTAAACTATATTACATACGAATAGGTACACTGCCTATAAGTGTGTAATTACGTGAAATAATAGGTTTAAATTAAGACTAGATTTTACACATCAATACCAAATAATATTTAATAACAAACGTAATGTTAATGTTAATTCATTATAAGAATTATTTTTTACTTAAACTTACACACTTTATGAAACTTTAAGAATATAAATATAAATAAGGTAAATGAAAATATAGGAGGAATTACCTTGTTATAATTTGATAAGTCAGATTACAATTAAATTTCAAAAAAAGCAATTATAAAACTTTAATTTAATTTGTTTTCTCAAACCTCAACTAAATACCAAATAATATTTAATAACAAACGTAATGTTAATGTTAATTCATTATAAGAATTATGTTTTACTTAAACTTACACACTTTATGAAACTTTAAGAATATAAATATAAATAAGGTAAATGAAAATATATGAGGAATTACCTTGTTATAATTTGATAAGTCAAATTACAATTAAATTTCCAAAAAAGCAATTATAAAACTTTAATTTAAAATTAATAATAATTGTAATATGACAACTTTTATAACAATAAATAAAACAAATAATAATAGAAATATAAATTATTATTGTTAGAGCTTAAATTATTATATTGTACAAAAGAAATAAAAATAGTTGAAAAAAAGTCATTGCTAAAGAAATAACAAATAAATAAAATTGTATTTTACTAATAAAAAAACTAAAATTTTATATATTAAAAAATTAATAAACACTATTCACTAGCCATATATTGTTTGAAAATTGATATAATATAATTACATTTATGGGCGTTACATGTAGGTGCTTTGGTTTAGAACATCCCTGTATATTGTGTTTATTAAAAAGTATGTACAAATAATAAATTATTCCAAAAAATATAGTAATCAATATATAATTATCATTTTCCGTGATTATATATTTCCAACGTGTTCGTAACAAATTAAAATTTGATAAAAATTTTACCCAGATGAGAGATATCAAGTTTAATTTATGTTGAGAACATTTAGCGACTAAAAGAGTCATTACCACAATATTATTATCGATTGAGTTACATGTAAATACTTCTTTTATCTTATGGGCATATCGTTGTTAAGTTGCAACTTTATGGTGAAGTTTCTTCAAGTTTTATCGTATCTCCTACCTACATTTATATTAATGAAACTGACGTAAGTATTGCCGACTTATTTCTTAATAAGAGTAAACGATTACAAGATGTATGCAGCTCATGCTTACGACAACACATTTATTAATAAGACTCGGGTTTTGGAGTCTTGGACCGGTCATTACATAATAAGGCAAAAGGACCTAGGTCTAAGATGATAGCTATAAAACATATACGGTTGTCTATGCAACTTTTAAAGAAACAAATATTATGTCACAAGTCACAACCGTGCATGTTAGTTGATCTAAAAATAGTAGTACATGACGTTTTTTCTATCAAATATGTATAACTCATTAAAACATCGTGACTTTGAATTTGAATTACGTTTTGTTTTTTACATAGTTAGTTAAGTAAAGTAGGTGTCTTTCTTGTCTCCCTTGTTTGTTATCACAAATACAGTAATTTAACTTATTAAACTATTAACCGTTAATTGTTTCTCTTAAGTCTAGAAGTGTGAGTCTCAACCTCAAGTTTTTAATTATTAAATCAATTTCCTTTAGATTAATTCTTTTTGGGCAAGTTCAATAATCCAATCTAGCGATCTTTAGCAAGCAATGCATGCTACAAGTTAGAGTCTTAACGAACTCTCGTTAAGTCGTTAGGTAATAAAGGTTGGCACGATTATGCATGTTAGTAGTAAGTCAATCGGGGACGGAGGAAAAGAGGAAGGCAGTTCCTTACGGTGTAGTTTCTCATGGTTTATGTGTGTATGTTTTATGGTTTAGTTATATTTATGTCCCAAGGTGTATGCAACGTGGTTTATTTGTCTTTGTTTCAGAAGGTAAGTAACGTACTCTTTATAGTTCGTATATCATAAAATATATCAAAATAATCATCGTTCGAAATGGTTAAGCTTTATATATATATATAAATTTAGACGTGAGATCATTAAATGCAACGAAAATACTTAAGACATAGAAAGTCGATTACAATCTTTTATTTTCAAAAATCCATTTTTTTTTCTTTTTAATTTAAAAATAATTGTCTTAAAAACCATTAATGTATAGAATAAATAAATTAAAGTTTTGAAATGACATTTTTTACTCTTTTTTATAGACTAATCATTTGATATACTTCAACAAACTTTGTTTTTTCTGGATTTTTGAATTTTACAGTAAAATCACATTTGATATATATATATATATTTACATTCACATTAAATAATAAAAATCACATGTGATTTTTTAACAAATTAAACATTTGCCAATAAACCAATTTATAAAAAGTTTCTAAAATTCAATTTCTTTTCCCGAATCTATATAGAACATCTTAAAACTTTGTCTTGTTTAAAATTTATGTTTATGAGTTAAAATCAATTGTGTTATTGTCTTACGAAATTTAAAAAACTATTATAAAAACGTATAATTTATAGTAAAATCACAATATTATTACATTTGATTTTGGGGTGTTTTTGTTGGGAAAAACAATGGTTTAACCCAAGATTAATAAATCTGTTAATCAAAGTCTCAGTCTGAGTGACTTAGTCTGAGTGACTGAGTCTGAGTGACTTGAGTCTGAGTGACTGAGTCTGAATACTCAGACTCAGTAAGAGACGTAAGGCGTAATTTTAGGCAGTCTAGTTAGATAAAATCTTCTATCTCTTTAGAAGATTTCCTAAGATTTATCCTTATCAAGCTCACTATTATTGTGTATAAATAGTGAGCTTGAACGTTGTAAAGATGGTACCTTTTCAACGAAATATAACTGTGTGTTATTTTCATTGTTTCTTTATTATAATTCCGCTATAATAATTACTGAAACTGAGTAATCAATCGATAAATAATAATTAACATCTAAATACTTATTTGTGATTGATTTGCCATTGTTTGAGATCTTAGTGAGACCTAACAACTGGTATCAGAGCAGATAAGATTTACATTTTAATAAATTTATAAATCTTAAACGATCAATACTTAGAATCTCAAAACAATGTCATCATCTTCAAATATAACTGCAATGGCTGGAAAAGGAATTCCTGTCTTCAATGGTCATAATTTTGCCCATTGGAAACTTAAAGCTGAGTGACATTTGTCAGGAATTCATGAAGAAATGATAAGAATCATAACTAAAGGACCCATAATTCCGGGAAAGATCATTGATGAAGTCAAAGAAGGTGATAAAGTTGTCCAACGTGCCAGATGGGTTCAAACCACCAAAGCACAATGGACAGATCAAGACAAGCTGTTGTACAATCTTGATCCCAAAGCCAGAAGCATTTTAGGAAATGCAGTATCTGAACAAATATTTTCAAAAATTGTTGGCTGCAAAACTGCTAAAGAACTCTGGGATACATTAATTGTGTCATATGAAGGTGTCCCATTAGTGAAAGAACAACGACTAAACAGTCTCATAAGAAATTATGAAAACTTTTATATGAAAGAAAAGGAGACTTTGGCTGATGTTCACACAAGATTCCAAATCATGTTAAATGATATGTCAGCTCTGGGAGTGACAAAGGAAGATGATGAAATCTGTAAGAAATTTAAAGACATCTTACCTAACAAATTTGAATCTGTTATTACATCTCTTGTAGTTAGTGAGAAACTGTCCACCTACAAGCTGCCAGGACTATTTGGCTTATTGTTAAACTTTGAGGAATCTCAAGAAAGGAAGAAGATCAACAATAGGAGAACTGCAAGGGATCCAGAAGCTGCATTAGTTGCAACTAGCAAAAGGAATAAAGAAATTTATTCTAAAGCTGACTCATCTGAGTCTGAGTCACACTCAGACTCAGAGTCTGACGATGAATCAGAAGTTAAGAAACTGAAAAGTCAGCTTGCCCTGTTGACCATGAAGCTTGAACAGAAGACAGGCTACAAAGGAAAGAAACCGTTTGATTCGAAGAAGGTAAAATGCTTCAAATGCAATGAATATGATCACATGGCTGCTGACTGTAAAGTAAAGAATGCTCAGACTGAGCACATGGATGAAGTTGCTGAAAGAGCCCAAAGATACCGAAACAAGTATCTTAAGTATAAGAAAGGCTACAGTTCAAACGCTCAAAAACCTCAAGCTGAGCAGAAAGCATTCTTTGCTGAAGAATGGTTAGATGAGGAACTATCCTCTGATGAAGAAGAAGTAGAGGACAAATGTCTGATGGCTTTAGTGGAGGAAGTAACTGAAGCTGAGAAATCCGCTTCTCAGTTCGAAAAGGATCTAAAGGAAGCAGAAAGAATGAGCTGCAACTCAGACTGGAACAAGTCAAAACTTTACAAGGTACATAATTTCGACTCTTATACAAATGAACAAAAACTTCAAATGTTTGAGTACATTTATGTTGACTTGACCACCACTTTAGAAGAACAAACTGAACTCAAACAAAAACTCAAAGATCTTGAAAACAATTTAAAAACTAAAGATGATAAAATTAAGGAATTAGAAAGTTACAAAGTACTTTTAAATGCTCAGACTGAAGCTTATAATGATCTTGCAAAAGAAAATCACAAATTTAGAGAAGAAACTGAGCACTATAAAAGAATTTGTAAATCATGGTGTATATCATCTTTAAAAAATGAAGATTGTTTGAGTAGACAGGTACCCAAACAAGTGCAAGCAGTGTTGGGTGAAGGGTTTAGTTTGAAGAAATACATGACAGAAGAGGAAAAAGAAGCTGAAAAGGCTGAAAGAGAAAAAATCATTTTTAAACCAGAAATCCTTCCAAATACTTTCACTTATTTGAAAGGGGATAAAATAATGATGTCAAATGCATTTGTTAAACCTGTAATTTCTCAAGTTTTGAATAAAAATGATCTTTTGCCTTCATCTTCCTCTAAATCTGAATGTGTTACTTTATCTGAGACTGATATGCAGATTGAAAAGAATTCTACATCCTTGAACAAAGTTTTTCCCAAAGTTATGAGCAAACCAAAGGGTCAGGCTCCAGTCAGTTCCAGAGGCCGTAATAAAAGTTCTGAATCAAAAACAATTGATAAATTAGGAAATCAATTACTGGAACTGACCAACATTGTAAAAACTTTAGTCATGGATAATTCACCCAATCAAGTAAGGCCCAAATCTCCTCCTAAGAGAATTTGCTATAACTGTGGTGAAAAAGGGCATGAAGCTGTGTTTTGTAAACTACTGACTAGGTCTAGACCTAAGAATCCTTATTTTCAAAAGTCAGTTTCATCAAAACATTGGTCAGTTTCACATAAGTCAGGGTCATCGAAATCCAGATCAGTCTCATCACAATCAGATTCATTTTCAAGAAACACTTCTCCAGCAAAGACTACATCTGTACAATCTTCTCAAATTAAGTCAGTCCCATCTAGAGTCAGTCTCAAAAATACTCAGTGTAAATACTGTGGTGTCATAGGTCACTATTCTGTTAATTGCATGAATGAAATCAACAAATGGAACTATACAAGTCCCAAAACTGACTGCAAGATTGAATCTGCACCTAAACCTGTCTCAGTTCATGGATCCACTCTAAAGTGGGTACCCAAAAGGAACTAATTTCTTCCATTTTCATGTGCAGGACTCTACAAAATGGTATCTAGACAGTGGAGCATCAAGGCACATGACAGGAATGAAGTCCTTTCTACAGGACTATAAGGAAGAAGATGGCCCTCAAGTAAGATATGGTGACAATGGGGTATCAATGACTCGGGGATATGGAAAGATTCATGCTGGAGCTGTTACGTTCAAGAGAGTTGCATATGTGGAAAGATTACAACATAATTTACTCAGTGTGAGTCAAATTACTGATGAAGATCATGAAGTCAGATTCAGGAAACAAGCTGGGATAATCTATAGTGCCAAGGGAAAACCATTACTGCTAGCCAAGAGAGAAAGAGATGTGTTCTGCCTGGATCTGAGTACAGCAAATGATGAAGCTGAGACATGCCTGTTCACAGAAACAAAGGAGGAATTGAATTGGCTATGGCATCGAAGGTTATCTCATTTAAACTTCAAGAATATTAATGCTTTATCCAAAAGCAAGTTAGTAAGAGGTTTGCCAGAACTGACCTATACCAAAGATAAAGTTTGCTCAGCCTGTGTTCTTGGAAAGCAAACGAAATCTCAATTTCCATCCAAAATGCTACATTCCATTGATGAACCTCTGTTCATGCTACACATGGATCTCTTTGGACCAATTGGAATTGAAAGTAAAGGAGGAAAGAAATACACACTTGTCATTGTTGATGAGTTTACTCGATTTACTTGGGTCATATTCTTAAGAGAAAAAAGTGATGCTGCAGAGGAGATTATCAGTCTGATCAAAATAGAACAGCTTCAGAAAAATACTCTTGTTCGTCAAATGCGAAGTGACCATGGAAATGAGTTCAAAAAATCAGTCTTAATAGACTTCTGTGATCAATTAGGCATAGCGCAAAACTTTGCCTCAGTTCGAACTCCACAACAAAATGGAGTAGCAGAGAGAAGGAACAGAACACTAATTGAAGCTGCCAGAACAATGTTATGCTATGGAAACATGAAGATAAAATTCTGGGCAGAGGCTGTGAACACTGCATGCTTCACACAGAACAGATCAATCACTGTAAAGAGGCATGGCAAAACAGCATATGAATTGTATCACAACAAGGTGCCTTCCATTCATTACTTTCATATCTTTGGAAGTAAGTGTTACATTCTCAATCAAAGGGACTTGTTGTGTAAAATGTCTCCTAAAGCTGATGAAGGGTTGTTTGTTGGATACTTCAGCATTGCTAAGGCATTCAGAGTATATAATGAAAGAAGAAAAGTGGTAGAAGAAAGCATAAATGTCACTTTTGATGATACTACCCAGTCTGACAAGGATGAATCATCTTCACAGACTGACCTAGCCACTATCAATCAACTATGTGACGAATTACTTGTGACTTCGTTTGAATCTGACAATCAGACTGGAGATCAGAATGCAGAAACTGCTCCTCAACATCAAGAATCAGAAAGTGATGAACCATCTACCAAGACTGCTCCTGAATTGGAAACTTTCGAATTAACGGGAACTGCTGATACTCAGCCTGAGCTACCTCAGACTGACCAAGGTCAACTTCAAACAACTCAGACTGATAGTGTTCAGACTGAAGAAGAAGAAGTTCCTGAAACTAGTTCAGGCAACATCAAGACTGTCAAAGGCCATCCTATTTCATCTGTCATTTGATCCTTAACTGAAGGTGTCAAAACTAGAAGAAAGAATGCCACAGCCAATTTCTGTTTCTATACCAATTTCTTGAGTGTGATGGAACCAAAGAAAGTTGAAGAAGCCTTATTAGATGAAGACTGGGTGGATGGCATGCAAGAGGAGCTTGGAGAATTCATTAGAAATAATGTGTGGACAAAGGTCCCACGTCCTCTATATAAGACAATTATTGGCCTTAAATGGATATTTCGAAACAAATTTGATCAGGATGGAGTAGTGATCAGGAATAAAGCCAGACTGGTGGCTCAAGGCTACAAACAAGAAGAAGGCATTGACTATGATGAAACCTTTGCTCCAGTAGCCAGAATTGAAGCAATTCGTTTGTTTCTAGCTTATGCAGCTTTCAAAGACTTCTTGGTTTATCAAATGGACGTGAAGAGTGCCTTTCTAAATGGAGACTTACAGGAGGAAGTCTATGTGAAACAACCTCCAGGTTTTGTTGATCCAAACTTTCTTGGTCATGTTTATAAGTTAAACAAAGCCTTATATGGTCTCAAACAATCTCCTAGAGCTTGGTATGAAACCTTGTCTGACTTTCTCATTAAAAATGATTTTAAAAGGGGTTCAATTGATAAAACTTTGTTCATCAAAAGGGAAAATGGTCATGTCATTTTAGTTCAAATATATGTTGATGACATTATATTTGGTTCCACAAATGATAAATTGTGTACTTGGTTTTCAAAACTCATGTGTAGTGAATACATAATGAGTATGATGGGGGAACTTAATTTCTTTCTGGGTCTACAAGTAGAACAAAAGAAAGATGGAATTTTTATAAACCAAAGCAAATATGTTCATGATTTAGTCAAGAAATTTGGTTTTGAAACAAGTTCTGAAATGAAAACTCCAATGAGCATCTCTGACAAATTGCACAAAGACTCATCTGGCAAGTCAGTCTGTCAAGCTACCTATAGAGGAATGATTGGTTCTTTACTCTATTTAACTGCCAGCAGACCTGATATCATGTTTTCTACATGTCTGTGTGCACGCTATCAAGCTGACCCCAAAGAATCTCATCTTAAAGTTGTCAAAAGAATCTTTAGATATCTTAAGGGTACACCAAATCTTGGTTTATGGTACCCTAAAGATTCTGGCTTTGAACTAATTGGCTACTCAGATGCAGATTATGCAGGTTGCAAACTTGACAGGAAGAGTACCTCAGGAGGATGTCAGCTTCTAGGAGGAAAGCTGGTTAGTTGGTCAAGTAAGAAACAAAACTCAGTTGCAACTTCCACTGCTGAAGCTGAGTATGTGGTTGCAGGGAGTTGTTGTGCCCAATTGCTTTGGATGCAACACCAATTGGCTGATCTTGATATTCAGATTCACAACACTCCTATCATGTGTGACAACAAGAGTGCCATTCAAATAACTGAGAATCCAGTTTTCCACTCCAGGACCAAAGACATTGAAATCAGACATCACTTCATACGAGACTGTGTGGAGAAAGGAAATGTCAGACTGGAGTTTGTGACCACAAATGAACAATTGGCAGACATATTTACTAAGCCTCTAAGTGAGGACAGATTTTTCTATCTCTTAGGAGAACTAGGAATGCTAAACCCTTAATCTGTCAAAAATTTGAATCTCAGGCTGACCGGTCAGTCAGCCTGTGAATTTTCAGTCTGACTCACTGGTCAGCTTCAGCTATCTCAGTCTGACCTTGTGCTCAGAATGAATGTATTTTTAGAACAATTTTTTTTTTTTTTTGTATATCTTTTGCATATCTTCTATTTATTATTCGATATATCTTTTTTATTTTTTTTATTATTGAGTCAATGTACAGTCAACGGTCAATAGTGATAATTTGATACAACTTAGAGGTCTAAAATGTAAATTTCCTAACTTAGTTACAACTTTTCGCTATTTTAGTTTAAAACTAACTGAATTTCAAATTTTAACCTAATTTTGTTTTCTCTGTTACTAATCTTCTGCTTAATTGTATCTTTAATGGCGAATGCTAATATGATTCTTCATGTTACTCCAAGAATGATTCCTGGTGCAGATTTCCAACACAGGGTTCAAATCAAGGACAATAACCGAGTGGCGACTGCTGAAATTCCCGCCAATCGTCGAAACAGGGGATTTGAGCAACTGATTCAATATATGAAGGCACACCCACTTTATGGCGCTTTCTTTTGTGCTAACACGATGTGTCCTCCGGTGCTTTGTGAATGGTGGTATAGTTGCACCGCCAATGCTGACAGGACGGCCCTTACTGGCACTTACAATGATGGGCGTGAAACAATCACGATCACTGAGGACACCATTCGTATTGCATTACTACTCCCAACACTCGCTGAGGCTGGAGAAGGTGGATTTCAACCCAGACGGAGCAAACAGCAAGCTAGAGATGAAGCTTTTCCCCTTATTGGTCAGCCTGAAACTCAAGGGGTTATTAAATACAATCTTTTTACTGGAAAATGGAAATTCTTGTTTTCAATGATTATTAGGTGCTTGGGGGGTAAATCGGGCAGCCTGGATCAGATGAATGAGTTTGAAACTCATCTGTTCCATGCTATGGTAACGGGTAGACGAATCTCCTTTTCACAACTCTATTTTGATGAGATTCTCTCCCTAGCCCTAAAAACAAAACGACCGAATGATGTCCCATTCATTCGTGTCCTTTCACTTTGCTTTGAGGAGGTTCTGGGGAAGGAAAATTATGATCAGCTTGAGCAAACATTTTATACATGTGATCTTCCCAAGCTGACTCCCAAAATCTTTACATATATACACATCACTGCGGATGAAACTGAGCTCACACCTGTAATGCTTGAATGGATTGAAAATCCTTTCATCGATCAGTAACTGACTGAGTCTGATCCTTCAGACTCAGAGGTCCAAGCTGAACGAATTGACGAAGGGCCTGAGGGAAATATCCCTGCTGCGGATGATGAGGTGGAACTGGGTGGGGCTGGGCCTGATGAAGCTGACCCAGGTATGGACATTCCTCTTTCTCTACCTCAGTCTGAGAGTATCCCCTCTCAGTCTGAGCAGTCCACTCCATATCTTGATGTACTGGCTACACAAGCGACCCAACTGATGAACTCACCAAGTTCATTTGATAAAGCTCTCACATCAAGCCCCACAGCAAATCAAGCACTAATGGACTCTCTATTCCATGAGGCTGAGAGTTCTACACTCCCCTCCAGTGCTGCAGTTCAGACCAATCTCTCTCTGCTAGAGCATGAGTTGGATCTGACTGCTCTAACTACCCAAAGCCCCATTAAGGTAGTAAACTTGGAGACACATGTTGCTGCTACCACACAGACACATGTGACTAGCATTGAAGAAGATGTCTCACTCCTGGACATCCCTGTACTCAGTATGGGACCACCCCCCTCAGTCTCACAGCCAGTTCCAACGGCTATTTTCACCAGTTCTGTGCTGGTTCACGATAAGGTACCACCCTCAAATCTCTTACACTCTCTTTCACTAGTCGCCAATGCCTTACTCCCCAAACTGAGTGAGGTACAGACTTCTTATTCTATGGATTATGATCATTCTCCTAAATCACAGGGAGGGGGTGAAGTTGTGCCACCTGTTACAACATCACCTGCTACTACTTCAACCCAGTCTGAGGTTGCCTTGACTGTCCCAGTGCTATTACAAGCCCTTATGGATGTGTCAGCTCAGTTTGATGACAGACTGAAGGCAATGCAGACTGAGGTTCATGCTTTGAGAACACAAAATGCAGAGGAGCTGAATGATCTAAAGGAGATGGTGTTGAAACTGACATCTGAAGTCAGTATGATGAGGAAAGGCAAGGCTGTTGCAGAGGGTTCTCAGATTCAGGGGGAGAAAATAGCTGTTGCAACTAATGAATATGAGATCCCCAAGCAGAAGTTGAAAAGGAAAAGAGAAGAGGGGGAGAAAAGGTAATATAAGACTACCAGGTTTAACACGAAAACTGGTCAGTCTGAGGTATTCTATGAAACTGATTGGAGTGATATCTCAAGTGATGAATCTGTTAAGGAAGATATCAAAGGAAAAGGCAAAGTAGGGTATGCAAGTGACCCAGAACATACTGAAGAAGGAGATAAAATGGAGATACAAACTGAAACTGAGACTGAGGTTAAAAAGAAACAGGATGAAGCTAAAACAGAACCTGAGACTGAGGCTAAAAAGAAACAGGTTGAAGCTGAAAAATTGGCCAAACTCCAAAGGTATGCTCAAAATGCTGGAATGACTGTGGAGCAATACAGAGAATATGTGAAGGGGTTATACAAAGAGAAGTTTGAGATTAATCCATATGATCAATCGTCAAAAGCTGCTGAAGAACTTGAAGCTGAGATGACAGCTGAGGAGGAACTAGCCATTGAAGAAGAACAAATGAGGGTTGAAGCTGACATACAAATGGCCAAACTAGTCTTCAGAGAAGAAGCCAGGGTAGACTACATTGAAAGAAATTTCACTTTGAGGAAGCACCAAAACAAAATCCAAAACTTAGAGTGCATATGTCCAGGTAGGTCTGAACTTCTTCTTACTTGTTATCACAAAGGAGGATCATACAAGATTGGGTTAAACATGCTACATACCTTGGGACTGGAGGAATGGAAAGAGATAGCAAATCTGAGCATGGGAATAACAAACAGTGAGCATAGAATGGCAATCAGAAGAGAAGCTATCTACAATGTCAATGTAGCTCACATGCTGGAACAGATAACGGATGAAGAGTATAGGGCTTTCTGCACTAGGCACAAGGTAAGGGCTGGGGCTAAATCCTTGGGTCTGGAAACAAGTAGCATGCATCCTGTGCCCAAAGAGGTTGTGTTTCAATACAAGACATATATTGAAACTGAGAAGCATGCTGGCCTTTGTTATGTTGATTGTGGGGGAGAGGAAAGTTTTCAAGCTAAAGACAGACTCAAAATGACTTCAATCTATCACTGCATAGCATTACTTAGCGAATGTGAGTCTGCTCAATGTCTTCCATTCAGAATGAAGCTGATCAGCTGGCTGTTCAACAATCTCAGAAGAATTGAAGAAATTGGAACATTGTCTGACAAGGTGGAGCTAATCAAGAAGGAATATCAGCTGCATTTTCATAAGTCTGACACTGAAATGGAGAGATTGTTAGCTTGGAAGACAGAGAGACTGAAATGGCTGAATGAAAGAGATCAACCTTTGCCATTTGAGATATCATTGAAGAAAAAGAAGAGAACTTTGAAGAAGAAGAAGTAATCTGTCTGTTGCATATTTTTTCACAAACAATGTTTTGTTAACTTTTTATGTTTGTGTTTGTTTTTTATGCATCTTTTGTAAAATACTTTGATTGAAACAGATAGGGGGAGATTGTTGGGAAAAACAATGGTTTAACCCAAGATTAATAAATCTGTTAATTAAAGTCTCAGTCTGAGTGACTCGGTTTGAGTGACTGAGTCTGAGTGACTTGAGTCTGAGTGACTTGAGTCTGAGTGACTGAGTCTGAATACTCAGACTCAATAAGAGACGTAAGGCGTAATTTTAGGCAGTCTAGTTAGATAAAATCTTCTATCTCTTTAGAAGATTTCCCAAGATTTATCCTTATAAAGCTCACTATTATTGTGTATAAATAGTGAGCTTGAACGTTGTAAAGATGGTACCTTTTCAACGAAATATAACTGTGTGTTATTTTCACTGTTTCTTTATTATAATTCCGCTATAATAATTACTGAAACTGAATAATCAATCGATAAATAATAATTAACATCTAAATACTTATTTGTGATTGATTTGCCATTGTTTGAGATCTTAGTGAGACCTAACAGTTTTTTTTATAGGTGTGGTTGACTTCATCATATAATGTTTCTATATTTTGAAATTTACATTTGACGTTCAATCAAATCTGATATTAACTTAGTAGTTTCAACATTTGTCAAAGAAAAAAAAGAAGTTATCAAATTTTGATTTTTTTTCTCTGTCTAGATAATTTATATATTTTATAGCAATTATGTTTTGAGAATTTTGCTCATTAATGTTAAATTTGAATGTGAGTTTATTTTTACGATTACAATACCTATGGGAAAATCGTAAAAAATGTGCATCACTGCTCTAATTAATGAGTAGAACAAAACCATCACAATATCGCAATTTCTCTCGAATTAAATTAACGATTTTTCAAATAATTGATGTTAAACATAACATGATATTGAGTATTGATTTCAATCTAAACCTTTAGATTCAAAGTAATTGGAAGATTGAGATAATGTATTTGATCCTTAAAATATTTTATTTTGACAAAAAAAAAAAAGACACCCCCATCTAAATAAAAACAATAATAGTTATAAATAGGAGAACAAAATAAAACTCAAACACTCGAGCCATGTCTCGAGAAACAACCAAAAATAAACCTCTTCAACCGCCCAAGCAAATAATAAAAACGATCCAAAATTACAAATTTACCTATTATTAAGGCTTCATCGCTCTTTAACCATATTAACATTTCTTTAGCTCTTCCATAGAAGGGTGTTAATCTTCAACCGAACCTCCTGCTTGATATCCTCACTTAGCTAATTAGAAGAGCGGACCCTTTTAGAATAAATGGCGTGTTATGTTCCTGCCACAAGAAATACACTAACGCACCAAGCGACTTACTATACTCAATGCATCTTTACTCTTGTAGATATCAAGCATTACCTCACAAATATTTGCCATATGTCATGAAATCCCATCCATGTTTATAAAGTCTCTCAAATTGAACCAAACATCATCCGAATATGAACATTCGAAAAACAAGTGGTTATGTAATTCTAACTCTGGCTATAGAAAATGCAACCCATCGAAATATTATGAGATCCATCCCAAGGTTTCATTTTGTCTTGAGTCTTTAAATTCTTTCCCAACGCTAACCAAAGAAAAACAAATGCTTTGGAATATAATACGAGAACCAAACAAGTTTGAACCACGATTTGTATAAGTTTTCAACTCTAATCGATTCACACATATTGTTGACAAAGAAATTCAGTTTAACTTATTCCTTTGATAAACAATCAACTTGAGGATTATTTAAGATTATTAAAAAACTCGAGGCCTGAAGAACTAATCACAATTTTCATTTCAAAAATCAATTTATATTCGTTTAAAAATTAATTATCTAAGAAAAGGTGAATGTATTAACCATTGAAACAAACATTATTTTCTCTTTTTATAAGAAGCTACTCGATTTATTTTTTACGACAAACAAATTCGGATATTTTGACTGTTTTGGATATTCATATTATAAAATCAAACTAAAATCACATTTGATTAGTAGTTTGAGTAGTTTGAGATATAGTTTTTTTCTATTTTTCTTTCCGATTTTAGTTGAATATATATATATATATATATATATATATATATATATATATATATATATATATATATATATATATATATATATATATGTATAACATTAAGTTTTAAAAATCACATTTAGTGTTTGTTTGATGATAATACTAGGTGATAGATAATACTAGGTGGGTATTTATATCTCATGTTTTAATGTCTGGCCATCAATGGTCATTATGTCATGATTAATGACGAACATAATGATCCAACGTATACATCAGTAAACCAGGTATAAGTTCTGGTATTAAATGTGGGACGTTCCTTAGGCATTTAAGATGGTTGTTACGTCGTGTCATCTATAGGCTGTTACTTCATCCAGATGGGACACATAATGCCAGTCGGGACCTATTTGCCAGACGGGACGCATAATACCCTTTGGACCATATTTGCCAGATGGGATGCATATTTTCCAGACATGGCACATAATACCGTATGGGCCATATTTGCCAGATGGGATGCATATTTTTCAGACATGACGCATAGTACCGTCTGAGCCATAATTGTCGGATGAGATGCATATTTGTCAGACATGACGCATACTATCGTTTGGGCCATATTTCCAGATGGGATGCATATTTGTCAGACAAGACGCATAATATCGGCTGGGTTATATTTTCCATACGAGCACATTCGACCAGCCGATGAATGGCCAAACCCAACCGGCGGCTGGACTTTTCCAGTCTAGCTCTTTGTTTCGGCTACCATCTTGATTTGGGTATGTGGGCTTCGTGGACTAAGCCTTTTTACAGACTTTCCATGTATGTTTAGGGTTTAGGATCTATAAATAAACGCTTAAATCCTACTAACACTATCATGCCCCCCGGTTAGAGTTTAAATTCGTTTTGAAGCCTAACTCCCTGCTTCCTTCTCATTCTCCGGTAAGTCAACCCGGTATATATATATATATATATATATATATATATATATATATATATATATATATATATATATATATATATATATATATATATATATATATATATATATATATATATATACTTTTTTTTTGGTCGGCATCCCATGAACGCCTAAACGTGATCCAACCGACGGTTGGCTTGCGTCAGCCGGAGGTTGGCTGGTGACAGTCGACTGTTGGTTGTTGACAGCCGACGGCTGGTGGCTATCAGCTGGCAACTGGTATTACTCCGTGTTCGCTTAATTTACACACTTGTTGTGTTTGTGTAGGATATTTACGCTCTTCATGCATCTTGGTACTTTTCTAACTTCTTCAAATTTTTGCCCCTCGTCATTCTATCTTCTTTGTTTACTGTAATTTTAAGAAAATTAAGGATTCTTATGGACCAAAAAATCATAGAAGCAAGAGGAAAAAAGTACCACACGTTAGTGTAATGCGCTAGCCGTTTTAGTGAGAAACCTATTTATGGTCTTTTAAAGACGTATCCTTGTCTTAGAAAATATAATTCTATTCGTCCTCTTGCAAATGAACGTGCCCATGACCCTCCCATATGAAAAATAGTTGGGTATACACTAATCTGATATATTCAAATGTTAGGCTCCACCGAGCGCATTTTTTGTAAACATGCTTTTGCATTATAAGACAAGGTATACCCAAATGCATCATGTAGGAGTTGCCAAATTTTCGATGTATGAGATGCTGCTAGGAAGTATGGGAATTAGTTGTAGTGTAGAGCTATTTAGGAAATTTTATAAGATTATTAAATCTAGAGATTGGTTCTCCATTAAGGAAAGGAAGGATGAAGATCCAGAGTGGAGGTTGATTGATGAGCCCCCTTCTAGCATTAAGAATTGGCGAGAAGATTATGTTTTTTTTGGACATGGTATATTTAACCGTTGGGCTACATCTTTGTTTGCGTGGAATGTGGATTTTTACAAAAAACTAAATGATGATCCAAAACTAATACTTGTTGCCTTTGACTTGTATAGTCAAATACGTGGTTTGACCATTAACTTTAAGGTTTTTAAGGAACCCTTCTTGGTTTTAGGTGGTGTTAGCCAAGATTGGGAGGTTGGGATGTCGCATGTATTATTTCATAAGGGGAGTATATGGCATGGGTGTCTTGGCCTTTTATGGTGGAACACACTGACTGTGATGTAGAAAGCTTCACTTTGAGCAATGCTCGCCAAATTTATGAGAGTGTCGGTGTGTCCATACCACTGAATATATTGAGATCGAATAGTGGTGCTGAGATGGTGGGGTCATTTGTGAGATCAGGAGATGAGGGTGTTTTAGCTGACCAACCTAACATCCAATGTACGTATTTCTTGCATACGAGATGGTGATACATGTCTAGTTAATGAAGATGGTAGAGCTTTTTCTACGAATTCTATAAATATGGAGCATGGTAAGGATAGTTTTGTTTACATATATTTGTATCCTTTATTATAATGCTAATGAGACCTTTTTATGTAACAAATGACTTTGATCCGTTGGGGTCAGAGAGCATTCTGAATCCACGCCTAGACAATAGAGACATGATGTCCGAAAAAGGGCCTGCCTATAATGTGGGTGGCGATGATGAAGATAAGCATTTGCAAAAAGTGCAGAATACTATTCTTCCCAATGCTACTCCATTTGGAGTGATCACTCGATATGGATATACTTAGAGTGCATTTGGGGTGCCAAATGCTTTTGGATCCACTTATGCACCCAGTGCGATGAGCCAATCTCGTAGTTTTCAGTTTACCACTATTCCAGCCTCTAGTGGTAACATTGTCAGACATTTAACAGAGGTTTGTGCCCGCCTGGGACTTTGTTGTTGAAGATGATGGGAGATCTATAGAATCTATAAGGAATTACTGGGACCATATGGTCCCTCCTTAGCATGTAGCAGAATCTAAAAAACAAAGCACTACACAACTTGTGGATTCTACGGATATGGATCTGCTCAATGGGTTGATGGGATATGTACTAGCAAAAAAGCGTGTGGCTACTAATCATGAATAGTTAAATGAAACTTGTGCTAATTTACGAGTAAAGTTAGGTAAGATGGAGGGAAACCTCAAGCTTGAAGAATCTACTAAGTTAAGGTTGGAGGGTGAGCTACATGCTCTAGTTACTAAAAATTCCAACTGTGAGATTGAGTTGGGCAAGATTACGAAAGAGAAAGAGGGTCTAGTTGCTAGTGTGCAAACTTATGAAGGTTGCATGGTATAACATGATGCAGATCTGGTGCAAGCTAAGAAAGATTTGAATTTGGAGAAGCATGTAGTGGCTTCATTGCAGGCTCAACTAGAGTTGGCGATTCAAAGCAGGAGGGATTTGGTGTATGGCCTGCCTGGTTTTTTTTATGGAAGTGTTAAAACACAACGATGTGATAGGAGTATTGAAAAAATTTAATCATGCCTCTTGTGTGTTTGGGAAACATCATTCCAGCAAAAAACTTCAAGTTATATTCCCCAATGCAACTGTGCCTAACTTGGATCCTACTGCTCAAGAAAAGATGGTGCAGCAAAGCAGGGTGTTTGAAGCAAAAGATTTCCCCATACTTTCTCGCTTGTTAGAAGACCTGGATGTGTCTGTGGCAGATATATTTTCCAAATGTACCCCATAACTTTTTTTATATGATATTTCGTTTGATTTTCATTTGGATTCGATTATATGTTTGAACCTTTCCACAAAAATATTGAACTATGCCTTTGATAAAAATTTATTTATTCTATGCGTATGCTTTGTTATAGATATTGTTTGTGTTGATGTAATTTTTTGAAAATACAATTCTTGTTGTTGAGTGGGTGTTACCCGAGTAAGAAAAAGTCTGACTACTCGTCTGGAAAATGCAGTCGCCGGCTCGTGAAAAGCAACCGCCGGTTGGTTATGACGAGTCTGGCAAAATTTACTTGGCCAGAGTAGTTTCGTCCGGTTTTCCCCTTGTGTCCGAACAACATAATTATGTTGCTACATATTCACAGTTGGATGCGTATTGAATTTTTGAGTGTTCGGATCAGGGGTTTGGGGTGATCGATCTCGTTCCCCATGAAATACTTTGTAATGTATCCCTCTGGATTTCATGTTGTGTCTATGACACGTGCCAATGGCACTTTGTTGTTGGTTAACCTTTATTTTGTTACTCGCGAGGATTTTCGCTTCCCAATGAGAAGTTCTTATATTTTCCCGGTAGGTAAAAAAGACTTCTATATATATTATGTTGAGACAAGTATTGTCATAGTTGTCGTTGTTGTGCTTGTAATCCCAAACAGTACCTAAGATTTATATAAATATATATATATATATATATATATATATATATATATATATATATATATATATATATATATATATATATATATATATATATATATATATATATATATATATATATATATATATATATATAAACTAAACGATTGTAAAAAATGAATGTTGTATTACTAAGTATTCGTGTACATAGACTGACCAATCTTTCCATCATACATGAGAGTATGTATACGATACCTCGAATGGAGGATTTTTGAAAAAATGATAAAAAGATAAAGAACAATATTTGAAATCACCTATGGTGTTTCTCACAAAGTCTTTGCGGGATTCTGAACCATTAGGATATGGACCTCTGGCTGGCCAGGATGCTCAACAATTTCCTTCTTCTGCCAGCCATATGTCTTCTTTTCTAGGTTGTTTTTTTCTGCATGTTGGCGTGCCCTAGGAACAAGATGTCCGAGTTTCCCCTCATCGAGTGCCCGTTTATTTTACTGCCTTTAGTTCTCGACAAGCATTTGTGTCATGGGCATTATCTTCATGAAACTCACAAAACTTGTATGTGTTTTTCGGCCAGATTTGTGTAGCATCTTAGGTGGTGGTCTGAAAGTGTGACGCACCTGCTCCGTCTGTAAGATCTCTTTCGGGGTATTGCTGAGGCTGGGCTCCGTGACATTTTTTTCATAAGGTTGGTACCACCTCGGATTCCTATCTTCCTGCCTATTGTCTCGGCGGTCTTACCTGCTGTCAGAACGTCCGTTCGTCGCACCCGACCAAGTTTTGTTTTTGCTAATTCCCATTGTCAATGCCACTGTCTCTATAGACCGTAGGTAGTCATAAGTACAGTTTGTTGCTTCCTTGAAGGTGAGGGGAATACGTTTGCCTAGTTTTTCCTGCAATGGGCCAGGTAAAAGAGATAGGGTAAAACCTGATATTTGTTGACTCTTTAGAAGATTGGTGATTTTATGGCATTCGTTGGTGTATCTGCGTATGAATTACCGTATGCTCTATCCCTCTTTTTCCTAATCAGGGGCACCTCCAAGTGAGTTATGCGTTGCTTCCTTTGTTGAATAAAGTTATAAACAAAAGTCACGAATTATCTTTTCTAGATTTTCGGTGAACCAATCCCTGGCGAATTCTTGTAGTGTTCCGTGAAACATGTGGCATGACACTAGATCTACCCATTTTCTGTCATGATTGCTTGTTCAAATAGGGCCATGTGATCCTCTGGATATCGAGTGCCATCATACGTTCCTACTATGGATGGAACTTTTTGCTTATCTGGGAGCGGATACTTGGCTACCAAATCTCAAAACTTGGAGCTCATAACTAAGATTGGCATGGTTGCAGTGCATGGGGCTTCTCCTGCCAATGTCTGCAAGAAATGGATTAACCCTTGTTGTTCTAGGCTTGATGTTGGAGGTGGCGGTGGTGGTGGTGGTGGTGTGGTTTGTCGCCTAATTTGCTCTAGTAATTGTGTTATGATTGGGCCTACATTGGGTGGAGGTGGTATCACTGATAGGATATGTGGTTGCAAAGCTGAAAGGATGTGGGACAAGATGTTTGATGGTGGTGGTGGTAGAGAAAGTGGCTGGGTCGTTTGGGCCAACCTTCTCAAAATTTCCGCCACTGGATCTTCGACACTCGTTGGGATATCATTGGCATCGACTGTCTGGTAACGTCTGCTCCGTCTGAATGATAACTTGTTGCTTGGGATGGCAGTGTTTGCTGGGTATGACCTGAAGTGTTCCCTAACGGTATGCCAGATGGATTTCCTAACGGTATGCCAGATGGATTTCGTAACGGTATGCCAGAGGGGTTTCCTGTGGACACAACGAATGGGTTTCCGATTGATACATTTTGTGTGTCTCCGATTGGTGAGCCAGGAAATGCCTGCCATCCTTGTGGTGATGGTTGGGCCAGATGTGGTGGAGTGGTACATTCTGGTAGGTCCTGATTCAGGCTATGACCAATATGTGAAGTGGGGATATTCGAATCTTCCCTCTAGAGGCCCTTATTCACCTATGAAATCCGATTCTGGTGGGAGATCTGGATTGATCGTATTAGGAGTCTGGGAAGAAGGTGGTGGGGAAATAGTGGTTCCTTCTAGTGAAATGGTTTTAACCGTGGCGGTCACCTCTGGTGCTAATGAAATGATCAGAGAGTTAGTTCTTTCCATGTGAGAGATCGACTGCTGGTGAATTTAGGAAATGAAAGGAAAAAAGTTGAGATGAAATGAGATGTCGTTTACTAAAACGGTCCCACGGATAGGGCCAATGTTTGATCAAAAGATCGTCAAACACGGAAATGGGATGTTTGGGAGGATTCAACCTTTCATCTTCTGTCAAAAACAGTGCAAACCTACCAATTTCTTCACGAACCTAAGGTGATCAAGGTTGAAGGTGATGTTGTGTGTTTTTCTTGCTATGATCAGTATGAACAAGGTGATGGAGCGTGTGTAGATTTTCTGTGTGTAAGTTGCCCGTAGGATGATAATATTGGGTGGGTATTTACATCTCACGTCTTGATGTCTGGCTATCAATGGTCATTATGTCATGATTAATGACGAAGATAATGATCCAACGTATACATCATTATACCAGGTATAACGTCTGGTATTAAATGGGTGACGCTCCTTGGGAATTTAAGATGGTCGTTACGTCATGTCATCTATACAAACTGTTACTTCAGCGAGACGGGACACAAAATGCCAGTCGGACCTATTTGCCAGACATAACGCATAATACCGTCTGGACCATATTTGCCAGATGGGATGCATATTTTCCAGATATGACTCATAATATCGTATGGGCCATATTTTCCATATGGGATGCATATTTGTCAGACATGACGCATAATACCGTTTGGGCCATATTTTCCAGACGGGCATGTTTGCCAGTCGGGCACATTCGGCCAGGCTGGCTCTTTGCTTCGGCTACCATCTTGATTTGGGTATGTGGGTTTCGTGGACTAAGTCTTTTTACAGACTTTCCATGTGTGTTTTGGGTTTAGGATCTATAAGTACATGCCTAAATCCTACTAACACTATCGGTTTTCAAATCTTATGTGTCTTTACCTTACGAATATCAATATTTGTGAAAAGACGGAAATTATAAAAAGTCATCGAAATTCGAATTTTTTATGTGAGTTTATATATATTATCTCATATAATATTGTTGTGTTCTAAAATTCACATTCAAAGTTAAAATCAAGTGTGTTATTTCCTTACGAGTTTTAAATTTTTACATATATTATCAAATCATGTCCTTCATGTCCTTCAGGACTCTTGATGGTAGATTGAAACTTGATAAAACTCTCACAAAATGCGAGAGGTACCAAGTTCGATTCTTACCAGCAACAACCTTGTTGGGGACATTTTACCGATCAAGTATAGGTTGAGTAGGTACCCACTTCCAATGACGTCATGAGCAAACAAATGTGCCTAAACTGAGCGAGTTCGATTACGTTCCTAAACATTTGTGGAGAATCATGGGTCGAGGTGACAACATTTTACCAATCAAGCATATCTTGAGTAGGTACCTGTCTACGATGACGCCCTGAACCCACGAATATGCCTAAAATGAGTGAGTTCAATTACGTTCCTAAACATTTGTGGAGGATCATGGGTTAACGTAGCTGGTTGTCATCCAAAAAAATCTTTTTATATAAAAAAATCATATATGATTTACATTAAAATTACATTTGATTTTATTACTATCACATTTAATTTTGAAAAATTTGTTATGAGTTTAATTGAATTATTATTGTTATTATATATAAGGGCTAATTGTTTGGAAATGTATCGAACTTTACATCCAAAACTACTTTATGCATCCATCTTTAAATTGGTCTATTATATGTATCTAACTTTCAAAAATCAATATTTTATAGATCCAACCAATGATATCTTAGCAAAACGATGATGTGACAACTTACGTGACACATTATATGGATGACACGTATTGTTGAATACATACAATAGCATATTTTTGAAAGTTGGATACATTCAATAGAGATTTTTGAAATTTGAATACATACAATAGACCAATTTAAAAATGGATGCATACAATAGTTTTGGATGTAAAATTCGATACATTTTCAAACAATTAACCCTTATATATAATATAACGGTTGTAGGTATTTATATCCACTATTTGATGTTAAAATCCCATGTGCTATAAACTTATGAGTTTAAACATTTGTCAAAAAATAAAAAATAAAAAGTGTCAAAATTCATTTTTTTTCTCAAGGTCTAGATACTTTATATATATTTTCTATTATTTTTTGTTTTTAGAATTAGCCATTAGTGTTAAATCAATTGATATTTTTACTTTACTATTACAATACCTACCAATTTCCTAAAATTAAATTCTTCAAAAATATAAAAACACTACTACAATTAAAAACGAGAATACAACGATCACAACAATTTAATTTGTTTCATATAACAATTAATAATGTACGTTATGATTCCTTATAAAATGAATACCTTAGATAATTGTTATTCGTACATGGTAATTATCAGAATATGGATATATATTCTCGTGGTTAATATAAAATTGTGAATAAATTCCACAAAATAAAACGTATATTAGAACTCCTACTATTTAGTAGAATTTTTTTTAACTATTCAATGAATAGTATAAAAAATGTTTTGTTCTTTTTTTTCTTCTTTTTTTAAATACAAGAGTTATTAACATTTGAAATAAGATTTATTTATTTTATTTTACTAATAGACTTTAGATCCCTTTGGATATAGCAATTATTTTGGTTTTTTTAGATTATTATTTGTTTTAAGTACAAATAGTAAACATTTTGACATTAGTTTTATCTATTTTAATATAATCATAGACTTTAGAACCTTTTGAACATAACAATTGTTTTGATTATTTATAATTTGATTGAGTTAGATTATATATTAAGTATTTTTATTAGAATATCATGTGTTAATTATGTGTTAATTATGTAAAGGACGAAAAAAGTTATCGTTTTCATAAATTTTTGCATATCATTATTGTTTAATTATTATTTTAAATTTGCGTGAGGTTAAGGATATGAGATTTTCGGTTGAGGTTGATAGATATCGACTTTTAAAATATTTTGGAGAAAGAGAGATTAATTAATTTAATTGGTTAGAAAATGTTAAGTTGTTTAAATTTGTTTTAAAAAATAAAATGATTATTTAGTTTAATTGACTAGAAAAAAAATAACTACAATTTGTTGAGAAAATGATAAATTGAATATCAACTTGTTAAAAAAGTTAACTATAATCTTTTTTTTCTTTTTATAATTTCTTTAAATTATAATTGTTTACAAGCAATAATTTAATATACAAATTTTTATTTTTCTGACATTTAATTGTATAACTTTTTAAATTTCACGCATAAATATAAAAAATTCTCCTCGTTATCTAGATTTTGGATCTTACAAACCTTTGACCAAAAAGTCCACCCTTGGAAATTAGTTTGTAAACCCATGTGGACCAACTATTTGCCACCTTTTAATAGTTTTGACCTCCCGAATGAAACATATATATTTCTTACATTAGATTAGTTACTAGAACGGTTGATGGAGTCCGAGAAAACGTGTTACTAACTTTTTTAATGTTTAAATCAAACAAGTGGGTAATCATCACAAATTGAAAAGATTCGCATAGAACATGATTCAAGTGGAAAATAATGAAAGACAGAAGAAAATTAAAATATGATCATTAAAATATAGTATTCTAAAGAAAATATATCAAGAGAAATTTGTAGTTTTCAACACCCATATCTAAATTATTGTGTTTAAGTTCTTTCTTAAATGGTATAATTCTTACCTTTAAAAATTTAACGTTTTACTTTACTTTCTTAATAAAATTTAATATTTGCTTGGCTATGTTTGTACAATTGTACCTCTTTCTTTGTGTAAATAGAAGGTGGTCGAGAAACATAGGAAGAAACATGTCTATATACAAAAATGAAACCCTAAGAATGATATATATATAAGAGTATAACGAGTAACATTTAATACTATATTTCCACTAAACAATCTCGATTGTCATATTCAATTGAAATCATTATTTAAATCAATTAGAGGTTCATGTTATATATAAACATAGTAAAATCTGATGTTCCTAAACATTTAAAAACTCTGAACAGTCTTCCATCTCGTTTTCCCTAAAAGACGGCCCTGATCATCAAATAAAGTGTAAAATAAAAAGAGACCAAGAAACGTGGGTAAAAACACTCGTTTTCCCTAAAAGACGGCCCTGGTCGTCAAATAAAGTGTAAAACAAAAAGAGACCAAGAAACGTGGGTAAAAACTTCCCCCTTCCCCTCTCATTAAGACTACAAAATGTTATTTTCAATAATGGTCAATGTCATGTATATAAGTAGTCATTCTAAATCCAGATATTAATTGTACTCGCCAACTTTAGATAGGGTATAGTCTGGTTGTTTTAGAAAATCAGTATAGAAATAATAATTGATTAAGAAAAGAAATAAATTAGAGATGAAGGACGACCCATATTATCAAATAGGTTTTTGAAAAGTCATAGTATTTCTTAGGTTTATATAATGTTTTTTACAACCTTACAGTGCCTTTAACCAAAGTTGTCAAAGGCTAGAGGCGCACAAGAACGCTAAGGATTCCAGGAGCCCGAGGCGAAGCGCAGTTAAAGACGTGAGCCTCATGTATATGAGGCTCACCATTTCCGAAGAACAAATAATAATATTTATAGCATTATAACAATCTATATAAATTTAGATAGCATTACAACACTTAAAACATAAAGTATTAGGACATAGGTGATAAAAAACAATAATAATTTCATGTATAACATATATAAAGTTTGCGTGAAATAACTGATTACTAAAAAAAGTGCACATATTTAAAAGACTCACCTCAAACCGACAAAGGCGACGACGTGCTTGCCTCTCAGCCTTTAAGACTGAGGCGCACGCCTCTGACAACTTTGCCTTTGACCAAACATAACATGTATACACTTTTAAATTTTACTATTTATACTACCATATAAAGCATATGACCCTTCTTTTAAGTTTTATTTTTAAGTAAACAAAATCATAACCATTCATATTTTTTAAATTAATCACAATCATCCAATATTGTGAATTAAATAAATTAAATAAAATTTAATATAAAAGTTTTATAACTCACTAGTAAATAATTTTAAATATACTTCATACATAATTATTAATATTAATTAATTAATATTAGTTTAATATACGTTAATAAAGACAATCATTAATGGTATAATTTAATTTCAAATAATAAGAATAAACTAAATTAATAAATAAATACTTTAAATTAATTAATAAATAATTTTAAACACTAATAAATTAGAATAATAAATACTTCAAAATCACTAATGTATAACACTTGATTTCTAATCGAACTATTGGTGATCGATTTTGATCAACATTACTTATTTTCAGAACGTCCCATCACGTAATATGAATACGATACTGGTATCATAAGAAAGGATTATTATTATGATTATAATTATAATTATGTAAAAATAAAAAGAAGAAGGAGCATCATATTTATTATAGTATGATTCTGTAATAAATACCCTTTATATCTGGAAGTATGACAAACTGGTCCATTTGGCATCTAGCTGTCCAGATCGAATACCAAATTAGTTTCTTTCTCCGCCCTAAGATATAAAAACTTTCCAAATAAACCCCCTAAACTTACATAAAAAATTGTTACTTTCGTTAAACTTTTTACAATTTAGATTTAGAAATTTCCTTTCTTTGTTTCTTTTTATCCCCTTAATCTTTTCTTATGTCTTTCTTATTAATTCTCAAGCTAGTAACAACTAAGAAGGTTAAAAGGCTTTGTCTTAAATAAGGATAGCATTTTAGTATTCATGCTTATATATATTGTCTTACTAAATTCTTGTGGAATTAGAGGTTAATAAGAGATATGTCAAAGCTAAATATATATAAATATAAAATAAAATAGAGTTTCATTTAACAAAATGTTTTCTATGATAAATTTTAGCTTTAACTTTTAACATCTTTCCTTTAAAAAGAATTATATTGTTTTTCAAACATCAACATTTTTTTTTCTTTAGCAAGACAAATATTACATCATGAATATATATAATTCAGACTTTTGTCTCAAACAAGACTTGAACCCATGACCTATAAGTTAATAGACCACCAACATACCATCATACTAAAAGCCTTCACAAAAAGAAAAAAGAAACAATATTCACGATGAGATAAAAAAACTTAAAATAATAAGTTTGTTGACAATGTTCAAATCTTTTCTTATTTTTACATTTTTAGGTTTATCCATGAAAACCCCCCAACATAATTTCAATTTGAGTTAATTACATAAATGGTCCTTGTATTTGTTCAGATTTAAAGGGTTCATTCTCTGGGTCGCAAATCCTTCAGGTTCAGTCACTCTGACACATGTTTGGATACACGGTTGGTCCCTAACACTAACTTCCGTTTATATAATTATTTGTGCTCCTGGACAAACACATGCGTCATAGGGACTGGATTCGAAGGATTTACGATCTAAGGACCAAACCTGTTAAATCCGAACAAACAAATGAACCATTTATATAATTAACTCTTTCACTTTTCATAAACAATGCTATATCCATAAAAGTTTATAGAACTTTTTTACAAAATGAGATGTCAACTATATTTAAACAATCAAATCATATGTTATCTATCCTCTTCATTTCTCTCTATACATATAATGACATATTATTTTTTATAATTTTTTCATAAATATTTATAACTATATCAGTTTAACAATAAGTAAAAGGGAAATACTATTAACCTATATAGACTTTATTTAAAAGTTTATCATAGTCTTATTTTCTTATACACTAATAAAAAACCAACCACTTAATTTTCTTGTAAATTTACAAAAATTACCCTATATAGACCGTCTATAAACATAACTCTAAATAAAAGGTAAGAAAGGCTCAAAATTACAGTTTAATCAATAAAGTCTTAAAAAGTAAGCTATTTTTAAACGTTAATTCCGAAATTAGAATCCAATTTCTCCTAACATAAATGTATAGTTTTAGACAAAAACAAAAAGCAAGCATAAGAAAGTATTTGATTATCTCACATAAATAAGCCACATTTTATTTATGCAAAATAGCAAAGTAGTTGAAGGTTAGTTAAAAAGAAACCAATCCTAAAGATAGCAATACATACACATTTCTCTTTACAACACAAACAAAGAAGGTACTAAAGTGTAACATTTTCCTATATTTTCAAAACACACCCTCCTTCCGCCGGAGTTCCAAAAACCGCAACTCTTTCTCTCTCTTACGAACATAAACACACGTTTGTGTTTAACTGAGGTTTAAAAACAAAAACATATTCCACTCTTGTTTGTTCTTCTTGGGTAAAAAAAAAAACATTAACAAATGAATGATTCAACGGGGCCGGAGCCGGTGGTGAATAAGATCGCCGTGAGGTCATCGGTGATCGAATCGATAAAAGGATGGTCGTCGTTATCCGGGGTACAGATCCGAAAAGAAGAGTTACGAAGAAAGATTACTATGCCTGAGTACTTACGTCTTGCTATGAAAGATGCTATTGGTGGGAAAGATGTTGATGCCGGAAAACGTCATTATGAGTTTAGTATTGCCGGAGGACATGTTACGCCGCCGGTTGAGGCTCCTGAGTCTCCGGTTGTTGTTTTCATTAATTCCAAAAGTGGTGGGAGGTATGGACCTGAACTTAAAGCTAGGTTGCAGGATTTAATGGGTGAAGAACAGGTTTCGTTTCGTTTCATATCCACTATTTATTACTTTTTAAAGCGGGGTTATCTGGGGAGGGTGAGTCTTTTTGTTACGTCTTACCATTAGGCTTAGTTTGAGTTGAGGGGGGCCGTAGTGAGAGACAAAGCGATAAGGGAGGCTCATAGGGTATTATTTTGTGATTATTTCGAATTTATTAAAAAATTATATATAAATTTGCATTGTTGGAGGGGGCCGAGCACCCCCAAGCTCCTCCCCTGGCTCCGCCACTAGGCTATTTTTTACTAGGAATGTGGTATGAAAATAATTGGTTTTTGGTTAATATTTGTTTTTTGACAGGTAATTGATCTGCTAACGGTGAAGCCTCACGAGTTTATTCAATATGGATTGGGTTGTCTTGAGAAGTTTGCTAGTCTAGGTGATGTTTGTGCTAAGGAAACTCGAGAACGATTGAGGATTGTGGTATGTGTTGTTAAATGATAATATAATGATAGTACTATGTAGTAATTTATATGATTTTTGATGTGAAGTTATATTGAAAGGTTGCGGGTGGTGATGGAACGGTTGGATGGGTCCTTGGGTGTCTAGGTGAGCTTCATAAAGCGGGTCGGGATCCGGTTCCACCAACTGCAATCGTACCTCTTGGTACAGGAAATGATTTGTCCAGGAGTTTTGGTTGGGTAATTTCTCTTTTTCCATTTAGTTTTGGTTTTCTGATATGGGATGGATTTTTGAAACAGGTTTGAACTTATTTTCAGGGTGGTTCATTTCCTTTTAATTGGAAAGCTTCCATAAAAAAGACGCTTGATAAAGCTATTCGTGCTCCAACTAGCCGACTGGACAGGTAACTTACATTTATTTTTTCGAATCTTTAGACTGATATACGTATTTGTCGAAGCAAAGGTGTTGAAAACTGTGCTTTTAGATATAATTTTACAAATATAAGTCCCATACAATTTTCTTATTTAATTATTTTAAATGTGGCTTTGAATTTGCTATCTTCATGTTAATTGTGTGCTCATCTTTTCTTCTACGGAATATATGTTATTATGGACAGTTGGAATCTCGTAATATCAATGCCAGCTGGCGAAGATTTGGAAACCCCCTATTCTTTGAAGAAATCAGAGGAAGTTCTTCTTGATCAGGTTAGAAATGTCGTTTTAAGTATTAAGTGAGAATAACCACAATTGTGATCGGGAGGTTACATTTTATGATGCATACATCAAATTATATGTTTTTCTTATACCTGTCTTCACATCTCTGTTATTGCATAAAATGGGAATTACATGCTCAATTTAAAATTTTGAACATCGAGTAATGATTGATGATCTTTCATGGATTTATTTGAAGGATTTAAAAATCGAAGGACCATTGCCTGAAAAAGTTTCTTGCTACCAAGGAGTCTTCTATAATTACTTCAGCATAGGTATGTTATAGTATTTTTTTTTTTGTGATTTACGCATTCATTTTTGAGATTGCTGCTAACTTGCTATAAGTATTCTTAATTATCAAATTATTTTGATGCTTTATTCTTCGTACGTTATCTCAATTACATAGGAATGGATGCGCAAGTGGCTTATGGCTTTCATCATTTAAGGAATGAGAAACCTTACCTTGCACAAGGTCCTATTTCAAACAAGGTCTAATCTTTATTCTGCTTCTTATAATATAATGATTTTTCTTATTTCGATTTATTTCTTGATTGAATATAAGTAAGCATATATGTTGGGAGGTATTATGTTTTTGTGTGTTTAAAATATTTTTTTGACTACATATCTCTTACAGATAATTTACTCGAGTTATAGTTGCAAACAAGGATGGTTTTTTACGCCTTGTATAGCTGATCCAGGTCTGAGGTAAGAATTTCTCTCATTTTAATACTCTTGAAGTCCTAAACTTAAAGGGGGCAAAATGGGAGGTTTGGGTAACGGGTCAAAACAAGTCGGGTTGGTTGCATCTTAATGATGCTCTTTTCTCATCTGTAATTGACAATATGGTGAATGCAGGGGACTAAATAACATCTTGAAGCTTTATGTTAAAAGACTCAACAACACGGAGTGGGAGCCGGTTACCATCCCGTCAAGGTAAGTTATTTTATTCATTAATAAATTAATATTTTGTTGGAGTGGTATCAAAGTTATGCATACTGGAGAAGGAAACTCAGTCTTTTGGGCACCTTACTCTTTACTTTAACAAACACTAATGTATCTGTCCGGCTGTCCGTCCTGTGAAAATTTGCAACTTTTGACTTTACATGTGGTTTAAAGAAATGTTTAATTAATTGTCAGATGTCTAAAATACCCTTCAACATGGACAAATGAAGAAATTTTATAGACCCAAATCAATACCAGAGTTTATTTGTATCGAGGATAGATAATATGGGCAAATAGTTAACTTAGACTTAACTTCATAAAAATAAAACTGCTGCTATCTTCATATGACATCCCATTATCTTAAAACCAGTTCAGTTTCCATGGGACTGATGAGTTTTGTGCCCTCCTTTTTTTTTTTTAAAAGGAAAATATGTCATAAACATCAAGGAGTCTGACTTATTGTTTGTTGTTTTTCTCTCACATTATAACCTTTTTTCCCGATTTCTTGTGCTTGATGTAATATAACAACGCTAATACTTTACCATACAAATATTTTGCCTGACAACATGTGTATCTTCCAGTGTTAGGTCAATAGTCGCTTTGAATCTTCATAGCTATGCAAGCGGAAGGAATCCATGGGGTAACTTGAAGCCAGATTATCTACAAAAGGTAACACTTCAGACCTAGTAACAATTGGATATGGAGTCTGTTATGAATTGTAATGCAACTTTTTGGTCCATACATTGTAAGATATGATGATATTTTACTGTCTTACGACTCTTATCCATTTTCTATCTGCTTCATATAAATGAAATACATCTTTTTGTGATGTATTTTCTAAAAATAACGAGATCAGTAACAATTCTAACAATGACTGTTGATGCTCACAAGTAGATAAACTATGCATGTTATGTCTATTTGATTTTTTCTCTTTCTGATCCTTAATGCTCTTCTAATAATTAAGTTTTTTTTCCGATTGGTTTTATTGCAGAAAGGATTTGTTGAGGCTAAGGCAGATGACGGAATCTTAGAAGTTTTCGGGTTTAAACATGGATGGCATGCATCATTTGTTATGGCCGATCTTATTTCAGCCAAACACATTGCCCAGGTACTTGATTAAGTTTGTTTGATACACTTTATCTAGCCAAAGGGCAAAAACCCCAACCCGGAATAGAATATATATGTATTAGTCTTTTCTTTTTACATTTTCCAGGCTAGCGAAATTAGATTTGAGTTAAGGGGTGGAGCATGGAAAGAAGGTTTTATGCAGATGGACGGAGAACCATGGAAACAACCCATTAACAACGAGTTCTCAACGTTTGTGGACATTAAGAGGGTGCCGTTTCAATCAGTTATGATTAATGGTTTGTAAATTAGTGAGTTGTTAAGCACTAATTGTCTTATAAATGTATTATTAGTCTGCCAAGTTGTATTGTATGATCCTGTAAAGAACATGAATCATGTGTGAGATAGAGAGTTGCTGATTCTTATTTCCGATTATGTAATGATATACGTAACCCATTGGTTTGGTTGGTAATACGTAATTGTAAATTTTTAGTTGTTTGGTTGGTTATTAAATTTGGTTTGGAAAACTACTTTCAGTTGTGCTTTTACAATCTTTTTTTAGATTATAAGATATCGTATGAGCCTAAGATAGTAACCTAGCAATTGATCGGATATGGAGTACGTGGAACCATTTCTATATACATGTCGATTTATGTATTACTGATCCATATACATAATTAAATCAACTTAACTTCAATTCATCCATTCATATCCATGTAAAGAAGTATTCTGATCATAATACTCTGTGATCATGCCTGATCTGCATGATCATTTCATTTGGGTTTTGTTTATACCTAAATATTGTGTGTCAAGTGTGTTCCGTATGATCATTTCATTTGCGTAATAGGGATCTCAACGTTCCATTTTATATAGCTCGTGAGCAGAGAGTTTTGATCTTCATATCAAGGTCATATAATTGTTTTTCTTCAACAGCCAATTCATAGAATAGTTTCAGCTTTTGCCTAGTAATTTTAATACTTACAATGGTGATTGGTTTTCCTTTAAAATATCAAAAATAATGTAATTCGTGTTTTCCCAAAAGAACTTCAATCTTCCTTTCCTATTCGGAATTGTTACAATCAAATTTCAGAGTTACAAGGATGAACCATTCTGATAATAATGAGTATCACATAATCTTTAGTTTTTTCCCCCTCCCAAATTGATTTGTCATAACATGATACAAGGTTGAAGCGGAATATACGTTATAACTAGCCTAATCTCATCTATCTTGCAAACACTCTCGATACTTACAATGAAACACTTAATAAAAGTTATTCACTCACTGAGAATTAAACTCAAATGGACACCAAGTCGCTGACAGAAATATACAAACTGGATATCAACGGTATGTTTTGGTGTTTATAGCCAAATGACAAGAATAGTCACCTAGAGAACTATAAAGGCAACAACCTGTTTGATCGTGATTAGATGATAGCATTCTTGAGGAAAATGCTACCAGGTCACCATAATGGTTATGTATACGATCTTGACACATCTGTAATCCTAACTTTACGCGGAAAATGTTATATTTGACTCTTTTTCGTGTAGTGAACAGCTTCCAAGCAGATTGATTATCTGTATCAGTGTGCGAGCTTGATGAGAGAGGTCAACATTTAGCCTCTAAGAAATTTGTCAAACCACAGGACTTGCTTTTGAGCTTTTTAATCTTGACGCTTAAGTAGATCGCTAACTTGCTGAAAGCATCCATGTCTTTCTCTTAATCCTCTTTTTGACTCGCTCAATAAACTATTGGGTGATTCATCTTGAAAAACGTTAGACGTATGTAGTAACTGATGCATATATTGGTAATTTTAAATCAACTACTAGTAAAACAAATAGGCCGAGAATATGATCTTAACACTTAAAAAGTATTTTCTTTTAAAATCTTCTACATGGTCTCCTAAAAGTCCCGAGCAACAACTTATATAACAAAAACCTTGATTGTCCAATGTTAATCATATTAAAAGTCACAAGCTCAAAATAACAACTTGTATTGGTCTAAGACATTTATCAAAAGAACATAGAATGTATGTTTGGGAGGAGCTTTTTAAGGAACTTCAAACTTTTAAATTTAAAAACAAAAACCCTTAAATATTAAAGACTCGTTTGGTAGCGAAAGCTTTGGGCTTATAATTTGAAAATAAAAGCTACAAATTAAAAACTTTCTCAAGGAGCTTCAGGCTTTTAAAAAATAAAAGTCCCGAAATAAAAGTTCCAGCTTCTAGCCACATTTATGTCAAACATACCCACAACCTTTTCAACTTGCACATACTATTCATGCTCTTATGAATATTAAGAAACCATTGTTAACAGCCATGGGAGCAGAGCCACATACTACAGTTGGCCACACGATTTGAAGCACATTTCCGTCTTCATTATTACATCCAACGAATTGGTCACCAAAAATATATCCTATGTGACAACGTTGTATATATTGCTACATAATGCTTGCTAAATTAATGTGAAATTCAAAGTGTACATATATATTTTCACCACTTCATGGCATGCAACTATAATTATATGAAAATGACATCGAGTCTTAATGTTTAACTTCAAGTAGGAAATGACTAAATTATCCTTATTTCATCCCTTAACTTTCTATTAATCTGCTAACCAATCTATACCACTCTTTAAAGCAAATTTGATGTATTCTAATTTTAAAATACTTTTAAAATTAAGTTTTTAAAACTTACTATTAGTGGTAATTTGTAACTCTCAAATAAATGTTTAAATTCATAATAATGATTATTCAATTAATTACATGATTAGTTTTCAAATTAATAAAAATAATAATAATAAAAGAAATGTGCTGTATTTTATTATATAATTATTACTTATGCGTAGTTATCCTACAAAGATTTTCAAGCATTTGTTGTAAATTTTGTGTTATAAACAAAGTTTCGTTTTACTCTCCCACCAATGTGGGATAAGAGTAACAACACATAATAGAATATATTAAAAGGTAAATTACAAATATATTTTCTCATTAATAATATATAACTTATTTAATTTAAAGTATAATTAACCAACTAATCATTTTTAAGTAAGAACAATATTTAGGTATTTATATCTCTATTTAATATTGAGTATATATGTAATAACTTTTACGCACCTAACTAATATATATAAATAGTATATGACTTTATCGATAAATATAATATAAAAACATGTAAATATAACTTTTGAATTAAAATTACAACTAAAAATTTATTGAATAAAAAAGATATATACTAATATAAAGAATCTATAACTCAATCAAATAAAAACACTCGATACACACAACAATATCTAAACAAAATGAAATTAAATCATTTACGTACGAATTTTCAGGAAAAAATATGTCTCGCGCATTGCGCGAATACTAATTATTCTTAATTTGTTTTTCATTTTCAACACACATGTTATCTACTTATACTCGTTTTTATAACTTAACATTGTACAAACACAACTATACCTATAACTACCATAAAATTTACACTACTTCAAACAAATTAAACTTCAAAAATAGTTTATATATGATTTCAAGTTGATAAAAGTTATCCGCCGCATAACGCGGATACACTCCTAGTATTTCTGAACAAATATTAACCTTTCCCAAAAACTACTTTTCATTTATTTTCTACTAAAATTTAAATACTACAATTTGAATTATGGTACAATAACTTTAAAACAAGTTAAATCATACGTATAACATATTATATATTTTTAAGAGATTCACCATTAAGTCAATAATTCATTCCGGCTATTTATTTAAGATATTCAACATACATTAATCTAATGTTCAAAACGATATGACTTTAGTGTAATTATAACGAATATAAACTTTCTGCCACCGCAAACTAGGTAGTCATCGATAATCAATGAAGGCATATTTTGTCTATTTAGGTTTTGTTATGTACATAAAATCTTGAAAATTTTATATGTAGGGTCGTACACAAACAACATTTCCAGCTGTGTGGATTGTTTCTGCACTTTACACCCGAGAGTAAATTGTTGTATCCAATATATGTGTGTCCCATTATGGGTCATTTGTCATCATTGTTAACGTGTGAATTATTAGCTTTGGTTCAGATTGGGTCCTAGTAATCGGATGCTCAATCGGTTTTATTACTGGCTCCAAAGGTCATTTCTAATTAAGGTTTCATTTTCTTTTAAGAAATGATTTCGCTTAATATGATATTATTTTGTTAGTAATCATTTAGGAAAGACCAATATATATATATATATATATATATATATATATATATATATATATATATATATATATATATATATATATATATATATATATATATATATATATATCACTTCTAAGAGACATAATTAATTAAGTTACTATTCATTTATGAAAACAAAATGCTAGCAAGTGATGTGAAAATCAAATAAACTATTTAAGTGTAATTTAATTCATAGTCTTAATCACTTTAATATAATTTAATATAAAAAAAATAATGGATTGAATCTTAAATAATTAGTTAATTAAAATAAACATATCAATATATTAATCTTAATCTTAATCTTAATCTTAATCTTATCTTAACATATAATAAAAGGAAAGTCTAAAATGTGTAACCATTATATATGTTTTTAATTTTAATTTAGACCATTAGATCATTTTGATGATGTTATCATCAATAATTTTCATTTCAACCCTTTTACTTTAAATAAATTTAACCAATATATTTAATAATATTAAAATAAACTAATTAATTCATCTACCTTAATCTAACACTTCTACTTCAAATGAATATCTAAAAAAATAAGAAACATATATAATGATATCATATAGAAATCTAACAGCGTAAATATAAAGCAATTAACAATGTATGATAACATGACTCATGTCGTCAAATTTTATGCTATTTCATCTAAACCCAAGTTACTTGAAGTTTGACATGCAAATCTTTTGTTATATGCCTCAAAGTACTCGATTAATTAGGAAAAAGAAATGGCGACCAAACGGGTCCAACATATAGCTTTTATCCTCCTCTCTTCATCAAGAACTACTCCAAAAGCAATTAGCATAATCATTATGTCTACATGACTGATAGATTTATATTAATGTTTTTATACAGGTTATGTTCTTTGTTTAGCATTATATTGTTTTCAATATAGTTATTCGCGTATTATAACAATAACAATATTTATACCCTTATAACACATAAAGTAAATAATAAATATTTAACATAATAACTTTTAACTATCTGGCTAGTATACATATTACTACTTATCACAACTACTCCCTGGGCTCGTGTATGTACACGAGCAGTTTCAGAATATTTATTTATAAACCTATATTATATATTATAATTTTTTGGTAATTTATTAAATAATGTGTCACGCAGTGAACAAAAAATATGACCGAAGAGAACAGAAAAAAGAAAGGTTAAATGAAATATTATGTAATTGAGAAAAAACAAAATAGTAGTATCATGTAGATAATTTATACTCGTGTAGATATACGGACAATTTACATTCAAAAGTTGCTATAGTAAAGCAACTATTATTTATTTTTTAAAAATACGTAAAAATACGTAATATATAATAAAAGAGAGGCCTAAAATAAAAATACGTAAAATAAAAATATATAAAAAATACGTAAAATAAAATAACATAGCTAAAAGTTTTCATATTTTTTTCACTATTGTTAGACGTTGAGGGATATGATAATTTTGTTGATACTCAAAACTTTAGTTAAAAACGTATTAAGATATCTTTGAAAAAAATGAAAGAAAAGCGATTGTTATTATTTAGTTTTTGGAAATGAAAAGGTTGCTATTCATTTTGGAAATATATTTTATCTAAATGGTGAATATATTGAAAATTTCTACAATTGATATCAAAGTAAGTTTTTGATATTTATTTGAAAAAGGTTATTATTATCTTTTTTGATTAATAAGGGAGTTATTAGACTTCTATGGAGATATTTTAGTCATATGGTGGAATTTTATTTAAAAAAATATAAAAGATTAAATTGAATAAATTGTTAAAAATAAATGATTAAATTGATTTTATAAATTATTTGAACTGAAAGCTTCCTATTGGTCAATAGACGCTAATTTCTCAAATTTCTTTTCTTATATATATATACTAGTCCTTAGACCCTTGTATACACACAGGCAGTTTGAGAATATTTATTTATAAACATATATTATATATTATATTTTTTTGGTAATTTATTAAATAATGTGTCACGTAGTGATCAAAACATATCACCAAAGAGAAAAGAAAAAAGGAATGATTAAATTGATATTATGTAATTGAGAAAAAAAAAACAAAACAATAGTATCATGTACGTAATTTATACCCGTGTAGACATACGGACAATTTAAATTAATTTAATTTATAAATTTTGTTTTTTTGTTTATTCACATACTAAATATTTTTTGTTATCAATTTATTAGACTTTATAAGGCTACATGTAATATTTTAATTTGATTCCAAAGTTGCTATAGCAAGCAATTATTATGTATTTTTTAGAAATACATAAAATAAAATGTTTAAAGAGAAGAAATAGTTAAAAATTTCATATTTTTTTCACTATTGTTAACATATGATCAAAAATCTAATTACGTTGAGGGATATGATAATTTTGGTTCAAACTAAAAAATATGAGAGCCATATATGTAAAAATTGAGAAATTTTGAATAATAGAAAACAATTAAATTATGTTTTAAAAATTATAAAGTTAAAAATGTATTTAGGTATTTTTGAAAAAATGAAAAAGAAACGATTGTTATTATTTAGTTTTTGGAAATAAAAAGGTTATTATTAATTTTAAAAATATATTTTAGTTTGATGGTGAATATATTGTAATTTCTAAAATTTATAACAAAGTAAGTTTTGATATTTATCTGAAAAAGGATTATTATTATCGTTATTGATTTATAAGGGGTTATTAGAATTATATGGATATATTTTAGTTAAATGGTGAAATTTTTGTTTAGAAAATATGAAGGACTAAATTGAGTAAAATATTAAAAATAAATGAGTAAATTGTTTTATAAATTATTCGAAATTAAGGATTTCTATTGGTCAATGGAAACTTATATCTCAAATTCCTTTTCATTATATTTGCATTTTCTTAATATATATATATACTAGATTATTGTCCCGCGATAGCGCGGAAAAAAAATAAAAATTGAATTGTAAACTTTATGTTTATGTAGATTTTAGGTTATTATAAAAAGACAATGTTATACGTATAATAACATATATATACCTTTACGTTTATACACATGTTGTTTATAGTTATAATAACATAAACACTTTTACGTTTATATACATGTTTAAATATTTTTTATTAGGAGATTTTAAATAAAAATAATGTAAATCATAGTTCAAATTGAGTGAAATTTTTTTAAGTAAATTTGAATTTTGTTTTTATTTAAGTAGAGATTGAAATTAAAGAGATAATGTAATTATGTTTTGTAAAAGGGTGTAAAATGAAAATAGTGTTTGATGACATCATCAATTTGATCTAACGGTTGAAATCAAATAATTTAACCCATCTAAGGGTCTTTGCTTCGCCATGTGGCATTTAAGGCAACACCCGATTCATAAATAGGGTCGGGTTTCGGATAGAATAGTTCCAGTTTGTCGGGTTTCGGGTTTGACCCGATTGACCCGAAAATTACCGTCGAACTATATTTTAATCCAAAGGCATATGATATATATAAGCTAGAAGTCTGAAAGAGTTTCATACATGAAGCGATGTGGGACAAAGTAGGAAAAACTAAAGACATATGATATATATATGCTAGAAGTATGAAAAAGTTTCATACCTGAAGCGATGTGGGACAACTAAAATGAAAATAGTGTTTGATGACATCATCAATTTGATCTAACGGTTGAAATCAAATAAGTTAACCCATCTAAGGGTCCTTACTTCGCCATGTGGCATTTAAGGCCTCTCTTTTATATTATATTATATATATATATATATATATATATATATATATATATATATATATATATATATATATATATATATATAGGGTGGGGTTCGGGTAAGAACAGGGCTTAACCTACAAACGCTAAGAACCAATTCTGGCCGTCCGATTAAATTTTTTATATCAAACCTCGCGGTGCTGATCAGTAGTAAGTGCGGTGCTGATCAGTAGTAAGCGGTTTCTGCTGATCAGTAGTAAGTGGTTTCTACTGATCAGTAGTAAGTGGTTTCTGCTGATCAGTAGTAAGTGGTTTCTGCTGATCAGTAGCAACAAGTTTCTGCTGCTGATTCTGCTTCTTTTGTTACCAAGAAAATGCACCTACCATTTTAGAAAATGCACCTATCATTTTAGAAAATGCATCTAACCAAACCTCAAAAATGGTTTCTGCTGATCAGTAGCAACAAGTCGACGATTTCAATTTTAAGATAAAAAAATACCATTTTAGAAAATGCACCTACCATTTTAGAAATTGCATCTAACCAAACCTCAAATTGGTTTCTGCTGATCAGTAGCAACAAGTCGACGAATTCAATTTTAAGATAAAGAACAGTAAGATGGTTTTGAATTGGGTTAGATCTAACTTTAAGATAAAGATGAACTGGATTTTGAATTTTAGAATTACGAAGAGAGAGAAAGAAAGTTTAATTGATAATTTAGGAAGGATTTGAATCCTGGGACTGGCTGAAATTAATGAATTTTCATGGTTTCCGCCGGCTAATGAACGGGAATCGTTGTTAGCGTTCGTATATATTTCGGGACGTTCTTACCCGATCCAGTTACTATATATATATATATATTAAGAAAATCATGGTTCTAAATAGCGCGCTATAGCGGCGCCATAGCGCGAGGCGTGGCCTCGCCGTCACGAATCAGTCCATAGCGTTGTCTTAAAACGTAGCGTGATGTAAGGCGGCTATAGCGCCATATAGCGCGCTATAGCGCGTGACGTCGCGCCTTTTCTTGAAGCTATTTGGACTTATTAGTTGGGCTTTTTCAGATTTGGGCTTTTTCACCTATTTGGAGTTTTGGACTTATTAGTTGGTGATCCATAGTATCATCTTAGGATTATTAGTTGATATTGATAACTTGATTTTTTAGTCTTAATTATTTGGTGACGGGATATATATGAAATATGCTATAAATATTGTCGCTATATATCACGCATTAACAAACGACATAGCCTCGCTATAGCTTGTAAGGCTTGAGGCGTGGCAGTGCCGCTACGCCACGCCTCACGCTATTTAGAACCTTGAAGAAAATGCAAATATAATGTACATGAAAAAAAGAATTTTAGAACAATATAATGACTTAAGAAAAATAGTACAATATTATACTTTGTACTTAACTATTTTCTTATACAAACATTAATTTAATGTCAGACTCTAAACTTACCATAATAAGTTTGATAAATAATAACTACTAACTCAAAACACATATAAACTTTCAAAAGAATAAACAAAAACATTTACAATTTGTTATTTGATTATCTACGAGGACTCCTTATTTGCTACCGTCAAATGACGATATCACGTTTGTAGTAAACAAGTATTTTGAATCCGCGTTTTGCTGCGAACTTAAAGTTTAGACTTATTTAGCTGTGCCGATTTTAATTAAAATATATTGTGTGGAAACCCGCTCGTTACAAAAGTGTCTTATTTGGAACAAAAACAAAAAATCAACTACAAAACTTCTAACAAAGGACAACACTCGATCATTATAAAAATCAAAACATAATAAATACTAATTCAAAACTTATAAAAAAAAAGAAGAAAAAAAAAGAAAAAAAAAAGAAAAAAAAGGTAAAAATAAAATAAAAATAAAAGGTAAAGAAAAAAAAAAGTAAAAAATAAAATTGAAAAAGAAAAAAAAAAAGTAGTGAGATGAATTTGAACCATCACCTCTGCCTTCTAGTTTAGAGCACCCGGTGTAGGCTCGTTGTGACACCCACAACGAGCGATGATCCTCGTTATGACACCGACCCACTTCGTTGTGGGTCTCGTTGTGAGCCACCGTTGTGGTGACAACGGGTAGATGTGACATTTTTGTTTTTTTTTGTCTTTTTTTTTTTTAGCAACGGTCGATTAATTAATAAAAAAAAAAAAAAATTAAACACACCAACGGTCATATAACCGTTGGTTTATAAACGGTCGAATTTTTTTTTTCCCCAAATTTCACCTATAAATACATTCACATTTTAACCAAAAAATCACACCTTCTCTCAATCTCATTCTATCTCAATCTCCTTCTCATACCATAATCTTAATCTCATACCATAATCTCAATCTCAAAATGTCTTCATCGTCTTCAACGCTCCCCAAACAAACACAAACACACCTTCAACGCCACAATCACAAACACCCTCCGGTTTCGCAAACTACCACAATACACCAAACACCCTATTATCACCCCAAATACCTAACTTTTCCCAACAACAACAACAAATTCTAAACACATTTTTAGCGAACCAACCATCACAACCACCTCAAGCAATGTTCAATCCCGATCAAATGTTAATGCATCAACAACTTTTGATGCATCAACAATCCCAATTTTTCCCCCAACAACAATCACAATTTTTTTTTCCCAACAATCCCAATTTCTTCCCCAACAAACACAATTTCCACCCGATCAATCACAAAGCCGAGCTCAAGAAACTCAAGAAATCATTCAAGAAACCGAAGACGTGATCCAAGAAACGCGACGACCCTCCACATCTAATCCCAAAAAGAAAAAGGTGTGCAAAAAGGTGGCATGGTCGGCGGCCGAGGAGGTCCTTTTGGCAAAGATGTGATGCCACGTTTCTGAAGATTCCGACAAAGGCAACGCACAACCCGACGCAACATTTTGGAGACGGATCGTTGCGGGTTACAACGAACAAGCCAAGGGGCAAGAGTTTGTGGAGAGAAACAAGGAGTCCCTCAATAGCAAGTTCACGGCGATGAGTGCCTCGGTAAAGAATTTTATAGGCCACCATTCGGAGGCTTTACGACTTCGGGCTAGCGGGACCGACGATTCGAAGGTTATAGAGGCGGCTCGTCAAATGTTCTTTGAGACGGAGGGTGTTACTTTTAGGAATATGGGGGCGTGGGAAGTCTGGAGAGAACACAACAGATGGCGTGCATTTAACAAAATAGATACTCCAGTCGCCACCGTCAACCTTGAAGACGTGGATATTTCGGATGATATTTTTGCGGATGATCAACAAGAACGACCTCGAGGAAAACAAAGAGGAAGTAAAAGAAAAGAATCATCCGACGCATCCGAAAAGGCACAATCATCTTCGTCGTCGGCGTTTTGTGGAGCGATCGCGGCATAGTTAAGAAAAATTACAAGAACAAAGAAGAATGTCGCCAAAACAAAAAAAGAAACACTCCTACCACAACAACAAGCGGCTCTCCGACAAGAACAAGCGGCTCTCCAACAAGAACAAGCGGCTTATTCATGTGCAAGAAGAGACGATATGTTGTTTCTTCAACAAAGCACAGAGGGTTTGCCGCAAGCACAAACGGAGTGGATCGAGGCCGAAAAAAATAAGAATCCAACACAAATATGGGATGATTTAGCTTAGTATTTATTTTAGTTTTAATAATTTATATTGTTTTAATTATTTGTATTGTTTTTTATTTATCTTATTTAAATGTTTTAATTATTAGTTTTAATAATTTGTATTGTTTTAATTATTTATTTATCTTATTTAAATGTTTTAAGAAAAAAAAAAACTGGGTCCCACAACTCCCACAATCACCCACAATCCTCATTATCATACCACCAAAAATCTCAGAATCATGATTCTCACTTCCACGTCAGCAAAAGTAATCCCAAAATCACCAGAATCATGATTATCATACCGGGTGCTCTTAATGGCATATGCGTTTACCATTCTGACAGTTTTGTGTTTTGTTGTATTTAAAACAAAATTAAAAAAAGAAGGTAAGCGTGTTTTGTTGACTATTTTAAACCGATAAGTTTGAGATAATAATTTTTTATTGGTTTAAACGGCAATCTTGGCTGCGAAACGACAATATATTTTTAGTAAATGTATATATTGTATATATTAAAAATAGAAATATATTGTATATATTAAAAATAGAAATAGCAATAGAAATAGTTGAATGTGATCCTAGCTATCATTTTGTATATTATTACCTATCCTATTATTAAACCTCCAACTTGCATATGATTGCGTGCCGTATATTGTTTTTTAATATTTGGGCTACGTTTGGGCTTCGGTTTGTTGGTTTTGGTTTGGGTTTTCTGGGCTTTCTTCTTCTCCGGCTTTTTTTTGCAGGCAGAGACTTGTCATCATCCCAACGTACGTGGCACTTTCAAACATTACACATATTACACGTGCCTTCCTCCCGTGCTTCATCGGATTGCTGTCCATCAATTTCAATTTGGGGTTTTTATTTCACCCAAATTCACACGCACTAACATACACACTCAAACACATAGATCCTCGACTCCATCGATGATGGCTGCAGTTGTTGCTCGATTCGTACTTCAAGAAAACAGGTTGGTTGTTTCATTGCCGGAAAACATCAAAGGAAATCACGATACTGCCATTGGCAACTTCGGAATTCCTCAGTATGGCGGTAGCATGGTTGGGACAGTTGCTAATTCTAAAGAAAATCGAAAAGGGTGTAAGAAATTTGACGACTTTGGGATTTCTTTTAAAACCAAACCTGGGACTTTGCCTACTTTTGTTTTCGTCGAGCGTCGAGGTATTCCTATTCTATTTGGGTGAATTTAGCTTTATATTAGGTTGAGAGATGGTAACAGGTGTTTTTTGTATTTCGAAGGTCTGTGTTCATTGTTGTTTTTTGATTGTTATACAGGTTGCTCCATTGGTGTTGTTTAACGGTTTTCAGGTATTTTTTTGCAACCTGTAGTTTTCAGGTAGTTTTTTGCAACCTGTAGTTTTCTTTTAACGTCTTTGTTTATTTTTCCGATGTCGCTGCATTGGTGTTGTTTAACGGTTTTCAGGTAATTTTTTGCAACCTGTAGTTTTCGTTCATCCTGTTTTTCTTTCGATATTTTTTGCATTGTTGAGATTCTCAGTTGAGTAATGAAAGCCGTGTAATATTGATGTTTTTTCTTCTGTAGATTCTCCTGGCTGTTGTTGTTGTTCGACGTTTCTGAGGTATGTTTTTGTATGTGGTGTGATTGATTTTTTTTTTTGTTGTGGTGTTATTGATTTTTGTTATTCTCGGGTTTTGTGTTTGTATTTTTGTGTTTTTTTGTGGACTTGTAGATTTTAGATTCTAATTTTTTTAAATCTTTCGTCATTGGATATTGGTAAGTCCTGGCAGAGGGTTACTGAAATGATTTTACTTTTCGTCATGTTTCTTTTGCAGCTTTTGGTTTTTTAGTTTTGGCGGGCTGTTGCTGTTATTCGACATCAGCAGCTATCAACGTTAGAGGGTCAACCCTCCAATTTTGATTTTTGTGACGGGAGGGGTTTTGAGGAGATTAAAACGATAACGAAGACATCTTCGATTTGCTGTTCCTTTTGATTTTTGTGAAAGTAAATTACTGCAATTTGAGGAGATTAAAACGATAACGAAGACATCTTGAGTGGAGCAACAAAGCCATACATGTTGTAGCTCAGAACCAAATAAAGTGGTAAGGACTGTGCAAACCTTTTAGGAATCCATGTCGCTATCGCTTTTTACTACCAAGTCATTTACTAAAATTTAACATTGTTTTAGGTGGTTTGCAAAACGATTTCTGCATCCTTCTGCTGTGTCTATTTATAATTACATCTTTCTCTGGGATGAGGACCTGGGAGTGCAGCATTTCAATCCCAGAAGGTAAGGTTTTATCTATTTTCTCAATGTTTAATGTTTGTCATATTTTGATATCCTAATTCAGGTATGTTATCTTTATTATTTGCAGATACTTGGATATTGTTAAAGCAGAAGGATTAGAGATATCACAGCCGGCTTTAGATCCAAATTCAACCGGCATACATCATAGGATCACAGTACGGAAGAGAACAAGCAAGTTTCATAGGTGAATGGATTGGTTATGACTATTTTAATGTTTCCGATTGCTAATGCATGTAACCTTTTTTCTTCTTCTTCTTTTCTTTGGAAACAGGAGAGTGTATGATAGCAGAGGCAGTGTGAAATGTTCAGATACCAGTGAAGGGCCACCATGTGCTGGGTAAGTTGCTGTACATACAACAGCTACAAAGCGTCGATTAACGTTTGTGAAAATTCTTTTCAAGGCTTGATCCTGAGCAATTGAGCATGATAAAGTTGTTTCATGTCTCCCTAAGAAATTTTGTTGAAAAGATATTTTTTTATGGCTTTGTTGAAACGCAGATTTGTTGAAGGGATGGCTCCCGTTTTTTCCAGAGCTGCATGGCGTTGTGCTTGGCATCTTATTCAGGTAATTTTCACATTATCCCATTTATGAAAATCTACAATTGATGTTAAGTTGTCGGTCGAAGAAACGAAAGTTCTAAAATTCATACACTCACTTTAAGGAACAGTCGAGTAAGTGCAACATTTAATGATTCGTAATTTTGATTTTTTTAATACAAGTATGTGACAGTTTGTAATATATTGTTTGACAATGTTATAATACATATTTTATATTTTGCAAGAGTATTTTTTTTCAAGTTTGGTTGGTCATCATACTTCGGTTATGGGAATGGAAAGCTTATCTTGGTCAAATATAGTTGTGGATGAAGTGATCGATTGCTGAACAACTATACTAAATTTTTAGGAAGATAGGAAAAGTTATAACAAACCACTGAGACTTTTTTGCAATACAAAAATGATGATAAAATTAAAATGTGTCAATGTTAAAGTTTTTTGTGTATAAGATTTTCAAAAAATTAAATTTTTTTTACATAAGACTGTTTAATATAACATACTATGAATATGTAGGAATATGGTTGATGGTGGAATGGAACAGATGATCGACTAAAAATGTTTAAAGTGGTGAACAACGATATATAATTGATGACTCTGAGCACTATTGATAGTCGAAAAAGTGTATTGAACATGTTTGACCCATTACCCGACCCACCCATTTTGCCACACGCACAGTTGCACATTAGTAAGAATTTGTCCAAATATGGAACTTGTAAGCTCTACCCTTCACCGGTCTACGTAGATCCTACTTATTTAATTCATCTAACATTTCCAGTCTTCTGATCATCGTGTCTCGTAATGCTAGGATATGTAATTATTGCTCCCATTTTGTTATTGAAATGGTATAATAAGTACTTAAAACTTTAACTGATATTTTACATAATTTTCAGATTGGAAATGTTGATCTAGAACCTGAGAAATCATGGGTAGCTACTCAACAACTTAGTGTTGGCTGAAGAGGATCCACATGACTTCAACACCTGGCAAAACGACACTTTTGGCGAAAATTGTCTCACCTAAATATTCCAATAATACAGACCGTGCCCGTGCTACCAACACAGCAACAGAAAGCGGAAGCAAACGAAAAGCAGCGGAGACAACAGGTACACAACCTCTACACTAAATAACAATTATACCAAATCTAACAAAATACTATTACGTTTTGCAGACAAACTGCAGTCCATCAACCCTTAAAACGTGAAGGGTTCCCAGAATAACCGACCCACACTACATAGAAGAAGTTGCAGTCCTACTTTTGTAGTAGAGCAGAACTTTTATAACGAAAAGAAACAGTTTGTAACAGCCACTGTAAAGGCTTTGTAATCACCTATGTAGACACACACGACCAGCATTCTTGACGCTAACGGCTACTGTTATGCCCTGTCTACAGTTTAAGGAATATGCTTTTTGTTAAATATAAGTCTTATACTATTTTATATTTCAGGGCTATAATTCAATCCCAAGAGAGATTCCACACCCCAAAGCGAAGCAGGTTAGCTTATTAGCAAGTGATACTGCCTTTTTCTATTGTATCTTTTAGTTACGCCGCTTTGACATGTAATAAAAAAAAGTCTTATTAGCGTTTTTAAAACTCTGGTAATAGCCTGATACGTGGGGTGAAGATGAGGATGGGGTATGGAGACCACCAAAGATACCAAATCCAGCATACAAAGGACCTTGGAAAGCAAAGGTATCGATAAGTACTTATCACTTTTGAGCATTGTTGTAAGATCATGTCATTACTTTGTTTTGAGCAAATCTTGTGTTACGACAGATTTTCCTTCCAACCGACCTCACGTAACTTCATTAATATGTAGGGGCAGAGTTTAACTTTGGAAATTTCCATTTTCTCCAAGCAAGAGACCGGTGAGCTCCAAATCAAAGACCTCCATCACCGAAGCGAAGAAAGAAGACGATGATGAAAAGATGAAATCAGCAAACAAGAAGGAACAACACGACGGTGTAAACAACTTTCTGCTTTACAGAAAATGAAATCAGCGAACCAAAATATCTAACTCGTGTTTGTAATACAAATTTATATCATTATCGTTGCCAGCCTGAACATACATATAAGAACGAACCCGTGCAACGCACGGGAAATCCTCTAGTTTGATATTAAAATGTAACTTTTAGGGGGAAAAGTCATGAGAATGTAAGTTTATAACTAACGTCGTCTTCTCAAGTTATATCTTTAAACGGAAAGAAAGTAAAAAAAAGGAAATAAACAAATAATTACATCAAAATGTAAATTCCATGCATATAACATTATAACAAATGATGTTAATTTACTTAATACTAAGGATAACTGGTTCAAAATATATATGATTTTACTTCGAAATTTATATTATGTATTAAATTTTCAAATATATTTATTATAGGTAAACAATAATATTAGTACTTCGTAGTAATCACTTAGATCATCTTAAATTTTCGCCGTCATATCAACCTCATATTCTTTTTTCAAAACTCCCAAACTTTGTAGATACTCATATTTTCCAAATTTTCATATATATATTTTAAGGAAATTGCTAATTGCCCCGAGGGAAATTGTTAATAGTTAAATTTTATATTAAAACCATTAAAAATAAACTGTTTAAAAACCGTTCAAAAACTACCACATAATATATTTGTACTTGAACCGTTTTTCATAGCTATAAGAACTATATTTAGCATTTCTCATATTTATTGTGATAATTGTGTTGTACATATGTTGTAACATCTTATACAATGTAATTTGACAATTACCAATAGAAATATCTTTTGTCTCTTGGTACTTTCTGAATGGATACAAGTTTACGCCATAGTCCGTCCCTGTATGTGTAGACCTATGATGCATCGAAACGTGAAAATACAAGGCGTACCAGTTTCTGAAACGGTTTGGAAACGGAAACGACATGAAACGTTTCTTCATACTTGGAAAAGTTTCCATAGACGTTTCGGTGAAGTTTTCTCCGAGTTTCCATCAAGTTTTGGGGACGTTTGTCTTTTTTTTTTTAATGGTTTTAATGGGCTATTAAATGGGCTTTAAGTCTATTTTTTGCTGGGCTCTTCACCATTTAAAATGTTGGGCCATGGAGGTTTTAGAAAGTTACAGATCTGAGAAAGAAGATGAATTTGTCTTATTTTCGTTTAGCACCCTGTACTTTGTAACATTTACATTTTTCTCAAATGCTATAATTTTGTTTCCATTAAGTTAAAAAAAAAGGTTTATGCAGCTGACACTTTTAACCTATATTTTAGAAAAACGTTACTAATAGATCAAATATATCTTTTAAATTTTGTAAAAGGTTTTCTAGCTTGACAGCTTGTCAAATTGTTGTCATCGTTGTTTTCTACAATCTTTGTGTAACACTTAGACTAAAACATACCAATTTTTTTTTTTTTTTTTTTTTTTTTTTTTTTTTTTTTTTTTTTTTAATAATATAATAACTTTTTACAACGTCAACGATGTTACTAATTCTTTACATAACTTAACGGAAATTAAAAGTCATTTTTACTTTAACTAAAGGAGCATTTATAATTATCTTGAGCGGAAGCTCATTATAAAATATTTAGTTTTCATACTATGGTCCCCATCCCTTCTTGTTGTGCTTGTCTTGCAATTACGAGTTCCTTTTACCTACAAACATAAAATCAACAAAGTACATTAGCGTTGAGCTAGTGAGTATACTTAGTCATTAATTAAGAAATCTTCCAAGACTATTTAAAGTCTTATCTTTCTCTTCTTCCAACTATATAGAGTTGGTTCTTACTTCTTTTCGACTAATAAAAGTCAACTACATACCCTCGCGGTATATATAAAGTTAATTCTACTTCTTCCCGACTAATGAAAGTCGATTCTACTTCTCTCCGACATATACATGCCATTTCTACTCATCTCTAACTTAATAATGGTTTAGGATATCTTTCCCATACTTAAACTACTTTAGAAATCACTAAAAACTGGTCTAGACATCCAATGCGACGCAGCCGACAACAACTGCAACGCATTGGAAAGGAATGAAAAACAAAGCACCCCCACGGAGTGCCCAATGCGGCGCACTGGGCTCTAGTGCGGCGCATTGGTGCCCAGTGAGGTTGCTGATTTTCGGTTTGATGTTTTCTTGCACTTACACGTTAGTTTACGGTACTTGTAGTTCCTATTTCCGCTAACAACTTAATCATATATTGAGATAGTATATTAATCAACCCTCAAAGGTGTTAACACATAATCATAAGCATATAACAATTTAAAAATAAGCTTTGTATACTCACCTTGATGTCGGAAATACGTTCACTACTCTCTCGTTATTATAATTTTGTATTACACCCTATGATTGCATGACATAACTCTTCCGTGCCTCAAAAGTCAACTTACATCGTATGGAGAAGAGTTGTTCCAATTTATTTTCAAAAGGGTGCAAGTTATGTATATATCGGGTCGGATTTTTGTTTCTTTAGAATGACTTTTTTAGGAGTTTTAAGTTTAACAGTGCTAACAAAGAAACTAGGTACATATCCCCTCTTTGGGAGTGTTATTTTGTTATTAATGTTTAAACTATTTTTTTTATGTATATTTTTAGAAGAGTAAAATCCAAAAATACCATAATTGGGAAACTTTTATGTTAACTTATAAAAATTTCGGGAAGGGAAGTTGCTTGGTTGCCCCCTACCTAAAATTGGCCTTGTATGAGGAACACTTTTCCAATGGCTTTACAATTGGAGTTTTGTTGACCAGGCCGATCATAGTATATCTCTCCTAACATAATATATAAGTTTCAGATTTCTATTTATTGGTCGTTTACATATACCGTAGTTCAAATTGACCATCTCCTCCGTTAAATCGACCAACTCGCCAAAGCTTCATCCCAAAGTCAGTTACCGATACAAGCAACATTATGACTACCAGCGGCGGACCTACATACCCTATCCACCCCCCTTTACGATATTTGTATCTCCTCTCTTGAACTTGAGGAAGAACTTGCCAAAGTGAATTAAAGTGAACAAACCATTATATTAGCAAGATGAATCCCAAATAACACCCAAGTTAAAATCAAAACATAAATGACCGAAAAGCCGAAATGGGACATGCCCAAACAAAATAAGAGAATAAATGACCAAAACATCAAAACGGGACTCGTAAAAGAAATAAATAAAGCACAAAAACGGGACCCTTACAAACAAGAAAAACTAGGGCTATGTTTAAAAATAGTTATACGATTATGGTACAATCAATAAAATATGATCCTCTGCATTTTTTGTTGAAGGTTTACAGACGATTCTGTTTTTTGTTATTGTATAGTAGTATATTTATATAGTTAATTTCTTTGTTATCCATAGCCCCGAGGGTATGGTTAGCAAGATCCAAAATACAAAATAGAAAAATAAATTACCAAAAAATCCAACCATGTAAAAACCCGATCCGAAAATCAAATTTTAACTAACTAAATTTTTAACGAACTTTGTTGCTCAATGATGCACACCCTTATTCCAAATCCTGGATCCGCCACTGATCACTACAGTTCGCTATAACCGCAATTGTTTAGTGTTTTACTACCATGAGCAACATCATAACCGTGACTCTTCACCACCAAAGTCTCCATCATTTTGGAAGCTTGCACTCAGGATATCCTGTTGGATTAAATTATATTGATTCATGTTATTTACATACCTCCTGATGATGATCCGGAGATGTTGTTGAATAGATTAGCCATCTATGATTCCCAAATTGAGATGATCGTGTTAGGATGGAGTAATTGAGAGAAAACACTATGTGTGTGTATTGGGATAAAAGGGATGAAGGTAAAAATGAGCCAACCCTTCTAAAGGTTTATCACATCCCTTTATATACACACTCAAATTAGGAGTGTGTATTATTTAGTCCCGTGGTGTTTAATAAGTGTTTACATTTAGCTCTCTTAGTTCCGATCACCTAATGGGAAATCTATAGTGTCGGTAAGGTAAATACGTCCATCGAATATTTACTAGACACAGATTTCAGTTAGCGTCAGTCATCATATCAGTAAGGATAAATGATCAATGAGGGTCACAAATAATATGGGTCCAACATTCTCCCACTTGACCGAGTAGATCATTTATCTATGAGTATTGATAAGTCCGTACGAGATAATACTCATTTTGTTTAAAACCGAAATCATAGTTGATAAGTACAGTCGTAGAGAAGAACATCTACTCAGGACCCCCACTAGTCAAACTATGACTCAAATTCAAAACTGAATAAGCAATGATAGACCAACTAAGACAAATTTTGTTATAATAATGTCCAACACAGTTATGCGCATAAGGTGTAAATAATAGACAAACAAAATCTGAATAAGGAGGAAAATTTTCATTAATAAATAATAATGACCAATAAGTACAACAATGCTATTAAATTAAGTCTTTTGTAAGCCCCATATTCGACACGTGTCCTACGAATATATTAGGAGGAAGACCTTTGGTCATCGTATCCGCTAGCATGTCATGTGTACTTATGTACTTAACACAAAGAACATTTTCCTCAACCCGTTCGCGTACAAACAGATACTTTGTGTCGAGATACAGCCCAGCGCCAGTCGAACTGTTACTGTTCGAGAAAGTTACAGCAGCTGAGTTATCACAGTAAAGCTTCAATGGTCTAGAAATTGAGTTGACGAGTTTGAGTCCACTGATCAGGTTCCTTAACAACATCCCATGACAGGTTGCATTATAAACGGCAACATATTCAGCCATCATAGTAGACGTTGTGGTCAGTTTTTGTTTATGACTCCGCCAAGAGATTGGTCCGCCAGCTAACATGAAAATATACCCAGAAGTAGATTTATGGTCTTCTTTGCATTTAGCAAAGTCAGAATCAGAATAACCTACTACTTCCAAGTTGTCACTTCTTCTATAAGTTAATTTGTAGTCTTTGGTCCCTTTCAGATATCGTAGAACCTTTTTAGCCGCTTTCCAGTGTGCTAATCCGGGGTTAGATAAGTAACGCCCCAGCATACCAGCGATATAAGCGATATCTGGTCGAGTACAGACCTGAGCGTACATAATGCTCCCAACTACAGATGAGTAAGGTATCATCCTCATTTCAGCCTTCTCAGTTTCAGTGCTCGGAGTTTGATGAGGTCCAAATACGTCCCCTTTAACTACCGGAGCCACAGTGGGTGTGCAGTGCTGCATGTTATAGCGTTCTAGAATACGGTCAATATAAGCCCTTTGGGAAAGACCTAGAACACCATTACGTCTGTCTCGATTTATTTCGATACCTAAAACATAAGAGGCATCACCGAGATCTTTCATGTCGAAATTATGCGAAAGCATCCGCTTCGACTCATGTAGCAGATCCAAGTTGTTACTTGCAAGTAGGATGTCATCCACATACAAAACAAGGATAATGAAGTTACTCCCACTGATCTTGAGATAGGTGCATTGATCCACTTGATTCTTTAGGAAGCCATCAGATTTTACGACTTCATCAAATTTAAGGTACCATTGTCGTGATGCTTGTTTCAACCCATATATCGATTTATTTAACTTGCAGACCATGTGCTCTTTACCTTCTGGAATAAATCCTTCAGGTTGCCGCATGTATACGTCTTCTTGCAAGTCACCATTTAGGAAAGCGGTCTTGACATCCATCTGATGTAACTCTAAATCATAATGAGCTACGAGTGCCATGACGATCCTTAGGGAATCTTTACGAGAGACAGGGGAAAAGGTCTCTTGATAATCAATTCCTTCCTTTTGAGTAAAGCCTTTTGCAACCAGTCTGGCCTTATAGCGTTCGACGTTTCCATTCGGGTCTAATTTGGTTTTAAACACCCATTTACATCCAATTACTTTGGATCCTTTAGTGAGTGGAACCAATACCCAAACGCCATTACGCTCCATGGATTTGAGCTCTTCAATCATGGCTTCAATCCATTTAGCGGCCTGATCACTATTCATAGCTTCTCGGTAAGAGGTTGGATCAGTAAGTTTCCCAATGTTTTCGACTTCAGCCAGATAAGTTTCGAAATCATCAAAATTAGTGTTTCTGCGAGCCCTTGATGATCTCCTTAGCTGAATTACGGGTTCTTCAGGAACAAGCGGTTCTTCGACGTTTAGATTAGGAGGCATAGGAGGTTCAACCGGTTCATTAGGAGATCCAGGTATATCGGGAGCAGCGTTGGGTACAAGAGGAATTATCGGAGGAATCGTAATAACCGACGAATGGTTTCCCCCCCGCTTCTTGTACTTCTTGCAAATCTAAATCAGGATTTGTCGTGCTCCCACTGATCTCTGAATTTTCGAGGAAAGTGGCATGTTGCGTATCTATGATGCGGGTAGAGTGAGAAGGACAGTAAAACCGATAACCTTTTGAGTTCTCGGGATAACCAATAAAGAAACATGTAAGGGTTTTAGAATCCAGTTTCTTTAAGTTAGGGTTATAGACTTTTGCTTCGGCAGGACAGCCCCATACTTTCATATATTTTAGACTCGGTTTCCTACCTGTCCAGATCTCATAAGGAGTTTTAGGGACAGATTTTGATGGAACTCTATTGAGTATATGAACAGCTGTTTTTAAGGCCTCAGTCCAAAGAAATTTGGGTAGGTTAGTGTTGGCGAGCATACTTCTCACCATGTCCATTAAAGTTCGGTTTCTCCTTTCAGCAACACCATTCTGTTGAGGAGAACCTGGCATGGTGTATTGGTTAATTATGCCCTGTTCCTTGCAAAAATTATAGAAAGGACCAGGAGCTTGACCAATATCAGTATGTTTACCGTAATACTCACCTCCCCTATCTGATCGGACAACTTTTATCTTATGATCAAGTTGGTTTTCAACCAAAGTTTTATAATCGACAAAAGTTTGTAAGGATTCAGATTTTTCTTTAATCAGATAAAGGTGCATATAACGTGAATAATCGTCAATGAATGTAATAAATGATGTATGTCCTGTTATTGATGCGGGATAGGGGCCACTAATATCAGTATGAATTATTTCCAACAAGTTGGAACATCTGGTGGCTCCTTTCTTATTCCCTTTAGCCATTTTGCCTTTGAGGCATTGAATACATGTTTTGAAATCACTAAAATCAAGAGAGGGTAAGATTCCTTCTTTTACGAGTCGTGTCATGCGATCTCGTGAGATGTGGCCGAGACGTTTATGCCACAATGTGGAGGAATTCTCTGCTTGTTTAAGTGATTTTGTCTTTGTTTTAGTTATGTCATCAATATTAAGAGACAACAAAGACTGTGAGAAATTATGATCTAGTTCTAATTTATACAGTAATCCATCCAAAAAACCACAACCAAACAATTCATTATTAAGAGTAAAAGTGATCTTGCCACAACCATGAGTAATTACATAACCTTCAAGATCAAGTCTAGATATAGATACAAGGTTCCGAGTAATTCTCGGTACATATAAGGTATCTATTAATCTAATACACTTTCCGGTATTCATATGTAAATTTAAGGTCCCCATGGCTTCGACATCTAAGAGATCACCATTTCCAACTCTAAGCTTTCTTTGGTCCTTTTGTAGCTTCTGGATTGTAAGGAATCCCTGTAATGAATTTGTCACATGGACCATAGAACCAGAGTCACCCCACCATGTATTAAATGGAACATCAGTAGTAAAGGAATCAAATATTACGTAAAGAATGTTACCTTTCTTAGCTAGCCATTCCTTGAATTTAGAGCAATCTTTCTGTCCGTGCCCTTTGGAGCGACAGAACTTGCAGTTATTATTGCTTGTCGAGGATTTAGGGCCAGAGGTAGAAGCACCATGATTTTGGACTTTGTTTTCAGTCTTGTTACTGTAATTACCTTTCCTCTTCTTGGGGTTTGAAGTGGTAGTAAGGTGAACAGCAGCTTCAGGTTGAGTGTGCTTAAGACGATCTTCCTCTTGAACGCACATAGCAATCAGTTCACTTATCGACCATTTATCTTTCATAGCGTTATAATTCACTTTGAAAGTGTCGAACCGAGCAGGCAAGGAAGTCATTATGAAATGCACAAGAAAGCCATCTGAGACTTCCATTTGCAAATTCTTAAGCTTGTGAGACATGTCAACCATCTTCATTATGTGTTCACGGACACCGTTAGAACCCTCATATTTAAGAGTCAGCATCTGTAGCATTAAACTACTCGCAGTTGCCTTAGACGATCCCTTAAAGTGATCCTCAACAGATGTGAGGTAAGTTTTCACTTTGTCATTATCAGGGATAGCTCCTCGGATGCTGGAATGAATAGAGTTCTTGACCATCATTAGGGACAGCCGATTCGCCCTTTCCCACTTATCAAAGTCCGCTTTCTGAGTCGCAGTAGATTCAGCAGTAATAGCGGCGGGTTCATCATGGCGAATAGCATAGTCCAAGTCGAGCATTCCCAGAGTTAAGTAGAGTTGTTCCTTCCAAGTAGTGAAATTAGCACCAGTAAGTGCCTCAATGCCGAAGTTTGGTACTGTAGTGGAGAATAAGGAGGATTTAGATTTATGATACGAGTTATAGAAGATTTTAGAGTGACAGAGTTAGCTATATAAGGCAGACTAAGTAATGTCCCTTAAAGTAATAGAACTAGAGTAATGTCTAAAATAAGTAGACCTAATAGTAATGTTCCTGAGACTAAGACCATATAAGTAATGAAGCTAGTGATAGGTAAGCCTATTAAAAAACACCAAAATAATAAGCTAAAGTAAGGCTCTACTTAGATGTTACATCACCTTTGGGCAGAAATAACTAATATCTAAGTAAAATTATGAGCATAAGGTTTATGCAACACTATGTTTGTCTTTTGACCTTTGGGCAACAAAATAGAACATCGTGTTTTAAGGCATAATAAGAATCCTTTTAAGCACACCAGTATATTAAATCACCTTTGGGCAGAATTAATATCCTACGTGTTTATTATGCTAAAGGAAAAAAAATGCAATCATAGGAATCACCTTTGACCTTTGGGCAACAAAGATGAAAACATGAATATTAGTGCATAAGTATAATAAGGTCACATATAAATAAGGTGACTAAATAAGGTGACCACTACAAATAAGGCAGGGGTCAAGGGGGCTGCGCCCCCTTGCGGGGTTAAGGGGCAGCGCCCCTTACGGGGTCAAGGGGCTGAGCCCCTTGCTGGGATCGACCAAATTAGGGTCTGTATTCATCCGTACGGATGAGATTATATTCGTACGGATGAGTGTTGATTCGTACGGATGTAAGTCCAGGTTCGTGCGGATGTAAGCCTAGGTTCGTACGGATGTAAGGTTTAAGTTCGTACGAATGTAAGCCTAGGTTCGCACGTATTAGCCCAGATTCGTACGGATCAACAGTTACGTTCGTGCGTATGAACAAATCCGATTCGTACTAATGAACAAGTCAGGTTCGTACGAATGGGGCTTCATCCGTACGAACGAACAAATCAGGTTCGTACGAATGAGCCAATCAGATTCGTACTAATGAACAATTTAGGTTCGTACGAATAGGGCTTCATCCGTACGAACGAGCAAATTAGGTTCGTACGAATGAGCCTTCATTCGCACGAACGAAGTTCGTCGAAATTAGGGTTGCAGCAGCCGCCACCAGCGCCAAAAAATCCCATTTTTCACCCAAAAATCATAATCCGCCGGCCAAATAAGTTGCAGAATCAATAATAGCAATAGCCAAACGATAAATAAACATGAACCAATGGATAATCACGAGCCATTGGCTCTGATACCACATGTTGGATTAAATTATATTGATTCATGTTATTTACATACCTCCTGATGATGATCCGGAGATGTTGTTGAATAGATTAGCCATCTATGATTCCCAAATTGAGATGATCGTGTTAGGATGGAGTAATTGAGAGAAAACACTATGTGTGTGTATTGGGATAAAAGGGATGAAGGTAAAAATGAGCCAACCCTTCTAAAGGTTTATCACATCCCTTTATATACACACTCAAATTAGGAGTGTGTATTATTTAGTCCCGTGGTGTTTAATAAGTGTTTACATTTAGCTCTCTTAGTTCCGATCACCTAATGGGAAATATATAGTGTCGGTAAGGTAAATACGTCCATCGAATATTTACTAGACACAGATTTCAGTTAGCGTCAGTCATCATATCAGTAAGGATAAATGATCAATGAGGGTCACAAATAATATGGGTCCAACATATCCATCACTTTTTATTTTTACTAGCTTTTTCGATTATTCAGGGGTGATATTGATAGGTCATAAACTTTGAATCATAATATTGAATTCTATAGGCTAGATGAGCGGAATTCAATGTAACCTATTTATACGTGATAAACGAGTTTAAACAATAAGGAACGAACACGGAACAATCATAAAACAATACAATAAAGCTTTTCATTGATTATTGATTATATTGATGATAAGAATTACAATACAAATCAGATATGAAAAATCTTGTATCAAAGCTCCTAAAAATAAAAATATGAAGTTGAACCTAAAATCAAAAAGCAACTATTTTATATATCAAAACAATGATGTCCGACACTTTAGTGTCGGATGAATAGACCTAGTAGTGTCGGACAGACCGACCTACTAATATCGCTCGAGATAGTGGTCCGACATATAATGTCAGACCTTTTAATTCGCCACTGTCAAGATGCATACAAAAACACTCGAATTTTCTAAACGAGCTATTTAAATCATCCTGTACTGAAGTGGAACCTATGTGCTTTGTGCAACTCAAAAGTTAATATTTTATTGCCATCTTTCAATTAGAAAAATGTGTTAATCAATCTTTCACTGCTATATAATTAAGTGTTATTCCATTTTCTATTCGGTTCATCCCATCAAAGGCATGCGATGCAACGAAAACATCAATATTCCTTGGGAGCATGTCGGATTGTTAATAGTGGATAACATTAACTAGCTTAGCATCGCTTCAATCAATTATTGTCCGACTAGCTAATCATTGGATTTGTGCTAATGATCCCTCCTAAATTCCTAATTTACAAATTAATGGTAGAATCTGCACTAAGAAAGCCTGTTAAGATGTGACACGAAATAGTGAAATACAATCTCAAATTAAAAATCTTGATAAATGCTTAAGTGGGATATCCACCAACTTAATAAGATGCCTTAAGCGATCTTACACATTAGTTATGAAATGGGTGGCCACTAATTCCACTAAAATTCTTTTATTGATGCTCATGCTTTTATAAACAGAACTTAAAGCAACTGTTTTTTGTTTTTTTTCTTCCTTTTTTATTAAAATAATTGTACTATAGAATAGTTAAGGGCAGGGACGGAGCTACATTGCATCGAGCGGGTTCACTCGAACACGCTGCATTGAAATTCTTTAGAATTTTAATGTATTTTTCGCCTTATTTAATATATAAAGCAGCTGATTTTGCACACAAACATAACTAAATTCTAACTCTGAACCCACTCGAAAATTTTGCTAGCTCCGCACCTAGTTTTGAAGAAATAGAGATGATAATTTTGAAGGCGGATATGAATGGCGTAGATGTGGTATATAAACCATCCTCTAATGTATATACGGTCAAATGCACGAAAACGAAAGTAGTTCACATGAGTTAAAAATATAATAAATTTTAAATTAAATTTTGATTTAATGAGTTTTCAATAAGTTAACTTTTGAAGCTAAATGTATATGCGAAACCTCAACAATGATGCTATATATAATTTATGTTACACCAATTTGAAACCAAACGACTCAAATAAATTTAATTTAAATAATAAACAGGATTTTAAGATAAGCTTTTTATTAATTAAATAGTAGGGAAAATGCACCAGATGACCATTGTACTTACCAAAATTATCCGTCTAAGTCATTGTACAAAGTTTATGTCTATTCACATCACTATACTCCATTTGACCGTTTAAATAACAACCTTAACTTTTAAAAACCGTTTAAATAAATCATTTTGGTGACCTGAAACCCTTTGGTAACCGCCACGTCACCTTTTTCTCAAACTTTATATTTTGAACGTTATAAACCACAAATTAGGGTTTATGAATTGGGATTTTTGCAGAGTTCAATTGGGGAAGATGGATTTACGAGTTTGTAATTGTGGAGTGAATGCTAGATGCTGGACGTCGTGGACATCAATCAATCCAGGAAGACGATTTCTAGGTTGTCCAAACTATCTTGTAAGTCCCAAATTTTCTACTGTTTTTGTTCATCTCGATTTTCTTCTGTTTATTTTCATCGTGCATATCTCTTTAATAGGATCCAACAAAAAATTGCAATTTTTTTAAATGGTTTGATCCGGAGCTACCAAACAGATGGTATAATGCAAGGATGTTTGAATTGTACTCGAAGGTGAAGTCGTTGGAAGCTGATTTAGAGATGGTGAAAAAACAAGCTGCAAATCGATTGTTTTATTTAAGATTGTTGTTTGTTGTAGGATTTGTAACACTTTGTTTTCTACTTCTATTGTAATGGTATTTCTGTTTTCCATTGTAACACTTTGTAACTCTCTGTATTTCTGTTTTATGGTATATGGCAATGACCAATTTTTCCCAATTTGTTGTGTACAAAACCAACCAAAACAACCCATTTGAAACAACCCATTTGACTGTTTACTGCATAACAACCAAATTACCAAAAACAGTTTACCCAATAACAACCAAATTACCAAAACTACCTAAACAAAACAAACCAAATGACAAATTACCAAAACTACCTAAACAAAACAAACCAAATGACAAATTACCAAAACTACCAAAAGAGGCATTCTTTACCATAACTTACCAAAAGAGCCAACATAAAGTGGCATAATTTACATAGAGTGGCACAAAGTTAATAAGTTCCTACTACATCATACCTTAACAGCCAACATAAAGTTACCAAAAGACAACATTCTTAAGTTCCATTGACATACAATCATCATCACACATACTACATTCCTAATCAAGTGATATACAATCATCAGGAGTTAAACCAGGACCTGGTTTCAATGGTTTCTTGAAATGAGCAATCTTGATCCTTTCTGAAGGTGGCCTCCTCTTCACCTGCAACTTAACCTTTTTCTTCCTTTGCTTGGGAGTGACATTGACTGCAGCTTCACTATATCCCTCACTTTCTTGAGTTTCCAAAGGAGGCTGAGACACTGGAATTTCCTCAGTACTTCCCTCACTTTCTTGAGTTGCCAAAGGAGGCTGAGACACTTCTTTATTGACTTCCAATTCAGTATTTCCCTCATGTTCTTGAACCTCATCTTCAGACACTGGTGGTGGCCTCTTCAGAAGCCTTTTGAACCTCCTCTTAGGAGTGACAACTGGTATTTGCTCAGCTTCTTGAGTTGCCAAAGGAGGAGGCTGAGACACTGGAATTTCTTCAGCTTGTTGATCTTTGTAGTGATGCAGAATGGCATTCACATCTTGACCAGCCTCTAGTATGCAGTCTTCTACAGTTATACCTGGTGGCCAAGCATACCTTGGAAGTCCATCCTTGTTCTACAACACACAGATTATATTGTTATATATATAAAAAGAACAATAAAAAGAACAATAAATAGTAACCATTCCTTACCTCAAACTTAGCTTCATCTACTCTAAATGCAGTGTAACCATTCCTTACCTCAAACAAGCTGTTTCCACATGGAAAAACCTCCCAGTGCCTACACATTAAAAGAAATATTAGCCAAAAAACATACCTATCTGATATTAAAAGAAATATCATACCTATGCAAGTCCTGAATCTTTGCAATCTTCTTCCTAATGCTTGGGCAAATTTCATGACTCCATGATTCATGAGTATCTCTCATCTTCTGCATCCTTACCATCATATACAATCTGATATCCTCCAGCATGTTTATAATTGGTTTCCTTCTAGCATCCACTATAACAGAGTTGAAGCATTCACTTATTCCATTCTCCACTGCATCACATGCCCTATCTGTAGTAAAAAAAGCCTTGCTCCAGCTACTTGGTTGCCTTTCCCTTAGATGTTTTTCTGCTTCTTTGCTTGACCTTTTCAAGTCCTCCATATATCTCTCAAATCTAGCAGGGAAGGTGGCCTTTGATGCTTTCCAGAATATGTTTCTGTACAATACTCCTGTAAACTTCTTTCTGAAGTTTGCATAGATGTGCCTTGCACACTGTCTATGTTCTGCTAAAGGTATGACCTCCTTGGCTGCTTCCAAAATACCCTAAATAAAAATGAAGCATAACAAAGTTAATTGACATAAAATTACATTAAGAACTGATAAATATCATTACCTTGTGTTGATCTGAGATGATAGTTAGACCTTCACCAAAGTTTAACTCCAAATCTGCCACTAAACATTCCATAAACCATTTCCAGTTCTCTTTGTTCTCAATGCTCACAACTGCCCAAGCCACAGGAAACATCTGGTTATTCCCATCTCTTCCTACAGCTGCAAGCAACTCTCCTTTGCATATGGTTTTCAAAAGACACCCATCAATCCCTAAAACCTTCCTACATCCTGCCAACCAACCATCTTTCAGTCCCTTAAAACAAACATAAAAGCTTTTAAAGTAATTTTTCCCATCTGGCATTGGTTCAACACTAATTAAGCAAGTACTTCCTGGGTTAGATGTAATGATCTCTTCTGCATAGGACCACAACTGTCCATAATGATCTTCTAAACAAGTCTCATATTGTTCCAATGCTTTTTTCTTCCCCCTTCTAGCCTGACCAAAAGTCACTCTACACTTATACTTCTTCAACATAGCTTCCTGTATCTCCTTAACTTTGATATTAGGTCTTGCCATGATTTTTTTAGCATAGTTCCTAGCTATCCAGTTGCAAGTAATCAAGCTTCCAAAGTCATAACTCTTTGAACATCTATGCTCATCTTGTAAACTCTTTATCTGAAAGGACTTTTCCTTCTGCATCCAAGATGCCCACAGTCTAAAAGTGCATTTGGGACCATCACCTACATTTTTACTACATTTAGCTAAAAGCCTCTTACCATCATTAACTGTGTAATACAACTGGTATCCATTAGCAAGAGCATAGAAAGCCAAACACCTTTTCAATTGCTGTGGATTCTCATACCTTTCACCTAATTGTGGTCTCATGTACTTCCATTTAATGCTAGGATCATGCACTGGCCCTCTCAATCCATCATTTTCATCTCCTCCATGTTCACTTTCAACACAAACTTCCCTCTCAACCCATTTTTCAGTATCTAAACCACCATAAATCTTAGACAAAAATGTTTTATCAAACATTTTAACTACTTTCTTCTTAGGTTTAGGCATACTAATTTTGGTACTCCTAACTTCAAAAACCTCATCCTCACCTTCTGAAAGATGATCTACAGATGCAGTGTCACTCTCATCCGAAGAGTACATATCATACATATCTTCATCCTCATCTTCATTATCACTATCTACTTCAACATTATCTATCCTATCAGTTACACCACCATTTCCTATCAGTTCCCTAGTTATCTCACACTCAGAGTGGCCAATGTAAACCTCAATCAAACCTCCATTGTCTTCAGCAAATTTTATAAAACTAACTACATCATTATCAGATTTCATATGCCTCAATCCAGACTCTAAATCTTTACCAGGAACAAGGAAAAAGATAAAATTGCATAATGCAGTTGATGATTCTTCTAAAAAAGATTTAAACTTACTGAAATTCATGGAATGTATGTCCACATCCTTCAAAACGGTTAGCATATCGTACTCATAACTAAAAGGATTTTTATCAAACCTACCACCACGATGAAAGTTGATCGTTATCATAATTGCATGCTCCACGATTTCCAATTTTGATTGATGATCGATGATCCAGGAAGACGATTTCGATTAGGGTTTAATAAAAAATTAAAGTTATGATCCCAATTAGATTTGGTATTATAAAAATGAAAGAGGGAGAGAGAGAATTAGTGGGGAGTGACGTCACCGGTTTCTGACCGGTTGAGTGAAAAAAAGTCGTTTATTTAAACGGTCAAATGGAGTATAGTGATGTAAATAGACATAAACTTTGTACAATGACTTAGACGGATAATTTTGGTAAGTACAATGGTCATCTGGTGCATTTTCCCTTAAATAGTAACAGAATAGAAATTGTTACATTAAACTATAATTTTTAAAATTTATTGTATACAATGATAATTTGAAGGGCGTATTCTTTAATTCAAGTCTTTAACTCTTCTGTTTTAGTTGTCGGTTTTACATTTAAAATATAGAGTCTTTTCATCGATTTGAGAAGATTGAAGAGTTAAAAACTAACAACTAACAATTGACGTCATCTAACTTTTTATTATTAATATTTATTGTGTTTTATATTTGGAGTATATGGTTGTATATTATTATTATGTAGTTTCTATATTATACGATTTTTGGCAATCCCTTCAAGATTTTTTTATGTTATAAATAATGTAATAATTTTACATTTTAGAAAAAGTTACTGATAATGAATTAAATAAATAAAGAGATGCTCTTGCGGTCATGTTTTCGATACCTTTTTAAGTGTTTATTGAAATTCCGTTTGTTATTTGATATGATTTCGTTTCATTTAAATTTCGAAATCAGAAAATTCGTAAAAAGTTTTGGTTCATTTTTATACAATTTTCCTTGTATATGGATATACAAAAATATATAAATAGATAAGAGATAGTAGAAATTTTGATCGATTAAGCATTAGTGTTGATTGTCAACTTAAATAATTATTATTATTATGCTTTACATGCTATAGTTATAGTTATGATATATAAACTTGATTTGTTAATGTGAAATCCACGTCCTCACTCACCCTTTCTTCATAAATTAACGTACACGCAAAGGACAATTATATGGGCGAGGATTAAACAATTATATGGAATTTTCTAAGTAAACACAGACCACACAAGTTAAGATATAAATCTAAACCAAATCCCACTAACACTTAATTTAATGTACTAAACCACCTTGTATCTTGTCTTGTCATGTTTATCTATGTTTTCATTCTAGCTTCTCCATAATAATGTAGAATAAAGTAACATAAGAATCTAGTTTTAATATACTGAATAAAGTATATATCCAGTTTTAAGTGTAATCATAGAACTGCTAATAAACTGTGCCAAAACCGGCAACCATAGAATATTGCGTAATAAGTTATCACAAAATCTCATTTAATTATTTACGTCTACTAGTATAAAAGAAACTTGTTTTGAGCTTGTGAAATTCTTCAATAAAATCGGGCTAGAGTGCTTTTCATGTGTATATGTTACGGTTTATATTTTCGAATATTTTCTTTTTAAAAGATAAGTATAGCGGTTTGAACACATAAAGAGAACCCACAGACTCTTACAAAAAGGATTCTTAATTTACTCAAAAAGTAGAACGCTCAGACGAAGGCATGACACACAGTTTCAAATATTATTATAAAATATATGTTATTATTTAAAAAGAATAATTATAGTTAATATATATGAAAAAAGGGCATCATACATATACAAATATCATATCATAAACTAATAATACAAAATAGATTATTACGTATCACGGTTTTCAAGAGAAGATAAGAGGAGAAAAGAAAAGGAAAAGAGGGTGGGGTTTTGATGTTGTCACTAACAAAAGGAAAACAAGAATGACACTCAACCATAAGTTGTCGCGATTTGAGCAGATTATTCCGTTGCCAAAACTTTTTTTTTTCTAAATTAAAAAAATGAAGTTCTTTATGTGCTTGTAAAGCGTTTTTCTAGTTTTATCATTTACTAATTGTGACAAGAACGATCGTAATCTATGGGCTATGGCTAACATATAGACGTGTTACTGAATTCAACATATTACAAAAACTATTTACTTTAAGGGTTTAAGGGTGTTTGTTTCGGCTTATTAAACGGGATTATAAGCTTATAAAAAATCATAGGCCGAAAAAATGGATTTATTAGCTTATGGAAATTCAAATAAGCTAATAAGTCGGTTATATAAGCCGAAACAAACACCCATTTTCTCTTCGTCTGAAAACGTGTATAATGATTAAGGGAGAGATGCAACATTTACTACCGAATATGTAACATACATATTAGAAAATTGTTAGCGTCTAGCCACAACCAAATTATGTCTCAAGTTCCAATGATATCCGAAGGATTTCTTAGGATTTTAGGGGGTGTTTGTTTCGTCTTACTAAACGGACTTATGAGCTTATGTAATTTTTCATAAGCTCATAAGCCCATTTTTCCTGCTTATGAGCTTATGAAGTTGAGTTTATGGTTTATTGAAATCATAAGCTCAACTTGATAAGCTCATATACCGGAAAAAATAGGCTTATGAACTTATGAAAAATTTAATAAGCTCATAAGTCGGTTACATAAGCCGAAACAAACACCCCTTAAATACCAATTGAATTTCATCCATAGGGAATTTGTTGGAAATTTAAATCCTTTTTTTTTCCAACAAGAGACTAACAACTACAAAGGTAGTAAAATCTGTCGGTAAAACTATTTTCGATGGACTCCCGATGAAATGGTAGTCATTGAGAGCCAGACCTCTGGAACTGATGCAGTAACGGATCCAGAATAAAAGCTGAGGTCTATTCAAAACAAAGATATTTTCTGTTAACCCTATTAAATTAACATATAAGAAAAAGTCTTTGAAATATTTTACACTACAAAACCGCATTTTCCAACAAGTTGAGTAGAATACGTGGCTATCCTAATATTACACTATGGTCCGTCACTGTAGTGTTAGAAATGAGGAATGAGGAAAAATGTTGATTGTTGTACACTCTTGTTGTACCAAATGAGTTTTAAAAATAGGGATACGTGCACGAGAATGTAACAAACTTTATTTGCTTTACTATTGTATGTATCTAACTCTCTAAACCTCTATTGTATGTATTGAACTTTTATTTTTTTACAAATGATGTAAGAACCGTATTTTTTTGAGAAATATTAAATATAAATACACGTCAGCAAAAATCCGGACTGTTACATCATTTGTGAAAAAGTAAGAGTTTAATACATACAATAGATGTTTTGAGAATTGAATACATACATTAGCAAATCGAACAAATTTTATTACATTCTCAAACACTTAACCCTTAAAAATACTCAAACATAATTTCTTTTTTCTTTTCCTTTTTCTTTCTTTTCTTTTATCAAACCTTGTTGTAGAAGGGGTTTTCAAAAGGCCGTTCCTTATACATTCTTCTTTAGAAACTTCAACATCCTATCTTTCTTCATCATCACGACCTTTTAATTAACTTGATATATCTGTTGTACTTTACTTATCTTAAACATTAATGATGAAAATAATATTTAACGGAATTACTATTTATTTTGGATGAAAACCCCTTTTTTTCTCTCTCTGTAAGATGTGTAAGAGGTACAATCGCATATAGCTTCGAACTTTTTAGAGCCTGAAATTATCAAACATAAAATAAAATTTAAATGGATTTATAATGGTGTTCTTGCTTGTGTCCAGACAACTCCACGGTGGCTCGACTCTTGTGAATTGCAAAGCATTTTAAATTTATTTCATTTTCCTTCATAGATCGAAAGCTAAATAAATAATTATGTAGGAAAGATAAAAATGCAATATTTATAAAGTAATATTGTTTGAGCAACGATTGACGAGCTCAAGGGTTTTGATGTGAAGGCTAATCAACATGGTGTCCTGCAGAGTGCAGTGCAAATCTACCTAGCTCTTGGCGAGCCTAAAATTACGTATGGATTAGGGTGTGTCGTAAGAGAGTGGGAAAACTCTAGTACGTGTGCAAGATGTAGTATTGGAATCTGACAAATGGTCAGGGTATTTATAGGTAGTAGATTAGGTTTCCTTTTATGGGTCATGGACCGTGTTTACATATTTATTGGCCATTATTTTAGACCTAAAGAAGGAATTGATGAAGTAAGTTAGTCACATCCTAGCCACATGCTGACGTAAGAAGGAGCAGAGCTCTTTGTGCGGAGGAGAGCAGAGCTCTTGTGCGGAGCAGAGCAGAGCTCTTTATGAGGAGCAGAGCATAGCTCTTGTGCGGAGCAGGGCATAACTCTTATGCATAGGAGAGCTCTTGGTGTAGAGCAGATGAGAGCTCTTGAACCGAGCAGGGCAGAGCTCTTGCACGGAGCAGGGAAAAGGTCTTATGCATAGGAGAGCTCTTGGTGTCGAGCAGATGAGAGATCTTGGTGTCGGGCAGAGGAGAGATCCTGTTGTCGAGCAGAGGAGAGCTCTTGGTTTCGAGCAGAGGAGAGCTTTTGGTGTCGAGCAGAGCAAAGCTCTTGTGTGTAGCAGGGCGGAGGTCTTAGGCATATGAGAGCTCTTGGTGTCGAGTAGAGCATATCTCTTGGTGAAGAGCAGATGAGAGTTCTTGTGTTTAGCAGATGAGCTCCGAGCTTCCTCTTATCCGTTCCTTTTTGCCTGGCTATATTCTAGGCGATTGGTGAGCAGCGCAGGACATGCGAGCAGACGGGGACGGGGCAGGCGAGCAGAGGAACAACCAAGTAGCATGCACTCGGTGCCTACTTCACTACTAACCTAATCAGCCCCCCACTTTAATTTGTAAGAGTTTCTTCGAAAGTCCTATATATTAAACTTTATCATTTTCACCTAGATCACTTGTCATCTTGTCTTAGGAATTTGTAGATGTTAATTTCCATTTTCCTCCTTTTGTTGTACCAAGATTGTTATCAATTTTTTAGAGACTAAGTGTTCTTTGTGAATATTTCTTCTTTTTGCTTGTCTTTATATTCATTTCTTGATGGTCTTGGTTTGTGTGTCGAGTAGGGTAACTCTACCAGAAGAGGTATTGTTTTATGAGCGGGATACTTGTGTTTTCAATATGATATAGGGGCGAAGCCCTTAAAATGACGGGGGTAGCGCCCCCGATGGCGGGGTCCAATGGGTGGCAACCTTGCTTTATAAAAATTGCATTAGAAAAAATATAATTTGAATAAAACCCGATTTTATTGAACTCGTTGAGCTGCTAAGAAAGTTGTTACTAAATGCCTAGCCACTGAGCTACTTTGTCATCATGCTCCGAGCTCTTATGTGAGTCTAGAAGTATGCCGAGCCTTTGATCTGATTTTGTCCGAGACAAGGAAAGAGTGCCGAGCAGTGATCTCAGCAGGTGGTGAGTGGCGAGCAGGAGATGGAATGGGAGCAACCGAGTCGTGGGTCACCGTTATCGTGTGTGCCACTAGGCCACATTTGCTCGTGACCGGGGCGAGTAGTGAGCAACGAAATGAGGTTTATTTTCTCAGTCACGCGGCCAAGGGGTGAGATGAGGAGCAGCGAGAGGCTACCTCAAAATGTTACTTTTGTTGGTCACGGGGCTCCTACCAAGGCTGGTCAACGAGAAAGGGAGCTCGGTCACTTAACCGAGAAACGAGCTCAAAGTGTTTGAGGCGCGGGGCACTTTTGTTGGTCACGGGGCTCTTACCAAGCTTGGGCAGCAATCAAGGGAGCTCGGTCACTTAGCCAAGCAGCGATCTTAAGATGTCCGAGGCGCGGGGCACTTTTTTTTAGCATGGGGATCATTTGGTACAAGCAGCTACCAGTGAGCAAAGCACCAAGCTTCATTGTCCTAGCACGAACAACGAGTGAGCAAGGCACAAGCCTTATCCAGCCAAGCAGCAAGCAATGGACTAGCGAGCTCCGCATGGGAGAGCTTGGCTACTTAGCCGAGTAGCAAACATGCTTCGCGAGTAGCGGCTGGAAGTGAGGCATCGACTAGCGAGCAGAGCTCAGCTCCTAACCAAGCCACCCGGTTTGTATGTATCTTACTCATTTGTGTGGTCCAATCTTAGTATGGTCCGACCTCAACAATGTTTGAGATTCTTTGTCCGGAGTCACAGTTGTCTTCGTTTGTCCGAAGTCACACTATGTTTGATGCTCGTGGCATAACTGGGCATCTGCGGCAAATATTTTTAATTTTTATGTTGTGTCTATGACACTGTGCCAGTGACATTTCTTGTTGGTTAACCGTTAATTTATTTTTTAATCGCGAGATTGTCGCTCCCCAATAGGGAGTGCTTATTTTTCCTCCAATAGGTAAGAAAGACGGAAAATTGTGTTTAGCCCAACCTAGTATGCCTTATGTGTCTTGTTACACTTAGAAAAAATTTCAACTTAAAATTTCCTGAAGAGCGTTTGCAGGACTAGAGGACTAGAGTACGTGTCCGTATGGTGGTCCCGAGTCCTCCATGTGTTCTCCCTTTTTCCATGCAAAGGTCTTCTTGAGTGGGGCCTCCATCACTTGCTTTACTCCCGTGACAAGGTGTTCCAAGTGTCCCTCTTCCAATGCTCGCTTGATTTCGGCTTGGAGCTCTCTACATGCATTTGTGTCATGTTCATGGGCTTCATGGAATTCAGAATATTTGTTCATGTTTTTCTTCCCTAACATGTAGGTCATTGGGCGAGGAGGCTTGAATGGCGCACATACTTGTTCGATTTTCAAAATTTATACGGGAGACTTGTTGAGGCTAGAGGCTAGTGAGGCTTTGTCATAAGGAGCAAACCTTTGCTTTTGTATATTAGCTCGTCGGTCCTCTTTGTATTTGTCATGGTGGATACCCTCTCCACTAAGTGAGTCTTGCCTACTTGATCCTCCAACACTTAGTCCACTCCAGGTCCTATCTTTTTTACCACGTGTTACGTTTCTAGCCAGGGCAATTGTCTCCTTTGACCTCAAGTAGTAATCGAAACAATCAGTTGTCTCCTTGAAGGTAATTGGAATTCTTGTTGCAAGCCGATCTTGGAGTTGGTCTGGGAGTAGTCAGAGTGTGAAGCCAGAGATTTATTGACTTTTGGGTAAATCACGTATTTTTTGGAACTCCTGCGTGTAACGGACAATGAAGTCTCGCAATCCTTCTCCTTATTGTTGGCGTATGAGGTGAGACTCAAGGTGAGGTCTCCCCTGCTTCTTTTGTTGGAAGAAGTTAGAGATAAACCTAGCCTTGAGGTCGTAGAAGTCGTAAATGCTTTTTTCTGGAAGGCTTGTGAACCAATCTCTATCAAAGCCTTGTAGTGTTCCCGTAAACATGTGACAAGCTACAGGGCCAACCCACTTTTCTGTCATGATAGCTTGCTCAAACGAGGCCAAGTGGTCCTCTGGGTCTCTTGTGCCATCATATGTGCCGACGATTGAGGGGACTCTATGTCTGTCTGGGATGGGATACTTTGCCACCCAGTCACAAAATTTAGAGTTTACTACAGAGGTTGTCATGGTTGCTGTTCGGGATGGTCCTCCTCTATCTCCCACGAACTCTTTTAGGATGTTAAGTAGTTCTCGAGCAGTGCTCGGTGGAGGTGGCAGAGGAATGGGATCTGGTGTCTTCTGCTTTCGCAAATCATTGACGAACTGTCCCAGCAAAACACTTGTATCGGTCACAGGAGTTGGTTGTGGTGTAGGCTTGGGCTTCAATGTCTCTATGAGTCGAGCTAAGAGGTCGTTTTGTGGAGTAGGAATTGGTGAATGTGGCTTCTACTAGGACATAGCTTCCTGTAGGAGCTCTAATGCCTCTTCGAGTGATGGCTGCTCCTTAGAGGGGGTCTGAGTTGGTGTAGGAGGAAGATGATGAGTTAGAGTGGAGCCCTCCAAATTAGCAGTGCTGGAGTGCTCTGAAGTGGAGTAGTGTTCATGGGAGTGGGTTGTGTTGTTCTCAAGGGAGCCCTTCCCATCTGTAGGCCTTGGGATCCTGTCTGGAAACTTTGATAATTCGAATGGACAACCTCACCAGTGTTAAGCACCTCCACTTCAGTTGTGTCAGTAGACCCGTCTAGTCTGAACACCAGATAAGTTTTCCTCGCTGATCCTTCGAGCATTTCCCGTCACGACTCCCGTTCCTGTGCCTTGGGAGTTTGGGGGAGTGGTGTTGCTGTCCACCGAGGGAAGAGGATCTTCTATGCTCGGTGGTGGATTCATGGAAGGGCCTGAATCCATGGGGAGTGAAGGATTGAGAAAAAGCTTAGTAAAAACCATTGTTCTAAAACGGTCCCACGGATGGCGCCAATGTTTGAGCAACGATTGAAGAGATCAAGGGTTTGGATGTGAAGGCTAACCAACACGGTCTCCTGCATAGTGCAGTGCAAACCTACCAAGCTCTTGATTAGACTAAGGTGACGTATTGATTAGGGTGTGTGACGTAAGAGAGTGGAAAAACTCTAGTACGTGTGTAAGATGTAGTATTGGAATCTGAAAAATGGTCAGGGTATTTATACGTAGTAGATTAGGGTTTCCTTTTATGAGCCATGGGTCGTGATTACATATTTATGGTCCATTGTTTTAGACCCAAAGAAGGAATTGATGACGTAAGTTAGTCACATCCTAGCCACATGGTGACATAAGAAGAAGAAGAACTCTTTGTGCGGAACAGAGCTCTTGGTGAGGAGCAGAGCAGAGCTCTTTGTGCGGAGCATGCATAGCTCTTTATGCAGAGTAGCGCATAGCTCTTGAAAGGAGAATGGCATAGATCTTATGCAGAGGAGAGCTCTTGGTATCGAGCAGAGGAGAGCTATTGTGCCGAGCAAAGTAGAGCAAAGCAGAGCTCTTATGCGGAGCAGGGCAAAGCTCTTATGCATAGGGGAGATCTTGGTGTCGAGCAGAGCAGAGATCGTGGTGGCGAGTAAAGGAGAGTTCTTGGTTCGAGAAGAGGAGACCTCTTGGTGTCGAGCAGATGGGAGCTCTTGGTTTCGAGAAGATGATAGATCTTGGTGTCGACCAGAGAAGAGGTTTTGTGCCGAGCAGAGCAGAGCTCTTTTGCGGAGCAGGACATAACTTTTATACATAGGAGAGGTCTTGGTGTCGAGCAGAGCATAGCTCTTGGTGGCGAGGAGAGAAGAGCTCTTGCTGTTGAGTAGAGGAGAGCTCTTGTGCCGAACAGACGAGCTCCGAGCTTCCTCTTATCCGTTCCTTTGTGCCTGGCTATGTTGTAGACGATTGGTGAGCAGCGCGGGAAGGCGAGCATGGGATTAGCCAAGTAGCATGGAGTCGGTGCCTACTTCACTACTAACCAAATCATAAATTAATCGATATATTTAACTTTTTTTTTAACTCAAGGTCTTGTATTTAGACCTTATAATCGTTTATTTTTTAGCATATTTTATGACACACACACACTCTCTCTCTCTCTCTCTCTCTCTCTCTCTCTCTCTCTCTCTCTCTCTCTCTCTCTCTCTCTCTCTCTCTCTCTCTCTCTCTCTCTCTCTCTCTCTCTCTCTCTCTCTCTCTCTCTCTCTCTCTCTCTCTCTCTCTCTCTCTCTCTCTCTCTCTCTCTCTCTCTCTCTCTCTCTCTCTCTCTCTCTCTCTCTCTCTCTCCACTTTGCCATTCCACTCTAACCTAAACCCATACCAATTGTGATTCATGGTAACAAACGAAACCCATTAAATATATGGGGGACAAGTTAGAATTGTATCTATCGGTCACATTGGTATATAAGTTACAAGCATATATCGAAATTAACAAAGATGGTCTATATACAACTGTGCATGTATAAGCGTACAAAGATACATAGTTTATAGAACGTTTATTATTTATACTACCCTATGGGAACGAGGTTCTTGTATTCTTAAAGTAGTCTTAAATAGTAAAAAAGTTGCAACGATAATCCTTAAGTAATTATATTTCCAAACCGGTGATCCAAGGGATAAACAAGATGCAACTCCTTACTAAACAAAATTAAAATCAATACCTTGAAGTTAGGTACTTTGAAGTTGCATAGGAAAAGTTGCTAAACAAACGAGGAGTTTGTACCAAACGACAAGTATTGGTAGAGACATGGGATAATCCAACTCAAGAAGAAGATTACAAGTGAAGTTATGTTGGAAGAAAAACACCGGAAAGAATTTAGAGCCTTGTTCCTAGAACATGAGACATATGTTGGCTCTTGAGCTTTATTCCTAGACATATCTTATCTCTGGGCATAGTTCAGCGATATTTTCACCGTAAATGATCAGACCCCACATGTATGCCAAAAAGATTCCATTCCAAATTTTAATATATGAGGGTGATTTGTGGACAACTGAATTTACCCGAAGTGATATGCTCCTCACGAGTTGGGTAGATGCATACATTTGAATATGTACGTTGGTCTCTAATTTCTATCCTGTAAAACCTTTTTAATACTTTTTTCGGAAGAAGAAAAGAAAAAATTATTACATGATGCACAACCCATTGGGGACATAAGTACATAGTAGATTTTGAACTCCCAAACCAATCAACATCGATATAAAAGACGAAACGATTAACAAAAGATGGTGGTAACAAAAGACTATGTGGAAGAGTATCCTTAACATATTAGAGAGTGCGTTTGAGAAAATTAAATTATGGTTCAAAGGTATGATGCATCTAAAAGGGACTTGTCGGAACGCTATGCAATATCAAGACGAGTACAAATAAGATATTCTAATGCACCAAAAAGAGTACCATATAAGGTGAGATCCGAAGTAGAATAACATCAAAGAGTATCATAGACTTCAGTTTCACTTATTACTGAAAGAAGACTATAATTTCATATGATTTCTGCAAGAAGACTTCGATTTCACATGATTTTTGCAAGAGTTACACATGACTATATGATATGGTCACATGGAAGAATCTCATCGACGAATGTTTTTAGGGCATTGCACATCTTAAGGCATTTCATGAGTTGGTAAGCGAATGAAGAAATAATGATAGCCGAGGTCATTATCTTTTTCCATGTTTTTAATTTCGTAAAAATAAATGATAGAAATACCAAATTAATATGCCTAAAAGTCAACCTAATATATTAGATAGTTATCTTTTGTGGATTGTGTATGAGAAGAGAGAAAACATGTTACAATTTCAATACATAAGTTACAAACATAGAAATCATTATATTGATTATTAGACATATTAATTAGACTTATTAATAATTTATCTTTAGTAAATGATGATCTAGTTTTTGTTTGTTATTAATAGTTGTTTATGACATAAATTTTACTTCTTTAGAAGCAAGTGAAATAAAGGGAGGTTTTAGTAATACCCATAATAAATCGTATAAAATGTAGTTTATATTCATATTTCTAAATTAGTAAAATTTATGCCTTTTTCGATTAAAAAATGGAAAATAAAAATAATTGACTATTTTTTCTTTGTTACTAACAGAGGTTTAGTCTCAAGAGATAAAAAGTGTGGTCAGGTAGGGCGGTGGGGGCTCGTCAGGAAATCATAGGGGCTATTTGATATTGCCATAGACTACAGACTTGGACTCAGATTACGAACTCGGTCCGTGGTCTGCGCGTTTGATAAGGCAAAGATGTCACGGACTCGGTCCATATCACGGACCCATATCAAGGACAGGATCTGGGATCAAAACCTACAGACCTGTTTGTTTCAAAAAAGAATACCCTTGACAACCATCGCAATACCCTTCTGTCCAAACTCCACCGCCGTTGCTCCTCCTCCTCCAGCCAGCCACCGCCGTCGCCGCCGGTGCTCCTCCTCCTCCAAAAAAAATATAGTGAGTTTTCTTTTTAATTGCTGTTTAGTAATCTGTTTTATTTGTATGCTTAGTAATCTGTTCAAAAATGTTTTTTTTTTTATGTGCTACATACAGTGGCACAAACTCATTATATTGTTTTTTTTTTTGATTGTTCACGATATGATTCTATTTGTTTCTATTGTTTGATTTGTGTGATATGAGTCTATTGATATGGTACTGAAATAATCATTGAAATAATAGTTATGGGTAGAATTAGTTGGAAGTCCGACATTGTGGACAAATGTTTTATCGAAGCTTGTTTACACGAAGTGGCAAACAACAACGGGAGGGAATGTGGGAGTTTGAAAGTTAAATCATGGAAGGTCGTAAGAGAGAAACTTAAAAATGAACATAACTTTATCGTTGACTAAAAACAAATGAAGAGTCGTTGGGACTATTTGAAAGGAAAGTATGTCGTTTGGGAAATATTGAAAAACAAAACGGGAAACATTTATGATCCTGTATCGAACACTTTCAATTTGACCGAGGAAGAATGGATAGCGGAAATGAAGGTATTGTGTTTGTCAATAATTAACGGGACAACATTTATTATTCTCATTTAGTTGGTTTAATATACAATATAATTGTTTTGAAACAGTTGAGCAAGCATGCTGAAAAATAAGGAGTGTGCCCCTCATTTTCCCGGATCTTCTCTCTCAATTGTTTAATGGGGCGGCATCAACCGGTTTTGAGAGTTGGGGGCCATCTTCTAGACAACCCCGACCCGTTACTCAAGATGTTAATCATTATGTTTTTGATGATGTCCAATGCACTCAGGATGAAACCCCAACACCAATGGATCGAAGCCCAACCCCAATGACACCTGCAAGTGCGGGTGAAACATCCTCCGCTCCTCCACAAAAGAAAGGAACCAAACGAAAATACAAAGATGATGGGAACAAAGTAGACATGGAGTTACTTGAAGTTGGGAAACAGATTGCCAAGGTTTCATCTGCCATTTACGAAGCAACCACTCTTGATAACAACATTGATGCTTGTATGGATAGGTTGGAAAAATTGGGGTGGGGATAAGACGACCCAAGATATGAAACGACTACTTTGCTATTTGCTGAAAGTGTTGATGTTAGGAAGGTTTGGTGTCGTCTTAACTTGATAGGTTGTGAGTCGTGGGTGAAAAAAATGGGGAAGTATGGGTTTTTAGAATGACTTTTGCTTGTTAGTTGCTCTTTTGGATGACTTTATAATGTTCTTTTGGATGAATTTTACTTGTTTTGTTGCACTTTTATTATGTTCTTTTGGATGATTTTTATTATGTTCTTTTGGATGTAATAACTTTTATGTGTTATTACTTTTAACATGTAATGGAATGACTTTTTTTTTTTTGTTACTTTTATATGTTATTACTTTTAACATGTTATATAATTTACATATAATAGGTCACACATGGATTTGCGACTTAAAACTGTAGCATTCCTTTTACTTTGTTGGCATTGGATGATGTTAGTTCGGCGAAGGCAAAGACAAAGAAGAATTGAAAGAAATAGAGATCTTGATTCGACATTGACCGGGCATGCATACACACAATTCCTTCATGGAATTTCGACAAAGTGTCAAGAGATGATGCGTCTTTCACAAGAAGCATATATATTATTATGCAATCATTTTACACAAAGAAATTGGTTTCAACCTAGTAGGACAATAAGCGTTGAAGAGAAGATGGCTACGTTTCTAATAGTTATAGGACATAATCAACGTTTTCGCGTGATTAAAGATAAATTACAACACTCCACACAAACGTTTCATAAATGCTTTCATGAGGTCCTGAATGCGATGATGTGTTTTGCAACAGAGATTATAGTGCCAACACCTTCTACTATAAACTTAGAACGACATAGAAAGCTACAAGACATATTTCCCGAAGCAATTGGTGCGTTAGATGGAACTCTTATACATGCGATCGTGACCAATGAACAACAAAACCGTTATAGGGGAAGAGGAAAAGGTGTACGTTATCAAAATGTACTTGGAATTTGTAATTTTGATATGATATTCACCTTTGTATGGGTCGAGTGGGAGGGCATATCACATGACGTACGAGTTTTGAAAGAGGTTGCATTTAATCCGGATTTCGACTTTCCCTTCCCTCCACCAGGTTAGTATATATTCTTTAACTTGTAATACTTAATATATATAATTTTTATGACTTTTATAATAGGCTTCACACTAACATTTACAGATAAATATTACCTTTGTGATGCTGCATATACCAACACTCGTGGATTTATGGCCCCATATCGTAATACGAGGTATTGGTTGGCTGATTATCGACGACAACGAGCTTTAACTAAGGAAAAGAAATTCAATCATGCTCATGCACAACTCCGAAATGTTATTGAGCGCGCTTATGGTGTATTGAAGGCGAGATTCCCAATCTTAAAACAAATGGATCCTTTTCCTTTGGAGTGCAAAGAGATGTGGTCGTTGCTTGTTTCGCGGTCCATAATTTTATAAGAAAGTGCAACATTCACGACGACATATTTATGCAATTTGAAGAAAACAATATTGCTCCTATGCAAAATGAAGTAAGCGGTGGCCAAAACATACATGACGTAGAATGAGATTCACAAAGCAATCAATACATGTCTACTTTACGTGACCAAATTGCTACTCAACTGTTTTCAAATGCTTTAACTTAATTGTACGCAGTCATTGTTAGGTTTTCTTTAGATTTCAATATGTTTGTATTTGTAATCGAAAAGATTTATGTTTAATTTGGATTTTTTTAATTTGGATTTTGTAAGACATTTGGATTTATGTTTAATTTTGATTTATGGTTAATTTGGATTTTGTACGATATTCAATATAAAAATAAACAGAAGGGTAAAATAGTCATTTCTCCCAGTTAGTATAGGCAGTCCGAGGCATAATCAAACACAACAAACTTAGTCTGCACCTAACTCAGTCTCAGCTCCAACTCAGTCTGCACTAACTCAGTCTGCAGCTATCAAACAACCTCATAGTTAATCTTACACTTTATAAGGGTGGCTTGGTTAGGGGTAATGGGGATTGGGGTTAATGAATAACTAATGAAATGAAAAGTAATGGTTGGTTACATACAAACTAATTATTCATTATCCACTAATGGTCAATAACCAATTACTCTACAATTTGAGGTTAATGATACTAATTATTTCCGCTTTTTTTATCCACTCGTCAATAACCAATTATTCATTAACCAATTATTCATTAACCAATTATCCACTAATGGTCAATAACCAATTATTCATTATCCACTAATGGTCAATAACCAATTACTCTACAATTTGAGGTTAATGATACTAATAATACAAACTAATTATTCATTATCCACTAATTATTACTCACTCATTGCATTCCATACTATACTCTTTCCGCTTTTTTTTCCATTATCCATTTTCAACCAAACACCCCTAAGCAGTGCAAAGATAAATTGAACATTTTGGACTTGTAATCAATATGCGGATAAAATAATAACTACCTGAGTCATTAATCACTAATATATATAAATTCCTTTAAAAAAAAAACTTGATAAGTTATAATAATTTATGATTAAAGATAAATGATGAGTTTTATCTAATGATAAAATTAATTAACATCAATGGATCTATGGTTTAAGAACAAGTAATTATGAAATTTCTTGCCACCAAATATATTGTTTGTGTTATGAGAAATATTGGAATATAATTTAAAAACAAAAAAGTTTCCTTCAAGAAACTAAAAGGAAACAAGACTATAGTTTTATGATGATTTTACAAACCCGTCTCTTTAATTTTTTAACTATGTCTATTAGGCTTTGTGTTTGCAATAGGTGGATATCAAAAAATTCAATAATGGGAATTTCTAAAACTATTCTATTAGCGTTCCCATAACACCTCATATTTAGCACGAATTATGCATGTTCTTGAATCATATTATTAAGTGCCAATTACAATATGAACATCCAAGTAACTTGTTGTTCGACACGCAATCATACTTTACTATAGGAATATGATTAAACAAGTCCATATTTTTGAAATAAAAGTAAGGAAAGAAAAAGTAGTTTGTTACTAATCCGTTGTTATTAATTTATGGTTATAAACAATTTAGCGAAGGATTGATTCCACCTTCTTCCATTAGTAACTGCATACATAATGTATAATATTCAAAAGAAGTTTGATGGCAACATGCAATGAATTAAATGAGTGTGATTCCTTAAAGATCCTAAGAGTTAGAAGTTGCTCGATTTCTCTTCACATATACATAGACCTCGTTAAAAGGTGCAATCAAATTGAGTAGAGTGGCCACTATTAGAACCCCGGTTTGCTTAGGTTAGCTAAGATACTCATTAACATTTACGATTTCTTGTTTTCTATTTAAACTCTTTGTCTTTTTATTGTTTTATTTATTTATTATTAATCTCGCATAACAACTTATATTAAAATTTCTCTCTAATAAGATAACTTACTATTTTTGACTCAACGAGCCAATATTTTGTCCCTCTTATACAATCAAAAATGGCAAAACAATCCGTTTTTAAAAAAATACCGATATATTTATAAGGTAGCATAATTTAGCTTATAGGGTCAAAAAACCATAACTAATATCTATAAAACTCGATAAAACATTTTTAAGATTAAGAATTAAAAAAATGAAAATTAATAACTAAAAGAGCCAAGTAAAGATAGCCTTACCTAAATCATTCCGCCGACAAGGTTTTCATCGATTATGTTATAAGGTAATCTAATATGCAATAGGAAAGTTTTATTTCTAACTTGAAATGTACGTGTTGTAAAATCATCTTTACTTTTTCGCATGTGTTGCATACCAATCAATATGATTTGCATATTTAGGCATAAAAGACCTTTAATGTAATCGTGAAGTCCTGCACTAATATATAGATCAAAAGAATACACGCCTCATTTTGTAGTATGTACCATCAACATACAATTTGAAGCCAAATTGTTGATAAACATTGGTAACTGAATACACTAACGAAGTAGATGGTGATCGGTACGACGTGGATATGTAGATTCAAAAGTGACACAATGATAATGGAAATTTAAGATAGATGTAAAGTAAGAAAACTGCACATAGAAATAAAAGAGAATATCATTAATGGTCGGTCTTTATTTTTTTTACAAACCGTATGTGACAAAAAATATCAACATTAACCATCCTCCTTTTTTGTTTTAACACCTTTTGTCCTTTTGTCATTTATAAAAAACGAAATATTTTTCGCTTTTTTAAAATAGTATGACCAAACATAAGGTTATTTTGGTAACTTTAAGTGACTAAAATACGACCCTAATAAAAATAAAACATACTAGAAAGATGGTTTATGCTATTTTCTTAACACAAGAACACTTTGTGAAAAACTGACTAGACAGAAATGTCATTTGTGATATTTCTCTTGGTACAATGATTGGGCTTACCTTGTTAAAGGGATTTGCCTAGTCATTAATAGTCAAAGATTGAGCGATTCTAATAATAAGGCGGAACAAGGGACGACTTTCGGTAGACAGCGGCTAAGTTAAGTTTGAAAAAAATGTTATGATATCATCAGAGAATTGGAAATACTATGTCTTGATTTCTTTCCTTTGTTTGGTTATTGGTGTATATTTGTTTCCATTTACTAAATGTGCGTTAACCAACAAAAACAAAGATTCCTCTTTTTGTAAATACGTTTTTGTATAACGAGTGAGATTATTCGCGTGTTGCTGCCCCATGCCTCCTTTGAAATAAATCAAAAAGAAAAAAAAAGGAAAAAAAAAACTAACAAAAGAAAAAGTATTATGACCATGTTTATAGCATGTTGGGATAACGGTCCAAACAATTCAAAAACTATTTCAAACTAAACTACTTTTAAATCTTTCCACCTTCAGAAATCAATTTTGCTAGTTTAAATCAATCTCTTGCTAACACGTTGTTTGTCATTTTATCTTTTAATTAATGTTTGTCAAGTCATTGTTCGAAGAAAACACAAAACCCATTTATATTGAACTCAGTAACATATTTGAAATTAATTAAAAGTAAACATCAGTGATTGGAGTTGATAAAGCTAAAGGATAGAAATGTGAAGGGACATTGTATGGCAGGCAAAGAATATGTAGGGTAAATCTTTATTAGCAGAATAGCAGTATTGTGCAAAACAATTTATCATGTCCCACAATGCATTTTATTGCAATGGTTATCATAAAACAATATATTGCTCGACAACAAATAGTTTATTTCCTTGCAGTTCATGTTTGTGGTATCACTTGTTGTAATTGTGTAAAACTATTGTTGCTCTGCTTAGCTTGGACACATCATAGCCTTTTCTTCTAATAATTTTCTTTATAATGAGCAAAGTTATTATGATCATGTTTATAGTTTTACAAATGTTAGTGTAGTCATGTAAATGCATAGTAATGAATGTCATTTTCTCAGGAAAAAACGAAAAAGAAAAAGACTAAACACTACGATACATCATCTTTTTTACCGCATTTTGCAACCACGTTACAAGTGATGGTTATAATGTAGTATGATTGTAGGAAGTATTTGTTTGATACGCAAACAGAAAAAATCGTCGATGAAAAAGCATAGTTACATCAACTTTTTTTGTTTGAAAATTAAAGTTTGAAAACTAAAGTAGTAGGAAGAAGGACAAGATGAGAACCATGACAAAGAAACTACCGAAATTTTGAATGTAATGCAAGGCATTATTATTTTTAATTCCAAAACAACAACAAAAGAACAATGACATGAAAGATACATTTCCATCGTTGTCGATACCTTTTAATAATTTCGCATTGGCTTTGTGAAATTTCAAATAATAGAACTCGAGGTAATATCTTGATTTCCAAGTTTTATGAAAATATTTTTGAAACCTTAAAGGGTAGGAATTTATGGTAAAAAAAACTGGATTTTAGGCCTGTCATAGATTATTGTATTTACCAAGATTATTGTATTCAATGAATCCATTAACATTACGTTGAACAACTATAACTAGTGCAAGAAACGAACAAACCTTAAGGTTCAATAGACCAGTAGGGTTTAGGCTCAATTAACTATATACTACACTATATATTTACACAAATATACTCTCTTAGTTTGAGCAGGTTGTTGGAGCATATTCGTCATTATTTATAGTTTATACTTAGTTTAGAAACGTGTTGTGAAACCTAACATGTATATAGATCGAGTTGTACAGTATTTCGCGCATTTTACAGCTGTTACGCAAGGTGTTGCGCATGCAACACCTACTTCGGGTGTTGCGGTTGCGAAAAAAGGTCGGGATTAGGTGAGGACTATAAATACCTAAACTATCATCCATAAATGCAACCGTCTAGAGAGAGAAAGTTGACTGTTACGCAAGCTTGAGTCGATACCTGCGCAACAGCCATCCGGGACGGTCTAAAGTCTTGTAATCGAACGTATTTGATATTATTCGTATTGTAAACCTTTATGTAAGCTTAATAATATCAATCATTCGGTTATTTGAGTGTTACACCATTATTTAGTCACTTAAAAGTTATTCCGCAACTTTCTAGTGATTGGGTCCAAATCGAGGTCCAAGGAAGGCGACCAACAAGTGGTATCAGAGCCTCTATAAATCATATAGAGGTTTTTGGATCCATTCGGTGTTTTTACGGGTTATTTCGGTGTCGATCTAGGATTTAAAGTTTGTTACTTTGAAGATTGGTTTTGTAGATCTAGGCTGTTTCCGTGGTGTGTTGGCTTTGAAATTCAAGATTTAGGTTAGTGTTGGTATTTACATCATATCTGGAAAAGATGGTGTCCTAAATCTGAAATTTCGTTTCCGACGACTTGTGCAACACCACTGTCACGCAACATTAGTGTTACGTAGCGCAACACCGTGAAGACACTGCACAACAGCTTGTCACGCAACAGTTTTTCACACAACACACTTGTTACGCCAAATCAGTGTTACACTACTACTTCTGTTGTTATGCAAGTTGCGCAACAACTTACTGAGTTGCGCAACACCAGCGCAACACCGATTCTGACCGTAGTTTTTAGCCGTTACGCTGCTCGATTTTCGTCAGGATTGTTAGGTAGTTATTAGGTTTGGGATTTTAGGTCTTCTACTTAGTGTCTTCTTCATTTCGGGTTTTAAGGTTTGTGTTTTTGAAGGTTCGGGTATTCGGGTTTGTGTTGTTGAAAGTTCGGGTATTCGTGATAGTGTTAATTGAAGATTCGGGTATTCGGGTTCGTGAGTTTGATTGTTCAGTATTCAAGGATTCGTGTGAACGGTTTTTCGGGTACTCAGGTTCTTCTTGTGTAAACGGGCTTGTGTTTATTCGGGTTTTCCTATCGTGTTGAAGTGTTTGTGTTGCTACAAGGTTTGCGAATCTACAATTGTGTGTTAGTTCAGTTTTCGAGACAGTTTCGTAAGAATGGCTCTTATTACAAACGCGGTGTGACAACCGTCCAAAATTCAGGATATTTCCGTGTTCTATATCTTCGAGATATCTATTATTGTTCTTAACGGTACCTTTACCGTAAAGGTGTTTGTGTCGGAATCGATGTCGGAATCAATATATGAACCCTAATACCAAGAAAACGCTTAATGAACTTGCCTAAGTTCATCTCATAACTAATCGTGAACTTTCAACTAACGAAAATGCTTAACGATAGCGAAAAACAAAAATTTTCAAGAAACCAGCGTAACTAAGCAGTTACGCAGCGTAACTAAGCAGTTACGCAGCGTAACTGTGCAGTTACGCAGCGTAACTATCTGAATAGTTACGCAGCGTAACTATGCAGTTACGCAGCGTAACTAAGCAGTTACGTAGCGTAACTATAGTTACGCTAGCGTAACTAGTGGGCTGAGTCACTTTTGCATGTAAATCGATTGGTGCACTTGCCTTGACGTCCCCAACACCTGTAATGCACCGATTGGACCTCCCTAGTGATGCAGAGCTGTACCCATCACAGTCTCTTTACCTCATTTCTCTTCTTTGACTTTCATTCCTATCACAAAAACTAAAAACACACATACATTACACCTACAACTCTCTCTAAAGATCACATATTACAGTCACTTATTTCAAAGAAAATCACATAAGAACACCACTAAAATCGTCCTAAAAGTCAAAGAAAGAAAGGAAGTGTTCATCCTTTTGATTTCATAAAGGTTTTCTTCATTTTGGAGCTTAAATCACCAACCAATCGTCATCAAACCATTTCTCTACGGTAAAAACTCATCCATTTACTGCTTTTACTCAAAACATACATTGCATGTGAGAGCTAACACATAAAAATATGATTTTTGAAGTTCTTAACCCATTTACATACAAAATGGGTCATTTTATAAATCTTAGCTTTTTGGGGCTAAAAAGTTGCTATAAACCTGTCATTTATAATGTGTTTTGAGGTTTCTATCATTACATGTCGAAATACTCCACCAAAAGATGAAATTCCAACACGAAAACGATTTTTAACTAACTTAGGAACTGCTAACAGTTACGTGTAGCGTAACTACAGTTACACTCAGCGTAACTATAGTTACGCTACGTAACTGAGATCAGGTCCCGAAATCTCATTAAACTCGCTGTAAAACGCAACTTCGAGCTCGATATTTCACGTATCTGTCCCGAACTAACTATAATGACTTTAACTAGTATTAAAGTGACATTTTGAACATATAAACATCCTTTTGTGTTGATAAATTAGAGTTAATATCGTTATGCAAATTGTAAGAGGGTAAGTGTTAAGATTTTGGATTAAAAACTATAGCGCGGAAGCGCTACCCGTTTTCAATAGACCTGAACATAACTTCCAAAACTAAAGCATTTCGTTGACTAACAAACACGTAATTTAATAAATTATATCGCTTACTCAAACTTGGTATGTTCTAAGGTTCCTTCGATTTCCAACGCGTTCGACTTCCTTTCCGTACACGCTAATTCTTCGCAATCCGTGAGTTACATCCCCACTCTTTCACCTTTTTGTACTATTTTTGGGGGAAGCATGAGAACGAACCATTTTATGAACTTATGAACCAATTTATGAACTTGTGAACTTTTGAACAATTTTATGAACTTGCGATCTTATGAACGTTTTATGAACTTATATGCGTATACTTTTTATATTGCCACGCTCGGCACTCGTTCGAACTAATGATTGATTGTATAACTTCCAACCCTTGATGAAAATATAACCTTTTCATAAGTGCCTACTATCATTTTAAAAATTGCATTCGTGCCCAGTTTTAGTTCGTTGCACACTATTAGCTTATTAAGCCGTTAGTAATTATGGGTATCGATACTTAGGAAAGGACCGTTCCTTACTTAGATATCAGTCTAAGTACATATTACTAAGATCAGTTATACTCCTCGTAGATAGTGCGGGGTAAGGGGCCTCACGGTTGGTTAATCGGTTTAGTGTGAACACTTATAGTTATATTATGCCAAAAGGTTGATACAATGTTTCCAATCAATAGTTACTTTTCTTTTACGCATATAGTTGCGCGTATATATTTAGAGATATACGAACTTCTGCAACCATTTTTGCAAGTATTGCTATACTTGTCCGTAAACATATTTATAAGGTATTGCTATACCTTGCCGGAACGTGAACATTCTTTACAAGTATTGCTATACTTGTCCGTAAACATTTTTACAAGGTATTTCTATACCTTGCCGAACTCACTTTTATCCGAGAGCATATATATACGGACCCGAAAACATCTTTTCAAAGTATCGCTATACTTTGCCGAAATCACTTTTATCCGAGAGTATATATATGCGGACCCGAAAAGTATCTTTTAAAGTATTGCCATACTTTGCCGAAACCATTTTTAGTCAAGGACTACTAAAACTGTAACTCACTCAACTACTTTTTGTAGTTGACACTTTTTATCATGTTTTCAGGAAACAAAATGTAAGGGCTTGAAGTGCATAGCTATCGGACGGGTCAGGCAAGTCACGTGAACCGTGAATCGGGAGAAGACCTTGTCTATTTATCTATTTTGGGAATTTCTTTTGAAACCTTTACTTATGTATCATGTTGTAATGAAGTGTTTAAAATACTTGGTTTGTAAACACTTTTATATATTCTAATGACTTGAAAATCGTTTGTATTTTATTATATCTCGTGTTATGATATCGACGCTCTTCACATCCCGTGTTTCCGCTTTAGCGGGGTGTGACACGCGGTTTCTTATGAGATGGATGTTAATCGGAATCCTATCCTTCCGCCTAAGTATGATCCAAATGATACTCTTGAAGAATGGGTATCGAATTTCAATACCTTCGTATCATATACCGATTCTGGCGTGATGATACCTATTCTCACGAAGTATGTTCCTCCAATTGATGTCAATGAAACTGATGGAAAGCGGACACCGAGGCCGATGGCTCAGTACATTGATGCTGAGAAAGCAGCTTATATCAAATATCAGAAGGCACTAGGATCAATTCAACTCTGCTTAACCAATGAGAGGAAGTCGGTCTTCAAACAACATAATACTGCTCTCGTTCTTTGGAATGCGATTTTGAAGAGACAAGGTGGAACTGAAGCTATGAAGCAAATCAGACGTGATCTCTGGAAAAGACAGTTTGACAATTTTACTTGTGGGGCTAACGAACGTCTTGATATGTTAATTTCTAAATTTAGTCGATTAACGAATGATTTGTATGATCTAAAAGTTACTTATGAAAAGATTGAAATAAGCACTCATTTTTTGAATAGTTTGCCTGCACACTAGGAAATGCGTGTTCTACTGTTAAAAGATAAAGCTGAACTTCAAGATTGGGATTTCGAAGATATAATCGAAAAGTTGAAAGTCCAAGATCTTGAGATGCAACAAAAGGCATTCGGTAGTGGTTAATAAGAGAGAGATTTGCCTCAGCGTGAAAATTTGGGAGTTGCTTTCCTCCTGGATTTCGTGTTTCAACAAATGCAACCACCTCCATTACGAACGTTAACCATGCCTATTTCTTCAAGTCAAAACGTTTCTATGCCAAGCATCCAAGTAAACCCAAATGCTCCAATTTCCACCACATCCGGTTGTCCAACTTGTGGAAATTGTCAGATTAACGACAAGGAAATTCAAGCCTTCCCTTCTTCACTCTTGAAGTGTCAAGCATCCTCTTCACATGCTTCTGGTTCCTTACAAGGTGAACATGAAAAACTGCAATCGTGTTTTTGATATCGCATATTTATATAGTTATTTATATGCGATATTCGGTCATTTTTCAAAGTAAACATGATGGATAGGATAGGATTTTGCATTTAATCATGTGGAAAAGTGTTTTTGTCCATTTTACAGGTTTACATGATCGGGAAGTGGAATTGGAGGAAGAAATGAGCTTAAACGACGAAAATTGGTGAATTCAGCAAGCCAGAACGACGCCCTGGATCAAAGTAGGACGCTGTTGTCACAAGTTTAAAGCAGAGCGCGACGCAGTAACGAGTTAGAACGACGTTGTCAGCTGAAACCTTACCCGCTGCGCCGTTCTGGATCAAAGAGGACGACGTCCTGAGGTATTTTCAGCAGTTTTGGAATTCGACTCGAACTCGATTTCTCTTGATTTTTGCCTATAAATACCAACCCAAATCGTCCGGAAAAATCATCAATTAATTCTTATCATCATTGGGAGCTGGAGATCACGATTTGGAGCTAGGGAAAGAGTTTGAGTCGGAGTTTGTTTAATATTCGGTCACGCAATGATTTTCGGCATTCTTCATTTGTCTTTCTTTCTTTTTCAAGACTTTTCAATTATGTTTTCTTTATTGTTTGCTGCTTATTTAGACTTTATTATGAGTAGCTAAACTATCTTTACGCTTGTTTGAATAATGGATCTTGTTTGAAGTTTATGTTTTCGTTATTGATTGTTTAGGTATTTGTGTTTAACCGTAGATCCTGTCACACCCCACTAAAGCGGAAACACGGAATGTGAAGAGCTGGAAGATTATTACACGGGTTATATGAAACATAACGGCATTCAAGTCATAGATTAAAAATAAAAGTGTTTACAATTCAAGACAACCAAGATGTTTAGTACACAAATACATAGTTTAAAGTTTGCATTAAAAATTCCCAAAAGTAATGAACAAGTCTTTTCCCAATGTGGTTCTCACACGACCGCCTTGACCCGTCCATGCCATGCATTCCATACTTACACTAAATTTCCTGAAACATAAGATAAAGTGTCAACTACGAAAGTAGTGAGTGAGTTACAGTTTAAGTAGTTCGGCAAAAATATAAGTAAAGTATATAAAAGTAAAAGTTTCCAAAAGGAGGTTAGCGGAGAAAAGTCGCTTAAAATTTATATACTTTTAAAGTTCAAGTAATGGGCGAATCGGTGCCCTAAAGTTCTTAAAGACTAAGTAGAGTGAAATTTAGTCAAATCGTAGTTGCGGAATCAATCGCTAAAAGTTCGTAAATTTATGCGTATAAGTAACTAATTAGATTTCTTGTATCAACCTCTTGGCATCTATAACTTAAGTGTTCACACTAAACCGATTGTTCAACCGTGAGGCCCCTTTCCCCGCCTATCCTACGGGAAGTTGTCAAGTTCTTAGCAATATGTACTTAGACTGCCATCTAAGCAAGGAACGGTTCTTTCCTAAGTATCGATATCCATAATTACTAAACGGCTCTGTAGTTAATAGTGTGTAAAGTTCTAGAAAAAGCAGCTGGGCACTAAGTAGTTTTGTTTTAAAAAGAGATAGTCGTTCCGTCACTTAAGAGTCATGTTATAGTTCCATCAAGGGTCGGTCCGCATACAAGCATCAATAATTAGTTTAGCCGAAAAAGGGGGCAAGCCGGTAAGTTCACGTAGAGTAAAAGTGTTTTACGCATAAGAGTTCAAAGAGTTTGTCCAAAATAGTTCAATAGTTCCAAAGTCAAAATAGTTCATAAAGTTCCAAGTCAAAATAGTTCATAAAGTTCCAAGTCAAAATAGTTCATAAAGTTCCAAGTCAAAATAGTTCATAAAGTTGTAATAAGTCAAAAGTTCACAAAGTTGCAATTTGTTCATAAATGTTTTCAAGTACAAATAATCTTATGTTTCCCCCAAAATCATGCAAAATACATATAAAAATAAGGGGTTGTAACTCACGGATTGCGAAGAATAAGATACGGAAATTCGGTCGGAACGGTAGCCGGGAATCACGGATTGCCTATAATACCAAGATAGTTTAATAGTTATTATCTTATTATGTTCTTAATATAATAGTATAGATAACATTTTTATTAAACTTTAAGTGTCAAGGTTAAGTAATGTCCAAAATAGTCCGAAAAGGTAATTGTCACGTTTTTGTCCAAATGTCCGATTTAACGTTTATTATTATTATGTCCTAAGTGTTTTTGCTCGCTGAAGCGGTTTACATTTTTCTAAGGAAATTTGGGCAGCGCTTCCGCGCCCAAATTTCATATCCAAAAATGTACAATCCACTTCCGCTCACAAATCACCTAAAACACGATAACAAATATAATATAGTTCATTTTAGTCCGATTTAGTCCATACATGTCTCAAATATTATTACTTTTACATAATCAGTCCCAAAATGTCATGGGTCAAAAAGTCAGCGGGTCAAATATGGTCTAAACGTGCTAAAAATGGCAAAAATGACAAGTTTCGGGAAAACAACAGCTCTGTGCGCCGCTGTGACCACTGGAACGCCGCATAGAAGCTGAAAACTTCACCCGCTGCGTCGTCCTGGTCACAGGGACGACGCACGGGTCGCGGGTTTTTGAACTTTTGTTGCAAAACGTATTTTAAGCCTTAGATTTCGACATGCAATAGGTTTAAAATTATTAAAACATCATTTTAACAGTTTCTAAAGTATATTAAGTCACAAATTCGTGGATCTAAAGGTTATTTAGTTTAAAAACGTTTTTGACCATAAAAAGTCATAGATTTGTATAAAAACTTATTTTGAACCGTTAGATCTTACATGAAAGAGTTTATTTGTATAAAAATAGTAAAAAGACAGAAATCTACCGGAGGAAAAGCTCGGATGATGAGTTTTGGCCGGATTTAAGCTTCAAAAATCTTTACAAGATTGGTCCTTTTTCGAAATAAACGACACCCCTTGCTTCTCTTGATGATTCAAACGATTTGTATGGATTAAATTGGTGTTGAGGTTGCTGGAAATCACTGGAGGGGATGAGTTCTTGAGAGAAAATTTGAGAGAAAATGTTTATGTGTGTGTTTTGTTTTGTAAAAATGATTATGTAAATTGAATAAAGAAAAGTAATAAAGTGGGAAGTTGGGACTGCCAAATGCAGTAATTATGGTCTGAGAATCGATTTTGGTTGGTTGAAAAAGTGGTGGAATCGAGACATGCAAGAATTTCAAATTTGTTACAAAATTCGTCCTCCAGGACGGCGCACATGGCCTCTGTGCGTCGTCCTGGACCTATTTTGTAATAATTTTTTGTGTTTTGGCTGATTTTGCATAATTATTTCGTTGGACCTTTTCGTTAACTAAAGTTTTAAAGTATGTTACATTATGAACTTAGGAAAGTTCATTAGGAGTTTTCTTCGTATTAGGACTTATATATTTCGATTCCGGTTGTGATTCCGACGCTGTCGCGGTTCCGATTAATGAAAAGTTAAAGACTAGATAGACCGAAAGAGACATAGAGTATATAAATGCACCTGGAATTAGACGGTTGTCACAAATCCTTATTTGTTTAAGTTTTAATATAGAGTTAATTACATGGGTCGTCCCTATGGTTTGCACAATTTTCACCGGTCGTCTCTATAACCTTTTTATTACACCACTCGTCCCTAAGTTTGAATTTTGTTGCTTGGAGAGTCCCTATTTTGGATGTGCCGTTAAATGAGCCGTTAAGTCAGTGACATGTGAGGGTATTTTCGTCATTTTAATTTTCTCTCTCCATTTTAATATCCCATCCCCAAAAATCCCGAAAACCCTAAATTAATTTCCCCAAATTCAATCAACAGACAAATTCAACAGAAGAAGGCAAATTAATTTCAATCAACAGAGGCAAATTCACAGGAGAAGAAGCCAAATTTGTTGACGTTGTGGTTAGCCATCGACGGTGCAGTGGAGAACGAAGATGTGGCAGCGGAAGAAGGCGCCGGTGTAAATGGCCGGCGAAAGAAGGTGCCGGTATAAATGGACGACGAGGATGGATCTTCGAGACTCCGTTTAACCGGCTGTTAACCGGTTGAGCCGCCCGTTTAACCGACTGAGCCGCTGCCGCCGGAGCAGTTTTTTTCACCGGGGGATTTCGTCATCACCAAATTTAAAGTGCTTTGTGGTTAATGATTTAGTCCTATGTAGTAGAGCACCCAATGTATCACCAAGTTTAAACTGCTTTGTGGCTTCTTTAATTTTATCAACATCAATAGCAGTTGAAATTTATATAGTTTGAAATGGAAAGAGAAACAAATATGAATGTCAAATATGAAATGGATACGGTACAAACACAGCTGCTTTAAGTAATGATGCTTTGTGGCTTCCTACTGTTGATGTTGATATTAAAATGGGATAGTTGAAATTCATATTTGCTTAGGGTTTTGGGGATTTTTGGGGATGGGATATTAAAATGGAGAGAGAAAATTAAAATGACGAAAATACCCTCACGTGTCATCCACGTGTCACTGACTTAACAGCTCACCTAACGGTACATCCAAAATAGGGACTCTCTATCCAACAAAATTCAAACTTAGGGACGAGTGGTGTAATAAAAAAGTTATACGGGCGACCGGTGAAAATGGTGCAAACCATAGGGACGACCCATGTAATTAACTCTTTAATATATTATCATAAAGTTGTTTATATGCAAATTAATTAATAAACATTCTAGGTATTCGAGAGGAATCTAGATAGGTTAAATAAATTGTATGAAATAATCAATCGGTCTTTAATTGGTTTAAAATTGTTAGGATTCGAGAGGACCTAGTAATAACAACTTAGATAATTAAACGTAAATGAATAAGTCTAATTGTTAAGATTCGAGAGGACTTAATAATTAGAGGAGTTATTCGAGAGGAAACTTTATAAGGTTAAATCACTAAATACCGGCTTGTTAGTTAATGCTTAATTGTTAATAATTATAACTGTATTCGAGAGGAACATTATAATTAGAGATAGTTAAAGTTAGTAAAATATTCGAGAGGAGTTTTACTATATCTTAGAAGTTAATATACAATCAATTTCGTAAACTTAATTGGAAAACAAGTGAAGTGTCAAAGAAGTGTATTTTCTCCAGTATTTGATAACAAACAATTCTTTTCTCAAAACGATTCTTATAATCATTCTCAGTTTTAATTAGTTAATCTTTAGTTACAAAAACCCCAAAAACAAACCAGTATTATTAATTCGAGATTTAAAAGCTAAATTAGTCCCTGCGAACGAACCTTTACTTACTTACAACTATATTATATACGAATAGGTCCACTGCCTATAAGTGTGTAATTAAGTGAAATAGTAGGTCAAGTTTAATAGACTTGATTTTACACATCAAGTTTTTGGCGCCGCTTCCGGGGACTGATTTTAGTTTTTGTTTCGAATTTGTGATACGATCCTTTCGAGTATTAATATACTTGGAAGTTGCTTTTAATTGTTATTACACCAGTGCGTTTCACGGTTTTTTTGTTTATGTCTTTGTAGGTATTCAGGTAGTGGATGAGTCTTCGGGGTTACGGCTCATAAGTCCTAGATCGAATCCAGGAGTATCAAAGAAGCGAGGCAAAAAGAAAGGAAACACATTAATTCCGACGCCACCAGGGTTTGGACCTTTCTCACCTGTGAAGTTTGAAGATAATACGTCTTCAGAAGGAGGAGGAAGTCATACAGAGTCTGAGGTTGAGGAGTTAATTTTTGAAGATAAGCCGGAACCACAAGTGGGTATGGATCCATTGGACGTACCTATGCACCGACGGGCTGCAGCCGTTGCAGTACCAGCTACCAGAGGGTCAGCTATTACCACCCCGGACTTGGGTGAGGACTTCGTTGTCAAGGGTCATCACCTCAAATTGATCCAAGACAACACTTTCGATGGAAGATACCAGGCTGATCCACATAAGCACATAGCAAAATTCAACGAGCTGTGCGAGATGTTCAAGTATGGAGAAGGAAAGAGCAATAGTGTCAAGCTGAGGTTGTTCCCTTCGTCTCTCACCGGAGATGCAAATGTTTGGTTTGAGGAGCTGAATGAGAATTCAATAACAACATGGACACAAATGCGAGAATCCTTCATCAAAAGATTTTTCCCACCCGCCTTGGGTAGGAAACTCCTTCGAGACATTAGGGGATTTCGACAGGAAGATGAAGAGACGTCTACTGAGGCGTGGGCTAGATTGAAGGAAATGCCGAGGAATTGTTATGGTCATGGTCTGGGCAAGGATAATATCATAGAGATTTTCTTCTACGGGTTAACCAAGGAGTCACAAACGAGTTGGATCTAGCCGGCGGGGGAGACTTTATGTACAAAACCACCAATGAAGCATACAACTTGATGGAGGATAAGCTAGTCATAAGCTTATCGAGGGAGTATCGAGACGATGGTAGAGGTCGAAGAGCAAGAGGACATGTGGCTCAAGTGGAAGGTAACAGTGATACGTCCATTATTCTGAAAGAGATCAAGACAATGGCAGACAAACTTGATAGAAGAATGACTTATCTGGAGAAAGAGGTACATGTGATCAAGCATGGGTGTGAGAATTGTGGAGGACCGCATTATGCGAGTGAGTGGGTGGAGGATGCCAACTACGCACAGTATGGTTATCCTAATCGGGGATCAAATTGGCAAAATCGCGGAGGTAACTACAACCGCGGTGAAAATAGAGATAATGGATGGCGATCCCCACCATTACAAAGATACGATCCACCGAAGAACGAAGATGATCAAAGCGTGAAAGATTTTCTAAAAACATTTATTCACACTCAGAGTGTAAAGAATGATGCGGTTACAAATCAGTTAAAGGTTTTAAATGATCACATCGAGCAAGGACAACGAAATCAGCAGGCAGCAATGCAGGACATGGAGAGGAGGTTCGATCGGATGAATGAGCGGTGTTGGGTTATAACTTATACAAAAGAGTTTAACTCCTAAACAATACGCTTAACAAACAAGAATAGTAACATAAACGATTAATGCGGAAGACATTAAGAAGTTACTACGGAAGACAAGTTAGTGCGGTTGTTCAACCAAGTTACTACTGCTCATAGAGTTGCTACGGAAGATGACAAGTTAATGCGGTCATATCAAGTTGATGCGGAAGACCAACTTACCGTGCAAGATAATCTAAGTTATAGAGTTATAATTAGATTATGTTTATGTTTCCTTTTGTAATTAGATATAGTTTCCTTATTCTAGATAATGATAGTTTTAGATAAGGATAGATGATGTTTCCTAGTTTATCTAGGTCGGCCTCAAGGTCTACATATATAGATAGATCCTTGTATTAAGAAAAACACGTTGTATTGATATTCTTAGTTAATACAATTGAGGCTTATAATTCGACAATAATATTTGTTCATTCTTATTCATATTATATTGTTCGACAACTCTATAAATATTGAAGTGTTCATCCGCTGCTGAACTTCTTCAATAGATCAAGATCTTAACGAAGGGATATTATTAGATTACATTAGCTAATCCGATCCTGACAAGTGGTATCAGAGCACATGAGGTGCTTTAGATCCATTGATCAACGAGTTGATAATCCTCATAAGCAAGAATCAATATAACCATCATGACTGAAGTTGCAATCGGAAAAGTTCCCGTTCTAAGCAGCAACGAATTCGATTTATGGAAGCTACGAATCAAGCAACACATCCTATTGTCCGACAATACAGTTTGGGATGTGATCATCAATGGCAACAAGCCTGCAGCCACTCCAGGCGCTGATGGACAACCAAGTCTTCTTACTCATTTAGCATTGACTGACTTGGATAGAAGAGAAAAGCAAACCGAAATCAAAGCTCTTAGTATTCTTCTAATTGCCATTCCCAACGAATACCAATCGCAATTTGAAGAATATCAAGATGCCAAATCGCTATGGGAAGCTTTGGAGAAAAGATTCAGCGGAACAAAGAATACCAAGAAGAACAAGAAAGCTCTTCTTAAACAGGAATACGAAAACTTCAATTCCCTGAATGGCGAACGAATGACTCAGACGTTTGATCGATACAAAAAGCTCACAGGAGAGATGATCAGCGCAGGCATTAAGTATGATAAAGATGATCTCAATCGAAAGTTCATAAGAGCTTTAGGCAAGGAATGGAAAATATACACAGTTTCCTATAGACAAGGAGACACGTTAGAAGAACTGGAATCGGATGATCTTTACAACGACTTAAGAGTCTTTGAGGCAGAAGTGGAAGCAGAAAAATCTGGCAATAACAACCACAATATTAACAATGTTAATACTGCCCTTGTCACAACTTCTGGAGGACAAAAACATGAAATTGGTGAAGAGATTTCATTCGACGCTTTCATATCACAATGTTCAAATCTTACAAGTGAAGACGTAAAGCAGATGCATCAAGACGACTGTGATGAGATTGACCTAAAGTGGCAATCTGCCATGCTGGCTTTACGTGCAAGAAGATTTGTTAACAGAACAGGAAGAAGGTTCAATCAAAGAAATAATGAACGAATTACGTTCGACAAAAGCAAGGTGAAGTGTTATGATTGTAATGAACTAAGCCACTTTGCTAGGGAATGTCCAAACAAGTCAAAAACCAACAATCCACGAAACACTCAAGACAACAATCAGAGTGCACTCATGTTATCAAGACCTATTTGGATACGATTGGAGTGACTTAGCCGAAGAAACAAGTTAAAACAGGGCCCTAATTTCTGAAGAACAAACTACTGTTCACGTAGAAGAAATTACTACCGTTCACCATGCATGCATAGCAGTAGTAATGGATGCTACGGACAATGTTTCTACGGAGGATCCAGTTACTACGGAGCTAGTTTATACTGATCTGGGAATTACCGAAATTGGCAACAACGTTTTTGGATATGACTGGAATGATGACGACCAAGGAGCAACTCAAGAAGATGCTCTCATGGCAATCAACTCATCACCAACAGAATATGAAACTCCATCACTTATGGCCGAGGTAAATTCTAAACTTTGTACTTCTGAATGTAAAGATATAATTGTTAAATATAAAAATCACAATCAACTAATGAGTGATTCAATTAAGATCTTAGAAGAACAAAGACGGTCAGCTGCTAGGGTAATTGATAACTTAGAAAATCAGATTAAGTCACACAAAATTAATGAACAAAGTTATCAAGAGAAAATTAGCTTAGTTGAATGGCAAAGAGAGGACTTACTACTTAAACTTAAGGTAGCTAGGGACGAAATCAAAAGATTAGAACAAGAACATGATAAAGTTGAGTTAGATGTAGGGAAATTAGAATTTGCTTCAAAATCAGTAAATGACCTATGCCAACAACAAATACATGGAAAGGTAAAAGCTGGTTTAGGTTACAAAGAAGTTGCCCCTCCATTTAACCAAAACTATATCCCTCTATCCTTAGATGAACCTAGAATTCCTATCTCTCAGACACCACCAAAGGAATCATTCAATGTTGATCCAATCGACTATGATGAAGTTCTAATTGAGGACTTAGTTGAAGAGAGTAAGCTCAATATTGTGAAAAACAAGGATATTCCTTTGGAAAATCACTTAGTAACAATAGAAGGCATTACTCAACACTCTTCACAAAGTCTAGTGTCTATGCCATCCACTGACCCTATCAAGAAAGTAAACACTCTCAACGAAAGCCCAACCAAAACAGTCCCTAAGAAACATGAAAAGACCTGGAAACACATAGGTAAAAGAGGAAACCAACGAAATATGAACCAAGTAAAAGCTCAAAAAGGTCAAAGTGTCAAAAGTTCAGGAAAGGGATGTTTTATATGTGGTAAGTCCAATCACTATGCAAAAATATGTTATCATAATCCTCAAAATCAATTGCAAGTGATTCAAAAACCACATCATGGGGTGGGATATACAGGAAGGGTTACAAATAAAAACAATTTCATGAATAATAGTAACAAATCAAATCAAGCAAATCATAAATTTGTTACTATGAATTCAGGAAGAAATAGTGTGAACAAACGTAACATAATTTCTAACAATAAGAATAGAGTTCCTACTGCCAGACAAAATTTTGTTTCTACTGCAAAACTTAATATGGCCAAACATAATGGTGTTAATACTGCCCGCATTAATACTGTGAAAAATAAACGTGTTAATATTGCTAGGGTTAATACTGCCAAAGGTAACTTTGTTACTACGGCTTCCAGCAACACTAAGAAACAAAAACAAGTCAAACCAGTATCCGTTCCTATTGTTAAATCAAAAATTGTTAACACTAAAATTGTTTCACAAGCTAAAACTTTCAAACCAGTGTGGCAACCAAAGATCCAAGTAACTCAACCACCTATCCCCATTGATTTTTCAAAACTAGTTCAAAGGAAGGTGAGTTACTTTGATGAAATGGGCAAACCCAAGTCAACTTTGGCTTGGGTTCCCACCAGAAACTAATCTCTATCGTTTATGTGCAGGTTCAGCCAACCAAAGAAAGTGAGAGCAGTTGGCATGTAGATAGTGGCTGTTCCAGGCACATGACGGGCAACATGTCATGTCTTCAGGACTTTGAAAAGTTCAATGGAGGATACGTTGCGTTTGGAGGAAATCCAAAGGGAGGAAGAATTTCTGGGAAAGGAACAATAAGCAATGGTACACTACACTTCAAAGATGTGTACTATGTGCAACAACTTCTATACAATCTGTTGAGTGTCTCTCAAGTTTGTGATGAGAAACACACAACGATTTTCACTGCATCAGAATGCATCATCATGAAGCCTGGGTACGTCATCGATGAGAGTATGATCTTACTCAGAACACCACGAAGAGACAATGTCTATTGTCTTGACATGTCAAAGGTTCAACTAAACTCATCTGAGGCATGCTTTCTCTCAAAAGCTACCTTAGATGAATCCACCTTATGGCATAGGAGGATGTGCCACATGAACCTGAAGAACATCAATAAACTAGTTAAATCTAGTTTGGTTAGAGGTCTCCCCAACAAGCAGTTCAACCTTGAAGACAACTGCTTAGCTTGCTTGAAGGGCAAGCAACACAAGTCTTCTCACAAGACAAAGGAGATTAACACTAACAACACTCCTTTACATTTACTACACATGGATCTCTTTGGTCCTACCAATGTAAAGAGCATTGCAAATAAATCTTATTGCCTTGTCATTACTGATGACTTTTCAAGATACACATGGGTGTACTTTCTTGGTACCAAGGATGAAACAAGTCAACTACTCATCACCTTCATCACCAAGATTGAACATCAAATTAATCTCAAAGTCAAGAATATTCGATGTGATAATGGCACGGAATTCAAGAACCAAGTAATGAATGACTTCTGTGACAAGAAAGGAATAGAGAGGCAATTCAGTGCTGCTAGGACTCCTCAACAAAATGGAGTTGCTGAACGAGGAAATAGAACATTGATTGAAGCAGCTAGAAGCATGTTGGCTGACTCCAACCTACCTATCTTCTTCTGGGCAGAAGCAGTTAACACTGCCTGCTATGTTCAGAATAGGGTTCTTCTGGTCAAGTCTCACAACAAGACTCCATATGACCTACTTCACAAAAAACAACCTTTGATTAGTTTCCTACGCGCATTTGGATGTCCATGCACAGTCTTAAACTCTAAAGACTACCTTGGTAAGTTTGAGAGCAAAGCTGATGAAGGCACATTTGTTGGATACTCATCACAAAGCAAGGCATATCGAGTTTACAATCACAAATCGAAGATTATAGAAGAAAGCTCCAACGTGACCTTCAATGAACACACTTACACCAAGAAGGGACATGGACCATATTGGGTTTTTGATTTGGATGCATTGACCAAATCATTGAACTCTAACTTTGAGTTTCAACCTACTTCAGTTCCTACGGATCAGGTTAATACTGCCAATACTATTCCTACTGATCCACTTACTACGGAGCCAGTTGCTGCGGCTCCTATACTTGGTACTGCTCGATTAGATGTCACGGAATACATCAATCTTCCTACCTCTATGGAGGATCCCATTCAACTGTTTGATCCTATCTCACCAGAAGATCCAGAACCTTCACATCATGAGGCATCACCTACTAATAACGATGAAGCAGTACCACCACTCTCACCAACTGCCAAGGATAATACAACACTCCCCAATGGCATTCCTCATCTAGTTCAAGAGGATGACAATGGAGTTGAACAAATTGTCACTGAAGAATATGAGCCCTACACTACGGATATACCTTCTTCAGTTACTACTCCTCCATACATTGCTTATTATCCTAGCAATGAGATGCCCGATAGGAATGATACAAACTTAGGCGTTGAACTAAGACTTGAGAAGATCCCATCTTCTCGTGTTGCCAGGAACCATCCACCTTCTCAAATAATTGGTGAACTTGACTTCTCCATCGAGACTAGAAGTCAAACCAAGTCCAAGAAGAAACCAATGGAAGTTCTTCTTAACACATGTCTATTTGCTTGCTTTCTTTCTCAAATGGAACCGAATAAAATACAAGAAGCATTACTGGATCCACATTGGATAGAGGCATGTCAAGCTGAGCTACTACAATTCAAGATTCAAGGAGTATGGGAATTAGTGGAAGTCCCATTAGGCAAGAAGGTGATAGGCACATGATGGATCTTCAGAAACAAGAAAGATGAAAGAGGCATTGTGATCAAAAACAAAGCTAGACTTTTTGCTCAAGGATACACTCAAGAGGAGGGAATTGATTATGAAGAGGTCTTTGCTCCAGTAGCTAGGATTGAAGCTATCCGCTTGTTTCTAGCTTTTGCCTCCGTCATGGGCTTCAAAGTCTACCAGATGGATGTCAAGAGTGCATTTCTTTATGGAGTTATTGAGGAGGAAGTCTATGTCAAACAACCTCCTGGTTTTGAAGACCCTCAACACCCACACAAGGTGTATAAACTGATTAAAGCTCTATATGGCCTTCATCAAGCCCCAAGAGCTTGGTATGACACACTCTCAGATTACCTTCTTCAAAACAATTTTCAAAGAGGAACTATTGACAAAACCCTCTTCTTCAAGAAATCTCACTCAGACATTCTCCTTGTTCAAATCTATGTTGATGACATCATCTTTGGCTCTACCAAAGATTCTTTGTGCAAAGAATTTGAAGACCTCATGCACACTAAGTTTCAAATGAGTTCCATGGGTGAACTCACGTTCTTTTTGGGTCTCCAAGTCAAGCAGAAGGACGATGGCATGTTCATTAGTCAAACCAAATACGTCAAAGACATACTTACAAAGTTTGGTTTCTTGGATGCCAAGGTTGCAAGCACTCCAGTTGAAACTCACAAAAAACTGACGGCTGATCTTGAGGGGGAGGATGTGGATATACATAACTATCGATCTATGATTGGCTCCTTAATGTATCTCACAGCTTCAAGACCAGACATCATGTTTGGAGTTTGTGTTTGTGCAAGATATCAAACAAGACCCAAGATGTCACACCTAATTGCAGTCAAGAGAATCTTTCGTTACCTAAAGGGCAAGCCTAACTTAGGCTTATGGTATCCTAAAGACTCTCCTTTCGATTTAATTGCTTATACTGATAGTGATTATGGTGGTGAAAACTTAGACAGGAAATCAACAACAGGAGGTTGCCAATTTATTGGTTCAAGACTGGTGTCATGGCAATGCAAGAAGCAAACAACGGTGTCCACCTCTTCCACAGAAGCTGAATACATTGCTGCTGCTAGTTGTTGTGCTCAAGTGCTATGGATACAAAATCAAATGATGGATTATGGCTATTCCTTCATGAACACACCAATCTTCATTGACAACCAAAGCACGATAAGCATCATCAACAATCCAGTCAAACACTCAAAGACAAAGCACATAGAGATACGCTTCCACTTCATAAGAGATTGTAACGAAAAGAAATTGATCCATGTTGAGAAAATCCACACTGACAATCAACTTGCTGACCTTCTCACAAAAGCATTTGATGTGGGAAGATTCACATTCTTGATTACAAGTATTGGAATGATCAATATGGATTGATACTAATATCCTTTATCTCTTAGTATTTCTATTTTCAAAAGTCCCTTAGAGAAGCAGTAGTAACCTTATGATGAAAATCAAGTACCTTACTTTCTAGCATTGTACTATGTTACTACTGCAACATTAATAGTAAAGACAAATTTTGACCAAAGTATGATTAGTACGACCAAAAATATCAGTATTAAGGGAAGGTTTAACTACTACTGCCCTGATTCTAATAATTTGGACGGAATGGTTAATACGGCCAAGTAATGCGTTACTACGGACCTCTGGATTAATACTGCCAGTAATTCACATTACTACGGACAGTCCAGTTAATACGGCTCATAGACCATTACTGCGGACAATTAATCAACTTACTACGGACATATTTGTTAATACTGCTAATTACCATATTAAAAGGTTTCTTAAACAATAAGTATACCTTAATTAATGGTGATTTGACAAGTCAAAATACAACTTGTAACCAACTTTTACATGTGGCGATGTCTGATTGGACCTATTTTTTAAAATTCAGGCGCGAGGCACAACTACTACTGACACGTGGCATTTTTTAATTGGACCGTTACTTTTAAATCATTACCCGCGTCTAATCGAAGCCATCAAGTTGTTACAAGATTGTAGTATAAATAGGGGTTCTTTTAACCGTTTAAAGACTTACCTTTCTTTAAGAACCCTAAAACTTCTCAAAAAGTTACCGTTAGACACAAAAAATTATCAATTTTCTTTACTTTAGTGACAAATTGTTTGCCTTATTGTTCATCACTCTCGTAATCGTTCATCAAATCACAACAATGGCAGAACTACAAATTCACAAAACACACAATATGGTAGCTTTCTTGGAGAAAACTGATGACAACGCTGACTTCCACCCTATTATCGATTTCTTGAATCGATCAACAATCAAAACGGCATTAACCATTAATCCAGAAATTGATGAATCTCACATTAGAGACTTTTGGACATCCGCTGAACTTGACCCTGAAGAGGCGGCGATTAATGCTGTGGTGGATGGAAAAGCAATAAAAGTGTCGGAGAAAACTTTGCGCCAACATCTACAACTACAGGATGCGGCAGGTAGAATAAAAGTCCCTTATGACATCATGGTTGAAAATTTTACAAAACTGGGATATGAGGGGGATTTAAATATTTCGACCTTTCACAAGGCAAAGCTTTCCCCTCAATGGAAATTTCTGTTGCATACTTTGCAACAATGCATATCCCAAAAACGAACTGGATGGCATGAAGGTAGCTCTGCTTTAGCTACTGCCATGATATGTTTGGCAACAAAACGAACATATAATTTTTCTTACATGATTTTTGAAGGGATGCGATGGAACCTTTTAAACCCAAAATACAAAATATTAATGTATCCTCGCTTTCTTCAACACATCTTTAACTGTGAACTTAAAGATCTTACCAGATCAGAAAACTGCTTTTTCTCACATGCTCATTCAAAGAAAGTTTTTACTAATATGAGAACAGTTAATAAGGGAAGTTCATCTAACGTGACACCATTGTTCTCTACAATGATGGTGATCACTGTTCCTCCAGCTGAAGGACAAGTGACTACACCTCTGTCCCAACCCCCAGCTGCCACCATCAGTACCCTGAGGTTACTACTGCAGTTGCTACTGCTAGTGTGCCTCCAGTTGCTACTGTGAGTTTTAGTCCAGTTGCTACTGCACCAGTTACTACTTCTATGGTAACAAAACCCACAGTTTCATCACCTCACAAACCATCCAAAGTTGCTTCCAAAAGAACCAAGAGGGTTACTCAGCCTCTGGTATCTAAAACTATCCCCCATTCTCACACTGCAAAATCATTACCTGAAACATCTTCAGGAATGACACCAATTTTAGGGGAAAACATTGAACATACCCCCTTGTTCACTGAGTTGGTCCATAAGAAGGGGGTGACCATGTAGGGAGGGCTGATACTACTGCAACATTCACTTCTTATAGTGAAGCTCAGGACAGTATCAACATCTTTAAGACCCAAGCTACGGCAACACCAACCACTGCTGAGGACTTGTTCTCATCATTGGGAGGTGGTTCCTGGCGCCAAGAGACCATGGGAGAGTTACATGCTTCTGCTAGGCAGGAGAGTTTCTCTTTTCCCTATGATCAACCACCTGTTGGTACTCAACAGGAAAGGGGTGAGGGTAGTTATGTTCACACTTTGGAATTGATGGACTTGTACCAAAATTTAATGGTGAAGGTGGAGAAACAGGGTGAAGTGCTTTCTACTCTAACATCTTTGGTGCAACAGGTACTGGCCCAACAAGCATTATTATCAGCCCAGTTACTGCCCAAAAGAATCACCACACGAAGTGTTGGAAATTCACCCAGGCCATCCAGCTCCTCATCTTCAGATGACTCTCCTGCAACTGATAAAAAGGGGGAGAAAGAACACATACATCTTTTCTCATCTGAGGAGAGCATTGGTGAAGACAAGAAAAGTGAAGACACTGTGGTCACTGCCACCTCCAAACATGATGAAGATATGGAGATTGACAGTGCACTTGAGGGGGAGTTAGAGTTAGAAACTGAAGATATGGTAGTGGATGAAGAAGGAGAGAAAATGGTGATAGATGCATCACCTAAAAAGAAACAATCGGTTAAAGGGGAGCACATGATTTAAGATACAAAAGAAGTGAAGCAAATGGTTGAAGAAACAATAGAAGGGGAACAAGAAATGGAAATAGAGACTGAAGAGACGGCAGTTTCTACCAATCCAGAAGTTTCTACTGATCCCATGGTTACTACGGAGGATACATTTGCTGCGGATCAAATGGCTACTGACCCAGTTAATGCGGATGATGAAATGGTTGTTGCGAACTCAATTGCTGCGGACTCAATTGCTGCGGACTCAACTGCTGCGGACTCAATTGTTGCGGACTCAATTGCTGCGGACATAGTTGCTACTGACCCTATGGTTACTAGTCCAGTTGCAGATGATCAACCAAATCTGTTCACAACTACTCCTCCTACATTTTACCAAGCTTCACATACCTTCCAAGCTATTTCTTCTGAAGCTACAATACTTACAACCACAACAACTGAAGCTCCTGTTCCTACCATTGATCAACAAGTAGCTGCAGATGACTTAATTCAACAAGAAATGACAAGAACAACTGTCATGGCTGATGAAGATACTATAGCAGCACAACTACTCAAGATCAAAGAAGACAAGCAGAAACAAGAAAAGGAGAAAGCAGAAGCTGAAAGGAAGAAGATGATTGCTGCTTTAGTTGCTAGACAAAGAGCAGCAGCTGCTGTTGGTACTCAATCCACAACAAGCTCATTAACCTTACCTGAACAACCTGCTAGTGTTTCTTTGTCTACAGGTAGATGGGGATATGTTACTGTGGATAAAAAGCTGCAAAAGATTCAAAGAGTCAACCTTGATGCTCCAGAACACAAAGACAAAGGCAAAGTTGTAGTTGTGGAGAAATCAAAGGAAGAAAAGAAGGAAGAAGAAAGGCTTGCAAAGGAGAAGGCTGCAGAAGAAAGAGATTACAAAAATCTTCTAGCAGAGGAGGAAAAAGAAAGAATTAGACAAGAGCAGGCCAATGCTGAATTTGTGGAGAGATTGGTTGATGAAGAAGAACAGGCTGAAAGGGAGAGACAAATGAAGATAGCTGAAGAAGATGAGCTTCATGCAAGATTAAATCAATCTCCAACTCCATCTGAGAGGGAAAAGCTAAGAAAAATTGCTGAGGAGGATGCAATTCGTGCTAAAGAGATGGAAAATGAGGGGATTCTGGATGATCTAGTTCGTCAAGGCTTGGAGAAATCAGATGCTAAGTTTGCAATGAAATTGCCGGAAGAAGACAAACTTATTCAGCAAAAACAAGTCAAAGCCAAAGCCAAGCCTGAGAAGAAGAAAGTATCCAGATCCACAGAGGCCAAGCTAGCTGAAGATAGGCAGAAATACACAGCTTATCTCAAGGATAAAGGCTACAGTGACAGGTCTCTAGGTCCTATGAAATTAGCTAATATTTTGGACCTTGTGGAAACGGAGAAGAAGAATGAAGCCAAAAGGAAAGCTGCACTTGCAAGAATTCAAGAGAAGAAAAAGCAAGATGCAGAGAAAGTCCTAAGAGCTGCCATTGCCACTGGCAGAAAGATCATACACGAGCAAGAGCCAGTTAGTACTGCTCCTGCTACGGATGAACCGGTTGAGAAGCACAAGAGAAAGAAGCTAGCATCCAAGAAAGTCCAAACGTTCCTTTCATGAATGTTAAACAAGAAACTGGAAGTACAGAAGAACAAGCTTCTCAAGCAGATTATTCTTCATACATCAATCATGAAGAAGGACTCAGGTTTACTCCATTAGCAGTGAAGCCTCCAATGATCATAGACTGGAAGTTCCTTGGTGGGCAAATGGGAACTGCATATGAAGTTACTAGACAAGACAGATCAAAGAAAGAACTTCATGCCTTCCACCAAGCCATTAGAGACTTTGACAGAGATGATCTAGAAAAAATGTACAAAATAGGCAAAGTCAAATTTTCTCATCAAAGAGGTCAATGCTCAGGTACGGATCTTGCTATGGATGTCTTATGCGGATTGTTCGAACCAGAATACAAGAAGAGAAGTTCAGTATTCAAGAAAGGAGGTCCAAGTAATCAAATAGTCAAATGGTTCATTTATGATCGAAGTGGTGTTTATTCACTTGTAAGAAGACATGGAGCCATGGAATTTTACTTGGTGGATATAAAGTATCCACATGATTTGAAGACATTGGATGAAATGATAGAAGTTAAACTTAATGGACTCCACGATTCAAGAATAGCTCATGAACTTATTTGGAGAATTCTGGAACAATGCATTGAAGAGAAGACAAAAGGAGACTCTGATTGGCAAAACAGAAATTTGTAATTAACTTTAATAGTTAAAACTGTTTTGTAAATGAAAGTAGTTAAAACTGGTTGGAGCATGAAACTTGTACTTTTGATTAATCATAAAAGTTCAAGGTTAGGGGGATATTGTTGGGTTATAACTTATACAAAAGAGTTTAACTCCTAAACAATACGCTTAACAAACAAGAATAGTAACATAAACGATTAATGCGGAAGACATTAAGAAGTTACTACGGAAGACAAGTTAGTGCGGCTGTTCAACCAAGTTACTACTGCTCATAGAGTTGCTACGGAAGATGACAAGTTAATGCGGTCATATCAAGTTGATGCGGAAGACCAACTTACCGTGCAAGATAATCTAAGTTATAGAGTTATAATTAGATTATGTTTATGTTTCCTTTTGTAATTAGATATAGTTTCCTTATTCTAGATAATGATAGTTTTAGATAAGGATACATGATGTTTCCTAGTTTATCTAGGTCGGCCTCAAGGTCTATATATATAGATAGATCCTTGTATTAAGAAAAACACGTTGTATTGATATTCTTAGTTAATACAATTGAGGCTTATAATTCGACAATAATATTTGTTCATTCTTATTCATATTATATTGTTCGACAACTCTATAAATATTGAAGTGTTCATCCGCTGCTGAACTTCTTCAATAGATCAAGATCTTAACGAAGGGATATTATTAGATTACATTAGCTAATCCGATCCTGACAAGCGGTTCTCAAACCGGCCACCGGGCCAACTACCGAGCAACACGCAACAGAATCCACGACCACAAAATCAAGGAAATAGTTCAAAAAATCAAGGGTCGAAGTATCAGCCTCCCAACCAGAGAGAAGAGCATGTAAATGCTATCACAACACGCTCGGGATATGCTTACGGAAGAGATCGAGACGAAAACCGAGAAAAACTGTCAGACAGGGCGCCGCCCCCAGCTACTAGTGTGCCGCCCTCCACTACGGAACCAGTTTTGGATGATTTCGAGATCGAGGACGATGAGGACGAGGCACCACAAGTTCAATCCAAGGCCAAAACACCTGAACCAGTGGAAAAAGTCCCACTAAAGGCGTACGAGCCACGTATCCCATATCCTCAACGTTTGAGGAAGGCACACATGAAGGAGCAGTACGGTAAATTTTGCGATATGATTAAATCTGTTCGTATTAATGTTCCTCTTGTTGATTTGATTGCAAGGATGCCGAATTACGCAAAATTCATCAAGGAGCTTGTCACGAAAAAAGGAAAGTCATCGGAGGAGCAGGCCGCTTTCTTAAACGCAGAATGTTCGGCTTTGGTGAAGAACTCGATACCACCAAAGTTGGATGATCCAGGGAGTTTTCTTATCAAGTGTAATTTTAGTGATACCTATAGTTGTAGTGCATTGGCAGACTTAGGAGCTAGCATAAATTTAATGCCACAGTCTTTATATGCTAAACTTGCTTCGGGAGATTTAAAACCTACCCTAATGAGTATCCGATTAGCCGACCGATCATTTCAATACCCAATAGGAATTGCCGAAAATATGCTAGTAAATGTAGGAAAATTTACTTTCCCTGTTGACTTTGTAATTCTAGATATGGAGGAGGATTGTACTGTACCGCTTATCTTAGGTCGACCGTTTTTAAATACTGCGGATGCTATCATTCGTGTAAAGGACAGGGAGATTTCTTTGGGGGTTGGGGATGAACGAATTACATTTTCTTTTGATAAAGCTCCAAAACACTCATACTCCACTGATGAAACCTGTTTTCGTATTGATGTTTTTGATGAAATGTTTGACCTAGATGTGCAGGAAATGCTTGGAGGACAAGTTGCGGTTGACGATGAGGAAGATGAGGAGCTCAAGGATTTTGATCAAATCTTGAAAATGGAGTTGGATGCATTTGAGAAGAATTCTACGAGCATAACATTTGAGAAATCCGACCCGGATTTAGATTTATTAGAGATTGAATATTTAATCAATAATCCGGGTGCAACATTTTTGGAGAAAAAAAATTCCATTTAAGGAAGAGCTCGAGAAATCTAACTCAAGTTTGGGGGAAAACTGTCACGGTATCTCTCACGACCCTTTTGATTTATTTTCTTTAACTTGTCGAGAAAAGGAGAATATTTTGCAGGAATTTGAGGATATCGGAGATGACACCGCATGGGAGGAATTTAAGACGACGAAATTCAATGAAAGCAAATGTGACGATGTTTGGGAAATTGGAGATGCTGGATTACTAATTTCTGAGGCTCGAGGGTGGCATGATGCGTGGGTGAAGTGAACTAAGATGTTCGATGTGGGAAAGGAAGCACTTATTTTTGGTGATCATTTTGGATGCAAGTCGAAGGAGGAAATCGTACGATTGGAAGAACACGTGGGAAAGAAAGGCGAGAGAAATCTCGATCTTTCCATGAAGGCATAAGTCGGAGTATATCGAGTCAAGCTAACGACTCGTTCGGAAAAATTAGCGCTTATTGGGAGGCAACCCGGGTTTTACTTTCTTCCTTTATCTTTTATATTTTATTATTTTCCTTTTTAGATTTTATTTTTGTAATTTCCCTTAGGTTTTGAGTCGTTAACACATTAGGGGCAATGTGTTACTTAAGTTTGGGGGGGTCATCGGGAAATTCCAAATTAGATTTTTCGACCCTTAGCTTAGTTTCCATCGTGTTAGGTTTGTGTTATTATTTTGTACATTTTTGAGTCAGAAAATCCAGAAAATACAAAAAAATCGAAAAAAAATTGAAAAAATAAAAAATATAACGTGTCTAGTCGGTAATTACCTTAAACTTTGAGCATAATCAAGCGCATTTGATACCCTACTCGATTAAATAGTGTGAATTTGAGCCTTTGAAAGCATTCGTTTTTAATGCTACTTTTTCGATTCGTTGAGTGTGCCGATGGTTGATGACTTTAGAACTTGGCATTGTTATACATTTCGACACCACATATGAGCAATTGCATTAGGGTAACTTAGTGTGATTTGGTACAATAATAGGGTCAATTAGGATTAACCATTTGTTAGCCATTTTCGTTTCTTTTATATATTTTCCGCCTAACCCTTGTAACACTTACTTTTAGTGTTAGAAACTCTAGTAAACCAATTTGCGCCTAAACTGTTTCGTTTCTTAAACACTACTATATATTTTGTACACTCGCCTATTTTCGTTTCATTTTTAGATTAGATCCGAACTTAAATTACGATTGCTATTATGTTTGAAGAGAAGTTTAGAAGTTAGTTAGGCATAAAAACAAAGTATTATTATTGCCTTTGTATTATTTTGTATTGGAATAAAGTGAAAAAGAAAAAAATAGCCTTTTGAGCATGTGATCTTACCAAAAGAAATATATTATTGTGAGACATGTACTAGGCTGAAAAAAAAGAGTGAATTGAAAAAAAAAATCGAAAAAACAAGAAAAGCGAAAAATAATTAGTTGTAAAATTAAAAGAAATAGTGTATATTGAGTTTTGTAAAGTATTTGAAGTTGAAGAAGAAGTTAAGCAGTTCAGTTCGTTAAAGATTTTATGAGTTCGGATTTAATCTAAGTTTTTATATATATTTTATTTTTACCCTCTAGTGGTGGAGATTTGATTCTTTATCAAGACTATGATAGAATATTCACCATGACTGAGCAGTTGAGCGATTCTACAGAACACGTTACACACCCTTTTAGACTAGTTTGAGAGACTGTGTGATTTACTTCCCATAAAAATCGTGAGGTGTTTGGTTATGTAATTTAATTTGGCTTTGATAATTGTTTTAACACAGTTTTTGCTTGAGGGCAAGCAAAAGGTTAAGTTTGGGGGGATTTGATATCGTATATTTATATAGTTATTTATATGCGATATTCGGTCATTTTTCATAGTAAACATGATGGATAGGATAGGATTTTGCATTTAATCGTGTGGAAAAGTGTGACAACCGTCTAATTCCAGGTGCATTTTTATACTCTATGTCTCTTTCGGTCTATCTAGTCTTTAACTTTTCATTAATCGGAACCGCGACAGCGTCGGAATCACAACCGGAATCGAAATATATAAGTCCTAATACCAAGAAAACTCCTAATGAACTTTCCTAAGTTCATAATGTAACATACTTTAAAACTTTAGTTAACGAAAAGGTCAAACGAAACAATTATGCAAAATCAGCCAAAACACAAAAATTATTAGAAAAATGGTCCAGGACGACGCACAGAGGCCATGTGCGCCGTCCTGGAGGACGAATTTTGTAACAAATTTGAAATTCTTGCATGTCTCGATTCCACCACTTTTTCAACCAACCAAACTCGATTCTCAGACCATAATTACTGCATTTGGCAGTCCCAACTTCCCACTTTATTACTTTTCTTTATTCAATTTACATAATCATTTTTACAAAACAAAACACACACATAAACATTTTCTCTCAAATTTTCTCTCAAGAACTCATCCCCTCCAGTGATTTCCAGCAACCTCAACACCATTTTAATCCATACAAATCGTTTGAATCATCAAGAGAAGCAAGGGGTGTCGTTTATTTCGAAAAAGGACCAATCTTGTAAAGATTTTTGAAGCTTAAATCCGGCCAAAACTCATCATCCGAGCTTTTCCTCCGGTAGATTTCTGTCTTTTTACTATTTTTATACAAATAAACTCTTTCATGTAAGATCTAACGGTTCAAAATAAGTTTTTATACAAATCTATGACTTTTTATGGTCAAAAACGTTTTTAAACGAAATAACCTTTAGATCCACGAATTTGTGACTTAATATACTTTAGAAATTGTTAAAATGATGTTTTAATAAGTTTAAACCTATTGCATGTCGAAATCTAAGGCTTAAAATACGTTTTGCAACAAAAGTTCAAAAACCCGCGACCCGTGCGCCGTCCCTGTGACCAGGACGACGCAGCGGGTGAAGTTTTCAGCTTCTATGCGCCGTTGCAGTGGTCACAGCGGCGCACAGAACTGCTGTTTTCCCGAAACTTGTCGTTTTTGCCATTTTTAGCACGTTTAGACCATATTTGACCCGCTGACTTTTTGACCCATGACATTTTGGGACTGATTATGTAAAAGTAATAATATTTGAGACATGTATGGACTAAATCGGACTAAAATGAACTATATTATATTTGTTATCGTGTAATAGGTGATTTGTGAGCGGAAGTGGATTGTACATTTTTGGATATGAAATTTGGGCGCGGAAGCGCTGCCCAAATTTCCTTAGAAAAATGTAAACCGCTTCAGCGAGCAAAAACACTTAGGACATAATAATAATAAACGTTAAATCGGACATTTGGACAAAAACGTGACAATTACCTTTTCGGACTATTTTGGACATTACTTAACCTTGACACTTAAAGTTTAATAGAAATGTTATCTATACTATTATATTAAGAACATAATAAGATAATAACTATTAAACTATCTTGGTATTATAGGCAATCCGTGATTCCCGGCTACCGTTCTGATCGAATTTCCGTATCTTATTCTTCGCAATCCGTGAGTTACAACCCCTTATTTTTATATGTATTTTGCATGATTTTGGGGGAAACATAAGATTATTTGTACTTGAAAACATTTATGAACAAATTGCAACTTTGTGAACTTTTGACTTATTACAACTTTATGAACTATTTTGACTTGGAACTTTATGAACTATTTTGACTTGGAACTTTATGAACTATTTTGACTTGGAACTTTATGAACTATTTTGACTTTGGAACTATTGAACTATTTTGGACAAACTCTTTGAACTCTTATGCGTAAAACACTTTTACTCTACTTGAACTTACCGGCTTGCCCCCTTTTTTCGGCTAAACTAATTATTGATGCTTGTATGCGGACCGACCCTTGATGGAAATATAACATGACTCTTAAGTGACGGAACGACTATCTCTTTTTAAAACAAAACTACTTAGTGCCCAGCTGCTTTTTCTAGAACTTTACACACTATTAACTACAGAGCCGTTTAGTAATTATGGGTATCGATACTTAGGAAAGAACTTTTCCTTGCTTAGATGGCAGTCTAAGTACATATTACTAAGAACTTGACAACTTCCCGTAGGATAGGCTGGGAAAGGGGCCTCACGGTTGAACAATCGGTTTAGTGTGAACACTTAAGTTATAGATGCCAAGAGGTTGATACAAGAAATCTAATTAGTTACTTATACGCATAAATTTACGAACTTTTAGCGATTGATTCCGCAACTACGATTTGACTAAATTTGACTCTACTTAGTCTTTACGAACTTTAGGGCACCGATTCGCCCATTACTTGAACTTTAAAAGTATATAAATTTTAAGCGACTTTTCTCCGCTAACCTCCTTTTGGAAACTTTTACTTTTATATACTTTACTTATATTTTTGCCGAACTACTTAAACTGTAACTCACTCACTACTTTCGTAGTTGACACTTTATCTTATGTTTCAGGAAATTTAGTGTAAGTATGGAATGCATGGCATGGACGGGTCAAGGCGGTCGTGTGAGAACCACATTGGGAAAAGACTTGTTCATTACTTTTGGGAATTTTTAATGCAAACTTTAAACTATGTATTTGTGTACTAAACATCTTGGTTGTCTTGAATTGTAAACACTTTTATTTTTAATCTATGACTTGAATGCCGTTATGTTTCATATAACCCCTGTAATGATCTTCCAGCTCTTCACATTCCGTGTTTCCGCTTTAGCGGGGTGTGACAAAAAGTGTTTTTGTCCATTTTACATGTTTACATGATCGGGAAGTGGAATTGGAGGAAGAAATGAGCTTAAACGACGAAAAATGGTGAATTCAGCAAGCCAAAACGACGCCCTGGATCAAGTAGGACGCCGTTGTCACAAGTTTAAAGCAGAGCGCGACGCAGTAACGAGTTAGAACGACGTTGTCAACTGAAACCTTACCCGCTGCGCCCTTCGGGATCAAAGAGGACGACGTCCTGAGCTATTATCAGCAGTTTTGGAATTCGACTCGAACTCGATTTCTCTTGATTTTTGCCTATAAATACCAACCCAAATCGTCCAGAAAAATCATCAATTAATTCTTATCATCATTGGGAGCTGGAGATCACGATTTGGAGCTAGGGAAAGAGTTAGAGTCGGAGTTTGTTTAATATTCGGTCACGCAACGATTTTCGGCATTCTTTGTTTGTCTTTCTTTCTTTTTCAAGACTTTTCAATTATGTTTTCTTTATTGTTTGCTGCTTATTTAGACTTTATTATGAGTAGCTAAAGTATCTTTACGCTTGTTTGAATAATGGATCTTGTTTGAAGTTTATGTTTTCGTTATTGATTGTTTAGGTATTTGTGTTTAACCGTAGATCCTTATTTGTTTAAGTTTTAAAATATTATCATAAAGTTGTTTATATGAAAATTAAGTAATCAACATTCTAGGTATTCGAGAGGAATCTAGATAGGTTAAATAAATTGTATGAAATAATCAATCGTTCTTTAATTGGTTTAAAATTGTTAGGATTCGAGAGGACCTAGTAATAACAACTTAGATAATTAAACGTAAATGAATAAGTCTAATTGTTAAGATTCGAGAGGACTTACTAATTAGAGTAGTTATTCGAGAGGAAACTTTATAAGGTTAAATCACTAAATACCGGCTTGTTAATTAATGCTTAATTGTTGATAATTATAATTGTATTCGAGAGAAACATTATAATTAGAGATAGTTAAAGTTAGTAAAATATTCGAGAAGATTTTACTATATCTTAGAAGTTAATATAAAATCAATTTTGTAAGCTTAATTGGAAAACAAGTGAAGTGTCAAACAAGTGTATTTTGTCCAATATTTGATAACAAACAATTATTTTCTCAAAACGATTCTTATAATCATTCTCAGTTTTAATTAGTTAATCTTTAGTTACAAAAACCCCAAAAACAAACCAGTATTATTAATTCGAGATTTAAAAGCTAAATTAGTCCCTGCGAACGAACCTTTACTTACTTACAGCTATATTATATACGAATAGGTCCACTGCCTATAAGTGTGTAATTAAGTGAAATAGTAGGTCAATTTTTATAGACTAGATTTTACACATCAGTTTTCTTACTGCATGCGATGACTTAGTCGGAGGACGAATCTCAACCCTTGATCTGGTTGACGAAGATTATGATCAAATTGATCATGACGACTTGGAGGAACTGGATCTTAGGTGGAATATGGCCATGCTTACGCGAAGGATTAAGAATTTTCTAAACCGAACTGGAAAGAAGCACATTGGTGGAAACAGCCGATCGGGAGTGGGATTTGACAAATCCAAAGTGAAGTGTTTCGAATGTAATAACTATGGACACTTTGCAAGGGAATGTGGTCAGGCCTCTCCTTAAGATCGAAGACTTTCTCAAGGCCCAAGAAACGCTAATCAAGGTCAAAGATACCAAGCGGGTCCTCAAGGTCGGTCTTATCAGCAAGGATCTAATCATCAACGACCAGCTAATCGGAATCTACAAATTCAGGACGTAGAGAGGGACAACGACAATACCTCCACGATTCTTATAGCTCGCGATAGCAACGTGAATTGGAACTTGTATGAAGATACTTCTCCAAGAAGAGATCAGTTCGCACTTATGGCTATTTAGTCCGATGGTTCGACATCAAATCCCGAGGTAGACATCGATCCTCTTAAGGCTACATGTAAAAACTACACTAAGCTAGAAGCCAAACTCGAATTGTGGAAGAAAAACAGTGTGAGCTTGGCTACTGACATCGATACTCTAAGATACTTAAACGATCGTTTAATTAAAGAAATAGACTCTTTTTAAAAATTTAAAAACGATAATATGATTGAAGTGCCAGATTTAGAAATCATTGTCAAACGTCATGTTACCACCATTAAAAATTACAATGATGCACTTGCAAAATAAAGACTAACGATTGCTGAAAAACAAAATGAAAATGAGCTTTTAAATGGTAAACTAGCAGCTTTTGCAAATTCAAAGGAAATTTTGAGTCAGTTCATCGATACTCAGCGCACAAATCCAAAAGACAAATCAGGATTAGGGTATGATAATATGCCACCACCAAAGCATTTTACCCCAATCCCAGGAGTCGATTTGCCTGAGTTCAAACCAACTTCCTCGATGACTGCCGAACCCGTAATAGTTGAAACGGAAGTAAGCAGTTAGGAAGGAAGTACGTCTAAAGTCTCCCAAGAGTCTTCTAAAGACTCTCAAGAGTCTAAAGAACTTAAGCTTACCAAGTCTAAAGCACATAAGCTTACCGAATCTGATGACTTGGGTAATACTGAGTCACAAAAGGACTTTTGACAAAATCTTGACCGTTTTGAAAAGGATCTTAAAGACCGTTGATAAAAAGTTTGAACAACTACACAAATGTGAAAAGAAAATGTCTTTGATAGAAAATCAGTTTGAGTCAAAGTAAAATTGGAAAGCAAAAATCGTTGTTGAAAACAGACCTGTTTTTACTAGCTCAAACCCCTATGAACAAGATTTTCACTAAGGGTCAAAACTCAAACGATAAATCTAAATTTTTGTCACCTAAAATATTGCAAGAAGAAACATCTAAGGCAACTTCACATCGAAATGACAATCAAGTGAAGATTCAAACTTCTCAAGCTGCTAAGGTCAATTCAAATGATCCAAGGACTTGCTATAATTGTCGATGTGAAGGACATATAGCTTAGATGTGTCTACGTTTACAAGAAGTTATTTTTGAAAAGCAAAGAAAGTAAAAAACTACAAAACGTTAAGCCAGTTTTCCATAGGAAGATTCAACCAAACAAACCAAAGGTTGAATCTTCCTTAGTCAAAGTCAAGACCGGACCAAAACCAACGTTGACCAACGCTGTGAAAGATGTTACAGAGTCACCCGAACATCAGGATGACACATCAACCTCTATCGATTATCAGAAAGATCATAATTGGTTAATGTGCTCATTCCAGATGAAGGAGACCCAAGTCAGTCAAGGCTCGGGTCCCCGTTACAAACTAGTTTTTCTTTAAATGTGCAGGAACGATCGAAGCGAGCTGTAGACAAGATCTGGTATGTCGATAGTGGCTTTTCAAGGCACATGACAGGCAATTTCTCACTGATGACCGATTTCATATTAGTTGACGGGGTAACGTTGTTTTCGCTGGGGAAAAAGAAGGTCAAATCACGGGTGAAGGAAGTATCTCTAACGGGAAGGTCACATTTGAAAATGTCTGTTTCTGCAAAGAGTTAAAGCACAACCTTTCAAGCGTTTCTCAAGTGTGCGACAAGTATTTCACTAAGGTGTTCAACAAAGTAGAGTACATGATTCCGAAGCCGGGTTTTGTGGTTCCTCCGGAGTGGATCTTACTTCGACTACCGAGGAGAAATGATATATACAACATCAACATGAACACGGTGGTATCTGGTGAGACTCATGCTTGCTTGCTGTCTAAAGCTTCAGAGAAGGAATCGATAATGTGGCACCGTTGGATGGGTCATATTAATTTCTAAAAGATGAACTATCTGGTGAAGCATAAATTGGTTACCGGAGTTCCGAATCACAACTTTTCGATGAACGACACTTGCAATTCGTGTGTGAAGGGAAAACAGCACAATAAATCGCATCCATCGAAGCTCGTGAACTCCATCTTTGCTCCTCTGGAATTATTTCACATGGATCTCTTCGGTCCAGTAAGTGTAAAGAGCAAAGGAGGATATTCATATTGTCTAGTAGTTACGGACGATTATTCGAGGTACTCTTGAGTTTTTTTCCTAGCGACGAAGGATGAACCTACTAAAAAGCTTAAGTTTTTCTTTCTTCGACTAGAAACCCTTCTCAATTTAAATATTAAAATGATCCATAGTGACAATGGAAGGGAGTTCAAGAATCACAACTTGGAGCTATTTTGTTTAGCAAAGGGAGCTACATATCAATATAGTGCAGCTCGAACTCCGCAGCAGAATGGTATAGCAGAAAGGAAAAATAGGACGTTAATTAAAGCGGCTCGTACGATGCTCTCAGATTCTAAACTACCAGTTTCTTTCTGGGCTGAGGCAGTCAATATGGCCCGCTACGTTCTAAATGGGGTTACGTTGGTCAAACGCCACAACAAGACTAGTTATGAGTTGATCAACAAACGTAAGCCGAATATGCAATTCCTCGAACCATTTGGATGCCCGTGCGAAATCATGATTACTAAGGAACGGGTTTCTAAGTTTGGAGAGAAGTCACATGAAGGATACTTTCTCGGTTATTCAATTGATTCACTGAATAAACGCGTTTTCGACAAGAGGACCGGAATGATCGAAGAATGTTATGAAGTTACGTGCTTTAGGTATACACCGTCTACACCTGGATACGGACCCGAAAGCCTCTTCGATTATGATTCGTTGTTCAAGTCCTTCAATCTTTCAACAAATGGTTCTTCTGTGCCAGAACAAAACAATGGAGTGGTTTGGATGCACGGGGGGAATTTGATGATATGTATCTTCCAGTTTCACATGCAAAGTGAAAATGCATCTGCATCCACTCCAGATCCTACTCCGATTCCTATTCAGGATCTCGTTGTAGACTTAGAACCGGTACCGACGAATGTTCGAACGGTAGTCGACGACATAGCATCCGAAGAATCAGAGGAAGAATTTCAAGATGATACCGTTCAGTCTGTTAGTGAATCTTCTGAAAGTGATGAAGAGGAAGTCATTCTTGAAAGTGAAGATAGTCAAACAAATGTTGATATGACGAATCTTGATCAGTCAATCGACCCAAAAACTATTACTCAGATGAGAATTCACACAAATCATCATGTTGAGAGTATCATCGTTGATCCTTATGATGGTATTCACACTAGAAGAAAGTTCCACCTCCGGTTGAAGAAGCCAAAGTAAATACGGGATCTCAGGATGAAGAAGAAGCTGAATTAGGAGATCGGGTCGGATAACCCAGCGACCAAAGTATCTGGAAGATTTCGAAGCAAAGATGTATCTATACACGTCATGCTTTCTATCCCAATTGGATCCGAAGAACATAAAGCTTGCTTTGATGGATCCATTTTGGGTGGAAGCAATGCAAGAGGAGCTCCAACAGTGTTTAAAGTTGAATGTGTGGGAAAAAGTCATACTCCCGAGACATAAGAAGGCCTTGAACACCAAATGGGTGATTAAGATTAAGAGAGACGATATGGGAGTAATTGTGCGAAACAAAGCAAGACTTGTTGTACAAGGATTTGCACAAGTTGAAGGTTTGGACTATGACGAGGTCTTTTCTCCCATTGCTCGTTTGGAGTCGATATAGTTATTTCTGGCATATGCTTATACAAGAGGTTCAAAGTGTATCAACTCGACGTTAACAGTGCCTTCCTCTATGTTGATATACATGAAGACATATATGTCTGTCAACCGCCGGGATTCGAAGATCACGAATTTTCGGATCTTGTATTTAAGCTCAACAAAGCTTTGTACGGACTCCACCAAGCCCCGAGAGCTTGGTATGATACTCTTTCAGAGTTTCTTCTTTCAAACGGATTTTCGAGGGGGAGCATTGACAATACTTTATTCACGAATAAGAAGAATGAAGACTTGTTGCTAGTTCATATCTACTTAGACGATATCATCTTCGGCTCAACAGACGATTCGATGTGTAAAGAGTTTGAGAAACTAATGACGACTAGATTCGAGATGAGTGCTATGGGCGAGATGATTTTCTTTTTGGGTCTTCAAGTCCAGCAGCAGAAAAAGGGGATCTATATTCACCAGTATAAGTACGTTCAAGACATTTTGAGTCAGTTCAAAATGCTTGACTACAGAGCCGTCAGCACTCCGTTAGAAGTGAATCCCAAGCTTGGTGTTGCGCTTGAAGAAGAAGCCGTAGATGATAAGCTTTATCGTTCCATGATTGGGTCTCTAATGTACCAAACGGTTTCTCGTCCGGATATCACATTTGTTGTGTCTTTATGCTCGCACTATCAGTCTGACCCAAAGCCAAGTCATTTGAAAGCTGTGAAACGGATATTCTGCTATCTCAAGGGAAAGCCGAATATGGGTTTATGGTATCCGTACGATGATGAGTTCAAATTGACGGCTTACTCCGATTTATACTACGGGGGGTGTAATTCTGACATGAAGTCCACAACCGGTGGATGTCAGTTTCTGGGATCTCGGTTAGTCTCGTGGTAGTGCAAGAAGTAAACGGCGGTTTCTATTTCTTCTGCTGAAGCTGAATACATCGCCGCTGCCAGTTGTTTCTCACAAATCCTATGGATTCAACATCAACTCCAAGATTATGGTTTGATAATTACACACTCCAATTCACATTGATAACACAGTCGCGGTTTGTATCATTCGCAATCTCGTGCATCATACGAAACGAAAGCATATTTCAATTCGCTACGATTTTATTCGGGATTGTTATGATAAAAATTTGATCACTTTAATTCGAATCGACATAGAAGATCAGAGCGCATATATTTTGACAAAAGATTTTCACAAAAGTCGATTCGAATATTTGATCAAAATAAACCGTCTTCTTGCTTTAGAAATCACTTGACATGGAACATTTTTGTAAATAATCGAGTCTTTAAAACAAAAAAAAAATACAAAATTAAAAATTGGATTAAGAAAAATGTTTTGTAAATAACTTATAAAAATCAAAAAGTGTCTATAAAATACAAAAATATTTTCGGTTTAAGTTTTAGCTTGCATTGTGATTTAAACAATTAAAAAGTACAAATTTTTTTTTTGGTTTTAAGTTGTAGGATTTTATTTTTCAATTTTACGGTTTCCGTGTTTTTTAAGTGATTTGTAGTTTAAAGCAACATGAAGAATCGCGTGAGCTTACATACGTTTGATGAATCACATTCTTTCGGTTAAGACGGTTAATGAAATATTATTGACGATTGGAAGGATCCCCGGAGCTTACATACGATCAAACGATCATAGGCCTTCATCGTTATGACGGAAAAACGGTTTTATCTCTACGTTGAGTGTAAAGGATTGAAAAACGCAAGGTTTTTGACATCTAGGAATAGTTTAAAGTGGTAATATACTTAAACAAGTTTAAAGATTAAAACGAAACGAAAATTGGTCGTTGTAGACGTGGTTGCGCAACACTTAATGGTGTCACGCAATGACGCAACACGTAATGGTGTCACGCACCATAACACCATTGTTACGGTAGCGCAACACTTGGAGTGTGTCACGGTACCGTAACACGGTGTTACAGTAGCGTAACAAAGGGAGGGATGGGGTATATAAAGGTCAAACCGTTGACCATTTGTTGTTACACAAATTTTCAAAAAACTCCCAAACCCTTCCGGCAACACAAAACCTCCACAATATAAATTCTTTCTTCTCGATTTTCGCTCGGAATCTACTCACAAACCCATAAGGTTTGATTTTTTGAACTGTCCTTTAAATTTTAGGGGTGTTTGTGTCCAGTTTGTGTTACGGTTAGGGTGACGGGTTGGGTAGAACAATCTAAAACTTGAAATCGGTTATTCTAAACATAAAATTGATGTATTATGAAGCATATAACAATGATTTCGAGTATGTTAGAGTGGAAAGATTGATGTGTTTCGATGTATTTTGGCCTAATTTGAAGTTTTAGTTTCTAGATCTTAAAAACCTATAAATTTTAGATCTAGATGGATTCTTAGGTAATGGAGACTAAGTTTAAAGACAAATGTTGATCAAAACGACCCAAATGAACTGATTCTGAAACAATAACATAGAGTTGTTTTGATTTTACGGGAAACCTATGGTAGTAACGTAACAAGGTGTTACGGTTGCGTAACACCAACTGTTGCGCAACTGCTAAGGTGTTACGGTATGCTTGTTGCGCAATTATTTCTGGTGTTACGGTCACTGTTACGCATCTTAGTTTTCGTTACGAATTGTTGTTACGCTGCGCAACAGTGGTTGTTGCGCAACTTATGGTGTTACGCTGAAATGGTTCTGACCTAAAATCTAAACGTTATGCTGCCCAAATTTTCCGAAAACACACGTAACACCTTCCCGTTAAGTACATGTCATGCAACACTACATAAGTGTTGTGTAACATCTCGTTTTGACGAGTTTGCTAAAGATAAAATGTTTACGCATATATCTCGTATTAATATGAGTTTAAAGTATATATGTGCGTTTACTAACTTGTTTTTCGAGGTTTTCTTGTCGTTTTGCGTGCAGAATGTCAAGCCAAAGTAGAGCACCTGGAAATACCAAGGCTCCATCCCCGTATGATCGTCATAATACCTTGGCCTAGTTAGGTACATCCAGGAAAGGCTCGGATTATGCAGACATTATCAGATATCTCGAGAGTTCACCGATTATCTATGTTATTACCGCATCACCTGAACTCAGAGAAAATCACATCAAGGAGTTTTGGAAATATCATAATGATCAAGTGACTCCTATATGTATCCGAATTAAAGTTGGACGTCGTACTTTTAGTGAATCCGAGGAATCCATTCGAAGAGTTTTTCAATTACACGACTCTCCGCAGGCTGATGATACTCTTCCGGAACTGGTCATCCAAGGTGGCGTTCAGAAGTTAGGATACTCGGGTCTACTCACACCCAGTTAGTATAAAAAGGTTGAGTTCCCGATGAAGATCAATTTTCTCATTCACACCCTCGTCCAGTGCTTGATTCCCTGGAAGAGTGGATATGATGTGATTGATCGTCGAGCTCAGGAACTTCCAGTGAGTCTTGCATTCAAAATACCGTTTAACATCGCCAAATACCTGTTTAACAACATGGTGGCGAATCTCAGGGATGATAGCAAGAAATTCGATCAATATCCGTGGTTCTTGCAACTACTTATCAATGATGCACACTCACTTATGAGGGTCCAATCATGAAGCGAGTTCCTTTTGATCCAAAGATCTTTCAAGTTCTTGCTTCTGGTGCCGTTGACATCCCGCTCGTTGGTGCTCTGGATGATCCAGAGTATGAAACTACGACGAGCATGCTTTTGATGATCTAATCACACCCGATCCACCGATCTAGAGAAACCTTCAAGATCATGTAAGTCTACATCATCTCAAGCTAGTCAACAACCTGAGGGTTCATCTAAGCTGAAAAGATCTCAAGGTGCATCAAAGTCAAAGAAAGCTCCTCAAATGCAACTTCGAGATGAAGATACCGAAGACGAAGAAGGTGATGAAGAGATAAACCTTGATGATAGCGATTCTGAAGAAATAGTAGAGGTCTCAAAGATTGACGAACAGTTGATAAAAGAGTTAAAAGCTCTTAAGGCAATGGAGAGACTCATGCTCCCTGAGGAATGTGCAAGTAAAAAGGCAGCTCTTGAAGCAGACGCAGTCGAAAGAGCTGCTGCTATAGTGGGGAGAGAGATTCGTACAAAGATTACGGGAAGCGTCCAGCTAGCAGCTAAGCAACTGTGGAGAGGCCGCTAAAGGGTGTTGTCACATCGTTCACCTCCTCGGTAAATCTCAATGCCTCCTCCACCACCACAACAACCGAGGCCTAGAAAAAAAAGGGCATTGGTTGCTAGCTCACAAACATTCACCACTCCACCAGAATCACCTCCACATGTTCCATTGAAGAAGAAGTCGAGGTTTGTGATAAAGAAAACCACCTCCACCACCGACACATTCACTCCAATCATCACTCTTCCACCAATCATCACTCCCACTCCACCTTTTATCACAACTCAACCCACTGCTCCAACGTTTGCAAGACCAACTCCTCCTCCACCATTCACCTCGACATCTTCCTCTCGTCCAGCTAGCACTCGCGGTGCTACCGTGAAAGATACGTCTATCTTGCCACGTTTAGATAAGCTGGAACAGGATGATGCAACAAAGACACGAAGGTTGGATTCCCAAGCTTCTAAGATCAAGGAGCTTAAGGGAAAAGTAGTCAACTTATCCGCTCAATGCAATGCTAATAATGCTAGATATCTTCAGCTTGCGCTAGAATACAACATCTTCAGAGCCATGTGTGCCAGCACTGACGAGTATAAAGCATTTGAAGCCGCCAAAGCCGCAAGAGATGCACAACTTGCTAAAGAAGTTGAAGACTTGGTTAAGGGCAATGAAGATGAGAGCGAAGATGATGAAGCGAAGGATGATGAAGACATTGACTAATGGGGGATGACAATCCCGGTGATCAAGACAAGCCAGACGATGACCAAGGTGGTGCCGGGGCTGCGGGAAACATCGTTGGTTCGGGAACAAGCAAGATAACTCCTGAGCTACCGAAAAAAAGAGGAGAATCGTCCTCCGATTCAAAGCATGCAACAGAGACTTCACAACAGTTTGAAGCTCAGGGGGAGTCTCGAACTGGTAAAGATACGTCTGATCGAGCTATAGCTCTTGCCTATTTTGCAGGTACTTCTTCTACCAGGATTTATAGGGAGCCATTGAATGTGATGTACCCTTCGGATGATGATGCCGCATCTTCAACAAATGTGGTATACAAACCGTCGAAGAAGAAGTATGTGAGGCGAGAACTTAACGAAAATGAGATCGAATTTGAGGCAGGTTCAGATGATGTTAACTAGGTTCTCGACAAGAATATGATCTATTGTGACGATCTTTTGGAAGTACTTGATACTCTACCTCCAAAAGATCTGTTTCTCTTTGATAATGATGGGAGGTTACATCTCAGTCAGCCGAGGTTCTAGCTATTCAAGCGCCTCCATCAAATTCTCCAACTTCACAAAGTCAAAGTTCACTCAAGGAACCTGAAGCTGCTCCCACATCTGCTCCATATGCCCCAGTTCCTCCAGTTCTAGAGGTTCCCGAATGACCCGTACACATTATCGAGTTCCTCAATGTCAACTCAAAGGAAACATCATCAGGTGGAAGTATGAAGCGTCTCGACAAGTTTTTGTGATCAAACAAACGGACGGTGTTCAGTACCTCACACTTGAAAAAGAAAAGCTCGCCACTCTACCCAAGCATGATCTAAATCACCTACTTCATATTGATATCATCAATCGTGACAAGCATCCTTGGGGAGATTTATTTGAAAGGGTGATGCAGAGGGAAATGTATCGTGATGTACCTTATGAATGGTTCACGTCAAACTTGGGAAGACGCAAATAGTTAAAAGAGATTGATCCTACAACCAGTCGTCGCAAAATCAACGTTTACTTCAAACGGGTCCAATGTATGAAGTATGCTTCTCTTATTCCTCTTCCTCAAGACTGTTTAGGAGACATGCTAGGATGGTATTGTGACGATACCAAAGGTGAAGCTGTTATGGTTGGGAAGGATCGTAAGGAAATCCCGCGGATACTTGATCCGTATCAGATAATGGGATTGTCTAGAACAGATTTGACGTTGCTCTCCAGGAAGTCGATCGAATATAGACGATTTGAGAGATTTCAAGCTATGAAGTTTGTCAATTTTGTCGCCCGTCTTAGGAGAGCTAAAGCACATTCTCAAGATCACTCTATCTTCAACCCCACTTGTATCGATACTTTATTCGCTGGTTGAAATCGTATCCAAGGACGAGTCGAGAAGATTTGAAGCAACAGTTACAGATTTTTTTTTGTTGATATTTTAGCTTTTTGGTATTTCATAAACGTAGCTTAAAATATTATTCTTTTGCTTCTAATCTGTAATCTGATACTATTATTTTATCAATGCATTTACTTTCTTTCGATGTGTTTGGATACGTCTTCCCTTAATTTGTTTGGATTTTGATGATCACCAATTTACAAGTACTTCCGTTAAAGAAATGGCAAATGTATTCTTAACTTACATAGTTTAAAGTGTTTAGACTTCGCAACACATAACAGTTGCAAACTCGAACAAAACTTGTTTTGCTTAAATGCAAAAAATATTTTGAAAAAGAGTTTAAAGTTTTTGATACTCATTGAGTTTAAAGTCAAAAATTCTCAAATGAGTATAAAGAGTCCAAAATGATAAAATCTAAATATTTGATCGTGAAGTTGAAACCTTTTTCTTTTTAAGTTTTTAAGGTTTGTACAGTGAGAAGAAATCATAAAAACACAAAAAATCAGAAAAACATAAAAAGAGGGGGATAAAAGTTTGTAAAAATCTTGGGATATGATAGTATATCGCTAGATTTAAGATTTCTCCAATCATCAAGGTCATAAGTTTTTGTTCGATGTATTAGTAGATACGGCTAATAACATCTACACAATTTTCCGAAACTGTTTATAATGGGTCAGATGACTTTTTCTGTTCATTTCAATGATAAGTCGGGGATTTTCGGTGTGTGTGGAATTTTTCACCAATAGGAGTGTATAATATATATATATATATAATCGGAAGATTGCTTTTATGATGTCGATGTTGTACTTAAGAGGACAAATATACTAATAATCGACTCATTCGTATGACTCCACTTCTAGCGATATGATCCTAAAAGCGAACGAATCCTTAGCAAAAAAGATTTGCTCGTTTCTAGGTTGCTAAAGTAGTGTATATATCTTATAAATGAAAATCAAAAAAAGATTTTGGGTTCCTAGGTTAAGAAAATCAACAAAAATCCAAAAAGAGTTTATTTCTATGAATATTTCTTCGTCGTCACGTATCACACAAGATTATAAGGTTTTGTCTCGTGTTTTCTGGAAAAAAAACTAAAAGATTTTATCAGTTTAAAGAACAAATCATGTTTTCGGAAAGTTGCGTCTCTGTAAGTCAGGTTTACAGAGTTTAAAGGATTGGATCTCGAAGAGTTTAGCACTTCGGGGATGTCAAGACTCGAAGCTGATCTTCATGGAGCCGTGTTGCTTAAAGATGAAGACTCGAAGCACAAGATATTCAAGATACATCGATTGCAGACTTGAAGACTGTAAGAGATTCTTCATTTGAAGTTAAAGACAACTCTCGATCTCACGACACCAAATTTTCGTTGAAGATTTGTCGAAAGTACAAGCTACATCCAAGGGGGAGTTTCTTGTCCAGTTTCGAGTGTATTCTTGGATAGTTATAGCGGCCCATAGGCGCGAGATGTACCTTGTGGGGGGGGGGGGGGGGGGGGGAGCATATTCGTCATTGTTTGTAGTTTGTACTTAGTTTAGAAACGTGTCGTGAAGCCTAGCATGTATATAGATCGAGTTGTAAAGTATTCCGCGCATTTTACGGTTGTTACGCAAGGTGTTGCGCATGCAACACCTCTGTTGTGAAACACCTACACCGGGTGTTGCGGTTGCGTAACAAGCTTGGGGTTAGGTGAGGTCTATAAATACCCCAACTACCAACCATAAATGCAACCGTCTAGAGAGAGAAAGTTGATTGTTACGCAAGCTTGAGTCCATACCTGCGCAACAGCCAACCGAGACGGTCTAAAGTCTTGTAATCGAACGTATATGATATTATTCGTATTGTAAACCTTTACGTAAGCTTAATATCAATCATTCGGTTATTTGAGTGTTACACCATCATTTAGTCACTTGAAAGTTATTCCACAACTTTCTAGTGATTGAGTCTAAATCGAGGTCCAAGTAAGGCGACCAACACAGAAAAATAATGATACGACTTTGGACAACATTATAAAAAGTCATTTCGTGAAGAAATCTGAATCTTAAATATCGGAGGGTACTAGAAGTACACAAATTATAGCTACCTTTTCATGAACCTAATGGATGTCAATATCGATTCAATAGGTTCACTGATGTTGAACCTAGTTCGTGGAAATGAATACAACACTAACATTATTACTAAACCATGGTGGCATGCTCATGAGGGTAGTGAAGCTCATAAAGAAATTTTGCAAAGCCAACTAGTTTTGGCTACTGCTTTGGCAACATGCACCACAGTTTTTAGTCTCAAAACTCAAGCGAGAGATATGGCCCAAGAAATGAGATTGTCCACAAAATTCAAAATAGTCTGATGTCGATCTACAAATGGTTTGGAGTCCTCCCTAGTCGAAATCTGAATATGCGTTTCAAAGCGTTGAAATAAGACTCGAGGGTCATGCATATATAAGAAATTTTGTTGAACCGAAACTTAGGGTGGATAAAAGTATATAGCAATGAAATCAAAGTTTCTTATATTAAATATAATTTTAAAACGTCGCTTCATATAATGACAATAAGTGTAATTTAAGTATCCTCTTTGCCACCCAAATCCGATGTGGCGTTGGCTTTGGTCGTTGGTACGGAGGCCTCCCCCTTCTCCTTAGTAGATACTTCCTCCCACTTCCTTTCCTATAGGGCTGTTGTCGTTTTCTAGCAAGTATTTGCGGGCTATTGAAGTTATACGAAAAGGGTGTGGGGATTATGGTGGTTATACAACAAGTGATTCGGGTCAGGCCTATTTTTTGGCATCTTACTAAATGACGTGGTTAGGTTCATTGAAGCAAGCTAGTGTGTTTCTTGAGGTTCAGGTCGTGAGTCAGACTTGAAAAATGTTTACTTATACGATACTACTTACTTAATGTCCGAATACTTAGTGTCCTTGATAATATGAAATCATGATGGAAATTTATATAAGAATTTACAAAGTGGCAGAAGGCAAGCGGGCAACAAGCTGCGTCGCTAACCCTTTTTGGATTGCAAAACCAATACGTTTAAAAACTACATCTGTTGATCTAGGTGTCATAACATTGCTATGAATAACCCGTTGAACTCGACTGAGTAGCTCTACCGCCTCCGATGCAAGGAAACCGAAAATATCAAAAGCAAAGGTAATAAACACGTGTTAATTTTCAATGCATACTTTCTCGTGATTTTCGATCCATGAAATAATATTTACTTATATTATCGTTTTTGAAAAATATTAATATGGAATTTAACGATGGTTCCATGTAAACTATGATGTGGCGAGTAGGGGTCCACAGATGACGCCTATATATTTTACTCTAAGCCGAAAAAACATTCCAGCTATTTTTCCTGTCTATAAATAGCACCTCACATAAAACTCTCACCATCCCCATTAACCAACTTTACTAATTAGTATTTTCTCTATCTTGTATTTGCTAAGTAAAAGAACCATTCATGACTCTACAGTCAGATTCGTCTATGGCTCCCTCTTCGCAAGTAAACTTTCATAGATCACCGTGGCACTCACCAGTGCCGTACCTCTTCGGTGGCCTTGCTGCGATGCTCAGTCTCATTGCTTTCGCTCTCTTGATCCTCGCATGCTCCTACTCCAAGAACGCTAGTAACTCAGAGGACGATGGTGAAGGTGAACGAGAAAGAGACCTTGAGTCCGGAGACTCAAAACTCGAAAATCAGGACAAAGAATTCACCGCTGTGTTTGAAGAAAAGTATTTAGTAATAATGGCGGGACAAACAAACCCAACGTTTCTAGCAACACCTGTTTCAAGCAGAACGTCATCCTTTGGTAGTTGTAGTTGCCAGAGCAACACGACAAGGAAATCGTTGGCGTCTGATGTGGAAATCATGGAGGATAATGAAAAGGAAAAAAAAGACAGTGATGATCAGCTACAAATGAGGAACATGGTGAATCAGGAGACAACAGATCAGCTCCCTTGATGTTCTTAAGTGATGCTCGTCTGAAAGAAAAGATCGAGTGGTTCGTGGTTATTGCAGAGTGTATAGTAGATATGGTGAGGCTTTAGTAGCTGGATATGGGGCATGATTTTCTCTGCTCTCGTGTTCACTCTAATTTTAACAAACTGAATGTATATAATTATATAAAAGTTTTGGACGATTATTAAGGAAAACCTTTCTCATTTCCGGCATTAGCTTCGCAAATAGTCATACTAATGTATGTGATTGTGTTAAGACAATTTGCTAAACAAAAGCTCAAATATATTGCAGTCGGGTTCTACATCTTTTATGATAGAAAACAATAAATGAATCGTTTCTGTCAAAGCATGTATGAGATGGTGTCTAATTATCGAAATCAGTGGAATAGTGACATTTTGCAACAAGAAATCGATTATGTAATAAACGAAATATAATTAATGAACCTAAATAAGAGACCCAATAATGGATGTAAAAAAAACATCGTGACATATAGTAAAATCAATGATAAATATAAAAACATAGAAAATACAAATGAGACATGTCATATGTCAAGTGAATTAGGTTTATGAATTAGGTTTATGAATTAGTACCATTTATCATTACCGGTACTGCCATGAAAATGTGAAAAAATATTTATTTACAAACGCTACTACTTATTTATATGGTTGTAAATAAACTGAACATTTAGTAAACTGTTCATGAATCATTCGGCGCGAAACGAACAAGCACATGAACAAATGTCCCGGTCGTTTATTTTTGTTTGTGAACGTTCAATTATAGAAGTTATTATGTAAATATCAACTAAGATAATGATGTTACTATGACTATATTTTGGGATAATAACGTGGTTATGGTCATCTATAAAAGTAAAACAAACAAACGAATATACACGAACATGAACAAGTTCAAATTTTAATTAAAGAACACAAACATATTTTTTTATCCTTTAAACGTCCATGTTCGTTTATTTGTCCATCCGATTCATTTACGACCCAAATATATCCTGTTTATGTGGATTAGTTATGGTGGTATCAAACCAATTATTAAATATGTAAATTATACTACTAATTTTATTCCATAGCAAGATGTGCATGTTAAACACTTGACAAAGACGACTATCCCAAATTCCCAGTCACTACCAATTTAGCATGAATAAATATCTACTTTAGAGATATTTAGAATATATATATAAAAAAAAAAATTCATTATGTTTCAATCCATCTTTTATATTGCCATGTTTATTAAAAAAATTGAATAGCGAAACGCACTAAAGCTAATGGAATCTGACCATATATTCTATTAACCATATGGATTAGATTTAAAAAACGAATACAATTCGAATATAATACATACAGTGATTAATTAAACAGTTACTAAAAATATACTCTAAAAAGACAGATAAAATTCACATTCTGGCCTACAAGTTTCATGAGATGGAATCAGTTCTTAATCCACTCATCATCCAACATTATTCACTTCTAATCTAATCTTTACACACCAAATCGAAAACGCCAAGAACATTCATGAAGACAACTGCATCAATAGGTACATTCCTCCGTGGCTTTCCATCCGTGTCTGTGACACTCACCAGTGCTTTACTTCTTAGGAGATGTCACAATGTCATATTGGTTCTCCTTGCTTTGGCTCTCTTCATCTTGTCGTGCACATACTGGAATCTAGCTTGCTGAAGGCGTTGAGAACGGTGATAGCGAGACTTTGACCGAGGCAGGATATATATTTTAAACTTGACAATCACAATGAGTTCCAAGTTCACCAAGAGCTTTATCACTGTGTGGTATGTTTTAGTTGCTAGAGCCTGTAGATGAAGAATTGTCGTTGTCAACTCCCTAATATGCTCAAAAGATTTATAGGAATCAAGACTTTTGCTCACCAAGTGGTAGTGATTGTTGGTTGCATACTAAAAGGTTGTCGAGGATCTTGATCCGTTGTACATAAACGTTATTCCAATTTTAGATTTTTTTATTTGTCTAGATAATAAAAATGCAAAAAGGAATTAAACTAGAAAGTTATTTTGAAGTTTTATCTAACATAAAAGAAAGAAAATGAAATGAAAATCAGACCAGAAGTAACAATCGGCAAATGTGAGAACACTCAATTTTATGTAAACAAAAGATTGTTTTCGAATCAAGAAGCTTTGACAACGTAACATTAGAAGAATGATTTTCAATGTTTTTTATAACTTATAATTATTGGGTGTTGAAAATAACGAGACACTTGAAATCAAAATAATTACTTGAGAACGACAACATAGAAAAAAGGTTTATAAGATAACAAGGAGAAGTTCGATTTGGTAATAGTATGCTTGAATTAACTGATTTAACATTCACCTTCAAAGTGACAATGTCACAACTGAACGTGCTGAGAGTTTGTCAAATGAATATTTAAATGGCGAAAAGAAGTATGGTACGTAATTCGTATGCAAGACGTAGAACTGACCGAACAAAAGGAAAAGAGGTTGTATGATGCATGAAAATTCTCAAGAAATCTTTGGCGTGGATATGCCTTAGGAAAACTCTGATAACAAATCCTCTTCTAAGCATGTGGATATATGTGTTACGATCCTATAATTTATTTTTCTGGAAGATACCTTCCAATCTTTGGAAAACGATAAACTTGTGTTGCTAGGTATTCAAAATGAGAAGTATGAATTTTCTTCAACACGGTTCGCTCAATTGCTAATTGCCGTTCTTAGGGTGATGATTAAGTTTATTGAATATAGATAATAAGCATTTAATGAACGTAAATATTCATGTTGATATACACGTAAACGATTTCAAGTTAAATTCGGGCAGTAAAGTTAACATATTTAAAAGAATGTGTATTGCTTACAGTTTCCGGAGTATCTTATATTTTTAATCATAATTGTTGTTTATAGTGCTCAAGAGAAAAGATAAACGCACTCAACACATTTTTACTTGTATGAGTCGACTTCATATTCCATATTCCATATAACCCAAAAACAAGACATAAAAAAAATATGACGCCACTATTTTCAATTAAAATATTACAAAAAAATCCATTATTTTCGTATATAAATAGCATTACACTGAACCGGTTCCTAATCCACTAACATAAACTCTAATCATCTTCAATCTTCCATCTACACAGCTTTCATCTCTAATCCAATTTACGAAAAAATGAGTAATTCTGCAATGGCTCCGTCTTCACAAGTATTTGTACAACGATCACCATGGCACTCACCTGTCCCATACTTATTTGGAGGCCTAGCAGCTATGCTTGGTCTTATTGCTTTTGCTCTCTTGATTCTCGCTTGCTCTTACTGGAAGATTTCGGCAGAAGATAGAGAGAGAGATCTAGAGTCTGGAAACAGTGACGAAAATGAAGACTCCAAACCTGTTACTCACAAAGAGCCTCCTGTTTTCGAAGAAAAGTATGTTGTAATCATGGCAGGGCAAGTAAAACCAACGTTTTTGGCTACACAAATTTCAAGCGGATCTTCATCCTTTGGTAGCTGTAGTTGTCGAAGCAATTCTACTGTTTCCACAGAAGAATCATTGGTGTCCGAGGACGAAAAAAAACAGGGGGATTTGGAAAACCATGAGGCTGAACAGCAGTTTTCTTAGTTGTTTTGTTTTATTTCATTTTGAATGAATTCAGGTAGTAAATAGGATTAAGGGTTTTTGTAGATGATCGTAGAGCACCATCTCAACTTTTTTGACAACGAAATGAGAATTTTCGTTTTTTCCGCATATTATAATTTGGTGCATATAGCTACAATTTAACATTACAAAAAATTTTCACCTAAAATTATCAGTAAAATGTTTATCATTTTAAGTCAATAGTATTCATCGGACAAATTACAGTTTCGTGTAATGTATAATTGTTTTAATGGTTTTGCTAAACATAGCATCCCTTGCTATGTTTAATATAACATTACATGCATAAATTTAATGTATATTTAAAAAACCGACCCTTGCATTTCAGGTAACTACCATCTGCATTTAAGGTGTATTTTCTTTTAATACGTGTCTTAATTTTTTAACCATAAAATATGATGCTAGCGTTAGCAAAACCCTTATTTTAAAACTATAGTCATAATAACCATAATCCTTAGGTTGGGGCTAAAGTGCAAAGAAAATGTTTAAAATTTGTACCCATTAAAGAAGGAGCTAACCATAGGCTAAGCTATGGTTTGTGATAAATTCAAGCTTAAACCAAATTTACTCTAACGGACAAATAGAAACTTGCCTAGAATCCACCAACCATGCTGAAGGTTCATGCCTTTGTTATTTGTATTTTAATGGTTAAAACTGTCCATAGTACTCTTGTCAATTGCCTTTAGAATAGCCGCTCTTGTCTATTGCGTTTGGAGCTACATTTAGCATTTTTCTACCTTTTTTTTATTCTATATAGGAAAACAACAAGATAAAAGAAGTTTCAATTAACAATCAAAGACCACCTAAGTTAAAGAGTTCTATATCAAACACCATGTAGGGGAAATACTGCACTTATAAACTTTTTATATTTGGTGAGTAAAGTATATGTATTAGTTTATGTTTAGCGTTAGATACTTGAGTTAGGATTTTGTTGTACCCTGTTCTATTTATTGGTTTGTAAGTCATGCTTGCGTATCGGATCATCGTGTACAAACAATTTCAATGTATCAAACTGCTCTTATTTCTTTCCACATTTTTGGCATGCTATCCCCTTTCCTTCCTTATGATTAAAGTTCCACACTATATCTCATTGTGTTATTGTGTTGGTAATAAAAAGTCGAGTATAACTGCAAAAAATGACAATCGTGCCACCATGCCAAAACGGTGCGTATTGCAACCGACCATCGCAAAATTGTTGTTTATTGATGGAAGCAAAGTCGGAGCCATGGTTTTGAATAAAGGGGACCATAGTCAAAGACGAAGCCAGAAATTCACATTAGAGAAGTCATAGGGGGCTCGTAGTGTTTTTTTTTTTTTTTTTTTTTTTTTTTTTTTTTTTTGGAATTTAGTAAAAATTACATATAAATCTTTCTCGTTGCAAGGGGCAATCACCCCCTAGTCCCTCATTTGGCTTCGTCATTGGATGGGAGAACCACAAGTGTTTCCTTGCCATTCTGTGTTAAGTAGTTCAGACCACAAATATTAGATGATAGTCATAGTTCACCCAAGCCGAACATGTGGTCTATGAGTCCATTATGGTTTCTCTAATTATAGTTTTACTCTATTTAATATATTATGCATTTATGAAACATAATACGTAGGGTTTCTATCAACTTATATGATATCAAAGTTTGATCCTCCTCTATGTCACACCATCAAACCGAGTTGTTTATGTTCATCTCCTCAATTATATGGTCATTGTTTCGGCGATAACTCATAAACGGCTCGTAGCCATGTAAATGGCCTGTCACGCGACATAACAAGTCGTATTGGTCCAGAATTGGAAAAAGAAAACAATGGTTCAGTGTTTTGCTTATAAATTTAAACAACTTAAATTTTAGATGACGTTCTTTAGTGATTGTCGATTCGTAATCAAATTCCAAAGATAATGCAACCAAATTCGTAGCTTCGGGAATCCCTGATACGTCGTCAAGCTCCACCATAAGAAACGACTCATTCGATACATCTATAGTCTATCTGTAACGACCCAAATTCGTAAAAGGATTAGAATTGTAATAAGTTTTGGTTAAAGGACTATTTTTGTAAAGAATTTTGTACTTCAGACTAAATATATCATTATGGCATAGTTGGAGGTTCAAATTGTAAATTTTTATTAAATCTTCTATGTTTAAGGTTTTTTAAGGGAAAGGAAAGAAATATGTATGGATAGGTATGTTTCGAGCGAGAGAAAGAATAGAAAAAGAAACGAAATCGAATAAGTCGTTTGAAAACGAAAATTGTCGATTCAGAAGTCGTTTCTCGCCGAATAAATGAACGAAACGCATCGTTGTACTCTTGGAGGCGAGAGGATCAGTTTGATATAAACGAAGTAAGATTCGTGATGGTTCATTTCGGGACTTATCGAAACCCGATTCAAATCGTTACGGTATATGTTATGATTTACGTATATATTTACGTTATAAGTGTTTTGTAATCGAATAGAGTAAGTTTTGTTAAGTTTGGTTAACGTTAAAAAACCTGTGATTATAGAAGTTTTTAGCTTGATGAAGAAGATGAAACAGGTGGTCCAACTGGCAGTTGGATTAAGCCAACCGGCGGTTGGAAGGTGTTTGCCAACCGGCGGTTTGATGTCTGAAATTTAGTACTTTGTTTCCGTTAAGTGTAAGTATGTGAAAATCATCGTAGTAGGTTACGGTGTTATCAAGAGGGAATGTCTAAGTAGGAGGATGTTCGTGAAAATTGGTTGTTAGCGACTACTGCTTTTTGGGAGATTATGAGGTGAGTTCAATATCGTTTTATAAAACCGAGTATATAGACAAAATCACGTTTTAAAAGTTATTTAATCGTTTTCATTGATGTTTTGAAAGTAACGTTGTTGTTGAACGACGTTGTTTATGTAAAAAGATGTTTTGATCAATATTAAAGAATTGAACCAGAACAGAATAACGGAATTGTATGGTATGGGTAATACGTGGTTGCATATACATGATGATTACGGGTGGTTGTAGCAACCCGTATAATTGGATGACAGATGGTAGTAAACTATATGTATCCTCATTATAAATGTGAATTATTTTAATTATATATGAGTATATAATTGTTGTTGTTCTTATTTATACATTATAAGGAGCATGCCTTAGTTTTGCATAGGAAGTCTTGACTTAATTACGGGTAGTGTAGATGCTCGTAAATAGACAGTTAAACCTAGTGTGACCAACTAGGTAAAGTGCTAGACAACTTGAGATATTTGACTATGTAGGCATGTGGTGTAGACTCATGCTGAAGACTGTATGAGGTGTAGACTCAAACTGAACCCTAGTTGCGGGGAATTCTAAACCTTATTTGCAACCTGTGGTATGAGGTGTAGACTCGTACTGGAATGATACTGACGATATGGGGTGTACACTCATATCGATAATATGGGGTGTAGACTAATACTGGAGTCATACTGATTCTATGGGGTGTAGACTCATACCGATAGTATGGGTTATCGAATGATTCTAGGGTCATACTGATGGTATGGGGTGTAGACTCATATCAAATGTATGGAGTGTAGACTCATACCGACAGTATGGGGTGTACACTCATACTAGAGTGGTACCGACTCACAATAGACTCCAGAAGTATCATGTCGGAGTGGGTAAATGTATTGCGGTAATACGTTATTGATCCCTCCTTAACGACATTGCATTGATATGCTATGTCGGAGTAGTGAAAGCCTACATTTCGGGTTATTGTAGATATTGGGAGTCGCGCTTCAATGCTTATAGTAACATGCGAAAATGTGCGAGTAGCGAACGAGGTAGTAGCCCCTAGGGAAACAGTAAGACCCTTCTAAAATGATTATGTATTTTATCGATGGACCAGATAAGTTGTATACTTAGGACATCGACGTACCTAGATAAGGTGAATACTTAGGGCACGATGGACCCTAGTGAATGTTAAAGAAAAGATATATGCTTTGATACGAAATTGATTATGTGCTGAGAATTAATTTCATATGCATTTGTACGTTGTACGTTTGATTGTTTAACATATCTGCTTACGAGGTTGCGGGTATGGTTTGGGTTAGTAAAGACAAAATATTTATATGAAATGTTTTCATAGTCTTTACAAAGAAGTTATATTGTCTCGCCAACCTTAGCTGACGTTTTCCAAAACGTTGATCATCCTCGTTTTGATATATTCTTTTACCAGGGGGTTTTGTAAAATAAGCTTATATAATGTAAATTTTAACGTAACGAATGGTTTGATTATTGAAATAATTTTATGAACTGCTAATGACGTTTTATTAACGTTTTTCGTTGTGACACTTCTCAAATATAAAAAGTTTTTATTAAACGTAATTTTTGAAAAACAGGTCGTAACACTATCTTTATATATATTTTTCATAATTTCATTTCTTTGTCAAATTCAAGCTTTTCAGATTTCCGCGCTCGAACTTCGAGAAATATTAGATGATATAGTTGGCCCAAGGCAGACATGTGAGTTTAGGTCCATTAGAGTTTCCGTGATCATGGTTTTATGTACTCTATATATTATGCTTTAATAATACATTATACATAATACCTATGGGTTTTTATAATCTTACGACAAGTTAAATTGAGTGACATCTGAGCAAAACCAGTCCTAAGCCCGATCAAGTCGCAAGTGACCTGAGTCGATATAGGCAAGTAGAGGAACAAAAGTTCTCTGTGGTTTCTTTAGATTGGTAGTGATATATGGATATTAGGGTTACTTCTTGGATTTCGTCTAATATATGTAACTTAAATTTCAATCTAATTTTAGTATTAACATTTTCAGTTTGTTCTGGTCAGTAACGTATTCTATATATGTCACTCATATAGTTACTTAGTTCATATCGTCAATTCATCGCTAATCATCCCTACTAATCTATTGCATCGTTATGCTCTAGTAATGAAGAATAATAGAACTTCTTGCATTATGATGTATTATTACCCAATATTTATAGAGATACAAACCTTAAACCGAATAAACCAAAAGCCCAAAAGTCGAGCTTGAGATACATCTAATACTCTCCGGTAGTTCTAGCGGAAAAATCGTGAAAACTCGAATTGGAGAATAAAACTGTAATTATGAAAAATAAATATAACATAAAAACGTAGATAATTTCCGGGACTCTATGCTTGCGGTGGTGCTTGACGATGTTTGATCAGTACCAACCTTGTGATGTCGGTTGCAATTTCTTCAAAATTCAATTGCGAACCAAGAGCCGTTGTCGGAGCCAACTAACCCCAACCGTTTTAAGACTTATACGCCAAATATTGAGCCATTTTTCTTTGTTAACAAATTTGAATATGAGGCTTGTTGCGGAGCCTGAAAGCGCGTATCTAGGTCTTCTTTTGTGATTTTTGTATGCTTCTCTTTGGAAGTTGATTACAAAGTCAATGACACTCACATCATCGATTCACTCTAGGCGGTTTAGGAGTTATGACTGAGGCAGTATTCGGGTACGGTTAAAATCTGAATTTTTTAGCTTTTTTTGGTTTTTGGAACTTAATAAAGCTAGGTGGATCCTTACACCGATTAGGGAGTGGGGAAAATAGAACCACGATCAGACCCGCTCTATAACCATAACTAATGATAAAACCCGTTATTTTATGATATATTATTTACACAATATTTATAAAGATACAAACCTTAAGTTTAATAGACTAAAATCTCACATATCAGATTTGGGGTACATCTAATAGTAAAGCTAACAAAATTCAGTAGGAGATTCAAAGACTCGAAGAGGATGAACGTACATAACGGAATTTAAGTCATTTAGTGTGACACCAGGACGACTAAAACCAAATCAAAACTTCCCCATAGGGACTGTATAGGTATACAACTAGAGTCATATTGTCAAACAATACATGGCAGCGGAATTTAGGATCACATAGTAAATAATAAATCGGATAAAGAATTTACCTTGAATTAGAAGCAAGCGAAAATCGTAGATCTAAGTGTAAGATCTAATCTACGGTTACGTACGCGACACCTTCTTTTAGCAACAGACTAGTATGCTAGTACATGTTTAATTGCTTTGTACAACAATTGTCTTAGCAGCAACTCTTATTACAAAAACCAAAATAAAACAAAAACCTCTTTTTATTTTATAAAACCCGATCGGCTAAAAGGTTTAAAAAAACCTTTAGTCGACATTTTGTATATTGCAATGAATTAGGGTTTAGGGTTTATCTTCTATTTATAGGTTTTCAAATCTAAGAGTTTGAGTTATATTACAATAAGGAAACCTCCTTATTTACATAATAAACCCTCTATTTAATAAATATTTACACTTAACCATTAAGTAATATTTAATAAATAAATTAAACTTGTAGTCGTGTCTAAATGTCGATGTGTGCGCTCCCGTAGTCTCACACATTTACGGACACACATTTGTTAAAACTATTCAAATACCAACAGCTCCCACTTTTGAATAATTTTAAAACAAACGTGATAACATTGATTAATGTCTAACAAACATATCAATGCTCCCATAAATGCACGAGTACGTTTCTCCAAAACTAACTGTGAGTCTATATTCGGTTCATATCCTTTTGTTACAGATACTTAGTTAAATCTTTTGATGGATCAAAATCATTCCATTTTAACTAATGTTTCTCATTTCGCGAATCACTTAAAGATTACCAAATACTATCGAGACACATCTGGATTTATTTGGGTTCGGCCGAACATACATCTTAAGTATTCATGAGTGGCCCAGTTAGTATCTAACTTCAATTTTCACTGAAGGAACAAATCCTATCTTGACTACAATTGGTAGTCATCGTATTTCGCAACATTACCAAAAATAGCCTTTATAACACCCTTATTCAGGAGTGCGTTTGACTAGAATCAAATAATGCACTACGTACATGATTCCCAACTTGCAAAGGACATTAAGCCTTATGAATTATACTTAATGACAAGGATCCATAAGTACTAATTCATGTGGGATAATCCAGTGTTCATCTCCATGTACACCATCCGGGTTAGTGAGCCAAGCTGACTACTCAGATATTGTCTTAATTCAATTATGCTCCCACATAATCAAACGACAACGGATATTTAGAAAAACATTTAAATATAAATATAAATATAGATCAAGGATTAAAACATGAAAAATTGGATAACAATTATATAAGAAATGAAATCACATATCCTCAATATTATTCATTCTTAATAAAATTGTTTATTACATCCATATGTCCAAATACTATATCAATCACAGATTACATGAAACAACTTGATAAACGAAGTCCTATACCCTCAACCAAGTGAGTTAGGTTCGTCTTTACCAGAGCCTTGGTGAAAGGATTAGCTAAGTTGTCATCTGTGTGAACTTTGAGTACTTGAATTTCACCATGTTCGACTCTTTCATGAATATAGTGAATTTTCTTCTGAAAGTGTTTAGCTCCCTTTTGAACCCTCGAGTTCATTGGCTATGATCATTGCACCAGTTTTGTTGCAATATCTATCCAAAGGAGTCTTGGCTATGGGAACAATACCAAGCCCAGAAACAAATTTCCAGATCCAAACAACTTCCATTTGCATATCTGGAAGATGCAATATACTCAAATTCTGTTGTAGAGATGGTTATTTCTGAAATCCAGCATCACAATATCCAATATTAGCCTCAGGATTTCCACCATGCATAACAAGAACCATATCTTTAGTATCCCTAAGGTACTTTAGTATGTTCTTTATAGCAATCTAGTGTCTTTCGCCTGGATTCTGTTAAGTCTTGTTATCAATGTTCTGTTCAAAAGCCACATCAGGCCTTGTGCATCTCATCACATACAAAATATATCAATTTGCCTAAGCATAAGGTATCATTTGTATACGCTACACTTCTTGAGGTGTAAGAGCATTATCCTTGATGTTTAGATTAAATCTATCTTTCATTGATAAATTTCCATGTTTGAAATTTTCTATACTAACTGCTTAAGTATATCATCAATGTAAGCCTTTTGACTTAACTCAATTAACCGCTTAGATCTATCTCTCAAGATCTTGATTCCCAAATCAATACTACTTCTCCTAAGTCTTTCATGGCAAAACATTTTCCAATATGAGATTTAACATCTTCAAGCATTGGAACACTGTTTCCCATTAGCTATATGCCATCTACATATAAGACTAAGAAAGTAACATTACTCCCACTGAATTTTTTGATACACACATGGCTTATCGAAATTCTGAACAAAATCAACCTTTTGATTTCTTCATCAAATCTTTTATTCCAACTTCTTGATGCTTGCTTAAGTCCATAAATGAACTTCTTTAGCTTGCATACTTGTTGGAATGTAATGGATCAATAAAACCTTATGCTGATTCATATAGACGTCATCGTCTATACAACCATTTAGAAAGGCTGTCTTGACATCCATTTGCCATATCTCATAGTCATAGAACGCCGCTATGGCTAAGAGAATTCTAATAGCTCTTATGTCTACCATTGGGGAAAAGGTTTCCTCATAATCTATACCATAGACTTGAGTAAATCCTTTTGCCACGAGACGAGCTTTATAGATGTGTATTTTCCCATCCATGTATGTTCTTTATCTTTAAAAAGAAACATTTTCAATCGATAGTCTCGGCATTTGGAGTTTTATCTACCAAATTCCAAACTTCGTTTGCATTCATGGATTGAATCTCCAAATTCGCAGCTTGAAGTCATTTATCAGCGTTTGGACCTGATAATAACTTTCAAATTTCGAGGTTCATTAATATCCCCTTATACGTCACCATCCTCTAGATTAACGTTTAAGTTCAACCTAGAAGGTGCACGTATAGTCCTTTCGGACCTACGAATTGGAGCATCAACAATTTGTTGTTGAGACTGAACTTGTGGCTCAATCACAACTTGAGTCGGACTAGATTGAGGCATAACCTGAGGCTCAACTCTATCCCCCCCCCCCCGAATTGTTGATCACCAGTGTGAGTAGAAGGTGATGTATTTCCCTCTTGAACCTTGTCAAGTTCTACAACCCTCCCACTGTTTCCTTGTTCGATAAGCCGTGTTTCGAAAAACTCGGAATATCGTGCAACTTGAACAGTTTGTTGGAATCATATTGAGAATGCATAAAGCAGACTCTAGAGCATAATCCCAAAAGATAATGGCAGTATATTAAGGTTCATCATTAATCATACCCTGCCAAGCAAGGTTCGATTTCTCCTCTCCGATACACCATTGTGTTGTGGAGTATAGGAAGGAGGAAGCAATTGGACAATTCCACATGCTTTGAGATGATCCTTAATCTTTAGGCTTAAGTACTCACCACCACAATCTGATCAAAGGATCTTGATGGTTTTGCCGAGTTTATTTTCTACTTTCGTTTTGAAACACTTTGAATGTTTCAACCACCTTATGTTTATGTTTAAGCAAGTTAAACATAACCATAACTGTTGAAATTATCCGTAAATGTAACGAAATAGTTAGCACCTTTCTTTGACACATGTCTAAAGGGATCACATACATCAGTATGTATGATTCCTAAAAGACCAGTTGCCCTTTTCGTCTCATACGGACTAGGTTTCCTTGTCATTTTGCACGACACACACAAGATTCACATTTATCAAATAAAATATCATTTGACTTTAAAAGCTGTGAAGCCTTTTAATGCAATACTTGTATATGTGCGCAATACAACAATGTCATAGATAGGTTGAGTCCAAGTTGGACTTAACGCATTTAGTGCTAATAATAGATATAGAATTATAATTTAAAGAAGAATGAGCATGCAAATCTATTTCATATATGTCATTAATATTAATCATATTACAATAACATTATGTTCGAAACAGAAATACCATATTCATTATTCTGTAAAACATAAACTGAAACATTCCCCCTAACATAAGTAAGTGCATAATAACAATTGTCTAATTCAATTATTATGCCCTAGGGTAAATGTAAGTCTTAACTTCTAATGACTTTCATAACTACACGTTTGACATAGCCTACGTATAGTTATAGAGGTCCATTCTTCAGTTTCTTCTTTGCTCTAAATCCTTGTAAGGAATCACAAATATGAGTACCACATCCAATGTCAGATACTCACGTATTTATTTTTAGAGAAAAGACATAATTCTATAAGTGAAGATACCCGAAGATCCGGCGTTGCCGACTCTCTTCTTATCTTGCACCTTGGCTAGAGTATGACAATTCCTCTTTCAATGCCTAATCACTTAACAGTGATTTCAACCATCATCCTTAGTAGGATGTTCTCTTTTCGCTAGAGGGGTTAGCTTAGGCTTGTGAATATAAACAATTTCTTGTTTATTCGTTCCATCTTGTTTTGCTTTGCCCTTAGCTTGCGGTTGTTTTCTTTTCTTATCTGAACCATACCACCACTGACCGCTAGGATCTGGTCGGTAACCGATTAGGAAGAAATTTCTCAAACTCTACGAGCATCATATGAAGTTCTTGAGAATTTTAGCCATACCATGCATATTGTTGTTAGGTGTAAATTCACCAATACCTTGTGAAAGGCAATTTAGAACAACAATAGTTTGATGATAGGGTAATTCATCCTTATTAAATGATTAACTTAGCTTGTTATGTTGACAACGTGAGTCCATATTGACGTTCCAACAACATGTTTTCACTAATGTAATTCTTGAATCAAGTCGTTCAATTCAAGACCGACTTGTTTCTCATACATAATGTGAAGCTTAACAATCATTATATTTGGCCACTTATCGCTGCTTGACAAGTTGCCCGAGTTATCTCATCATAAGCATTCTTCGGCTCAAGAGATATCGGTTTATTAATGACTGGTAATTACTTCATCGCTCATAGAACGATTCTCAGCTGATGAAACCAATCATTAAAACTTGGTTCAGTAAGTATTTCACTTTTGAACATTGTTTTGATTTCTGACATAATCCCGCTTAAATCGGGATTTTGTGCCATTTCTACAAAACAGAAGAAAGTTCTCATTAGTACTTTCGACATAAGATTTCTTAACAAAACGTAAAACCCATGGTTTACTTTTCGTTAAGACTAGGACCCAGTTGACATATTACCGTTCCATCAGTTGATCTGCTATAAACTAAATAATACTCAAAAGGTAAGTGACGATCCGTAATTGCATTTACCGGTGCAACTCCTAGAAAATGGGACTTAATGTCATAATTCGATTCGAGCATCAAAATGGTGATCGTGACATTAATCATGTTTCGTCGCATCTTATTGCTATCGGCGTTTACAGTCTCACTGCATAACCCGATTTAAGTCATCCGACTGAAGACTGCAGATAGTCCACCACAGTCTCACTATGAGTGGTAATCCGCCTTGGATACACTTCACCTACGTCTCACGTAGAGTGACGAGCAAGTACAAGTTGTCTAGGCAATACGGATAACAATTGACTTAATTTCCATGGGTGTTAAAAATCTACGTACGCAATTGCCATGCAACAATTTCGTAACGTAATTTAATTAAAAACAAAATGTTTTTATTTTACTGGTTATTAAACGTGTTTCTATGATTACCTAATTCATACAACTAATCGTAACATGGTCATCATTAAAACCCTTTCGGTAGCTATACGAGGGTACGACTAGGAAAGTATGTGAGGTGTAGCGAATGGTTCAACATTTCTTAATAGCATTGCCTCATTAGGAGTGTACCCCACTCCGCATAACTTTCCTAGACATCGTCCCCTATTGTAGGTGAGCCTAGTTGGGTAATAATACACTGAGCATGTACAATCTAGTTATAAATTACCAATCACACGCTTATTAAATCGATGGTTTTTAAGATATTTTGCAAATTTATATGTTCCGTCGCTGGACCAAATTACGGTATATAAACCCAACCAAATGCGTTATAGAATGTATAAAAGTGCCAAAATAAATTAATAACTCGTCATCATAATTCTTTAGTCTTATTATTAAATTTTGTTTCTTTCAAAAAGACATTTGACAAACAATATTTATAATAAACAATTTAGAATTATTCTACGCAACTAATTGGGTAATGCTTAAAAAGTCTCTATGGTCATTGTTTACATATTGTGGTCATTGTTTACATATTGAATCACTCCCGTTTCAAAGGAAACGGACCACATACATCCGTCCAAATAAACAAGTTTGGATTGCGTAAGCTATCAATATGTAAACAATTCGTATATCAAATAAACCACACATAACTTTTTATCATACAAATCCTTTTGTGTCGCACATATTCAATTAACAATTAATAATATGTCACTAATTCAATTTACTTTTTAACAATATCAATATATCTAATTATGCTTACAAAGTTATGCATGTAACTTTATAAACCTAATTTTGCATAAAAGTAAATAAGGTAATTAAACATCAAATTGCAAAGTAGATTGATTTCAAATTAACTTTTAATTTTGTAAAATCATACAATAAACCAACCCTAATCCCCCTTCAATTTTGATGTTTTAGATCCAAAATAATATTTACCTATGTTTTGGCTGATACCACTATAGGTATACAACTAGAGTCATATCGTCAAACAATACATGGCAGCGGAATTTAGGATCACATAGTAAATAATAAATCGGATAAAGAATTTACCTTGAATTAGAAGCAAGCGAAAATCGTAGATCTAAGTGTAAGATCTAATCTACGGTTACGTACGCGACACCTTCTTTTAGCAACAGACTAGTATGCTAGTACATGTTTAATTGTTTTGTACAACAATTGTCTTAGCAGCAACTCTTATTACAAAAACCAAAATAAAACAAAAACTCCTTTTTATTTTATAAAACCCGATCGGCTAAAAGGTTTAAAAAAACCTTTGGTTTTCAAATCTAAGAGTTTGAGTTATATTACAATAAGGAAACCTCCTTATTTACATAATAAACCCTCTATTTAATAAATATTTACACTTAACCATTAAGTAATATTTAATAAATAAATTAAACTTGTAGTCGTGCCTAAATGTCGATGTGTGCGCTCCCGTAGTCTCACACATTTGTTAAAACTATTCAAATACCAACAGACTCCACCTACAATTTCGTAATTGTGTAGATTGCATTTGCGATTTAAACATGCCAAATATATGGTTTTTGCAATTTAATCTTCTATGAATTCTATGTTCCCTTCAATATAAAATTATGATCTTCCCGGTTTGTGTAAACACATACATAATGGCGATCTAGCTAGTAAGCCTTAATCTCATTATTTATGGCCATCACTAAACATTTTTGTTTTCTTTTTTGTTGGGAAAAGTGGTGGTTATGGGAATAATAAAAAGTTAATGGATGCTGATGATATCAACCAATTTCATAATTTTCTTCGTGGAATGGATAAGTTTAAATGATGAAAAATAACATTTTTTAACAAATATTTTTGACAATTATTGTTTAACTTTTAGATAAGGTGGATTAAAATCTTATATGAACATAGTATTTTAGGTTTCTTCTATATGAGTAATACTATATAACTATATAGTATTTAGTTATGATGCAAGCAAAGGAATCATTACTTTAGCTTTGTTAGAAATTGGAATGATATGCTTTATTCAAGAGTGGTTTACACAACAGCAATGGTGGGGTGCAGTGACTATGAGTGCTGATAAATCACCATTATCAACATTCTAACTGTGCAATTTCTCATTTAGATTAGATTCATTATGCATTGATTTTATGACATATTTATCATTGATACTATATAATTTATAAAGTATGCGGAAATAAGGGAGCGTTGTTGTACAAATTCACTTACCTTTGCTAAAAATTTATCTATTTTCAAATTCGCCATCAAGCCAACTCCGACTCTTAATGTCTTATTCCCTGTATATGCATATTGGCTATTATGACCATTATTTTTTTACTCACTTTTTTTAAGTAAAAAATTATATATATATAATTATCAACATAAATGATTTTATTATTTTATAAGTCGAATTGAAACCATGATCCTGGTCGAATTAATAATCAGGCCACTTAATTAGTTATAGCTGAGCAATAAGCTGTTTTTTATCTTCAGCTTCCCACTAGATTGGTTTATTAAGTTAACTTTCTTCTGTATTGATATATGACGATTCTTTATGAAAAGAGCGACTAAAGCTTCATAAACATGTTATAGACAAAAAAAAAAATCTTCGTTCCATGTTTTACCAACGCATTGCAAGTTTTTATCGTAGGAATTTTTTTTTTTTGTTGGTCACTTTTTTGCATATATGATCGATAACCCCTGAATGTGCACACAATCTATAAGTTATGATTTGAAAGCACCAAAAACTTAGCATTCGGATTGGTCTAACTCTGTTCAATTGTTTATAGAAACAAAACAAAATCAATCATCTTCTCCATCATGGCCACTTATACGAATTCCCACATTAATAAAACACAGTAATGGAAACCGCCAACAATTGGCACCAATTGATTCCTATATCTAGATAGAGTTTCTGATCACCATGAATTTTAAGAAACAAAGATGATAAAGTGTCAAAAATTGCATTATTTAGTTGTATTGACGTGAAATTTAGAGTAATATTTTCTAAATTATAATCATGAAAGAAGCAAACATGTAGCCCTTGTTGAAGTAAGTGGAAACTGCAATTATTTTTGTTGCTTTAAGAGACATGATAATAACAAGTTGATGATAGAAGTGGGAGCGTCTGTGTCCCATATATATCTCCCTTATGATTGTTCTTCCATAAAGTGTGAATACGTAAGTGTAGTCCTCTTTACAACAGTGTAAATATGTTAGAAAAAGAGAGAAATAATGCTCGTACTACAGAAGTACGGATCAAGGGTTATCTTTCGTTCAACTTGGATCATTAGTATCTCGATCAAACTTAATTTTGAACAATTTTTTTACTTTGTCGACATGGGGAAGTTTTTGAACCTTCACGAGATGTGAACAAACCAACTTTCGTGCCTCTTTGTGATTATAGTAAGTCTCTCTAGAACGCTAAAAGGGCTAATAATTTCACGCTTTATGGTTTTATTTTAAAAGATTTGAAAACTCAAATTCATATGAAGCTGACTAGCTGCCATCTAGACGTCTGATTAATGTGGAGAATAAAAAATATCTGTGGTGCTGATAATATTTTCTTTTGAATCATACCACTAGTTATATCTACTCTTCGTTGCTTAAACAGTTGTAAGTGACCGAGTACCTTTTCTGTATTATCAGACCACTAGTTATATGATTTTTATCTATTCTTCGTTGCTTAAACAGTTGTAAGTGACCGGGTACCTTTCTGTATAATCTAGCTATATAATAAACGTAATATTTTAATTTTCCACGTAAGAAACGTCAAGTACACAAGCCTATAAATGGAATCAGAAAACCAGATCCAAGAAAGAAACAAGTTCAGTGGAGACCAAATTTTGTCTGCTTAATTTTCTATTAGTATTAAAAAGTTACAAATCTTTCGATTTTGTGGCAAATCGCTAGACTTTCTAAAAGTTAAGCATTGAAAAGTATTATAAGGGATTAAGAGTCAACCAGCTCTTCGTATATGGAAAGGACACTTCCGTAATGGATGATATGTATTCAGATAATATTAAGATGCTTAAAGATCTGTTGTTTTAAAGCAAACCAATACTAAAATCTATTTATTTGTGCACTTTCAAAATGTTTACTTTAAAGTGTTGGAATTTTTTTTTTTTTTTTTGAACGGCAATCTTAGTGATTCGGTGCCACAATGACATCCATTTGGACAGTATACGACCCACGAACCTTACTTCACCTAAAAAGGAAACCCAGAGGGAGGTGTATGCTTATAGTTCTAAATGATTTCAAAGAGAGAGAAAAAAGTTTACGGGGAAAACATAACTGCCTATGAGAGTAAATTTTATAAGGGTGACATTTATATAATAATTTGCATGGCTTGATTTTGTCAAATATCGCTAATACTAAAATCTTTTAGACAAAAACACAACGGGATTAGAACCAATTAAAGGTCGTTACATGGTGTATACTATATCGACTGTTTCAACGAATGCTTCTTCTAGATCAATTTGTTTCTGGGCTCAATTTTGGATAGGCCAGCCCATTAAATGGTGTACATTGCAATTTTTTTTCTTTTTATTACAGTCTAAACCATGACCCAAACGTACCCGACCCAAGTTAAACCCAAACCTTATTAGGATCGGGTTGGGATAAGTTTCCAAGATTAAAACTCGACTTGACCTGACCCCGGAAATGTCCTAATTGAGGTCGGGTTAACCCAACTAACACCACTAGGTATAATTGCTATGGAGGCAATTTTGTTTTTAAATGGATCTTTGTGTTAGTTTTGGTGGTTTTTCATTAAGATTTTTTTTTTCTGATTCAAAAGAAGAGTTATTCTCTCATGGACTTATTTTATTTGAGTAAATTACAATTTTTACAATTAGCAAGATATAAAAAATATAAACTAAATATAAATAAAGACAATAAGCTCATAAAATAATTAAAATAAAGATTCATATGTTTTCAAACACACAAACACAAATAGAAAATGATGAGAAACATGCAAGATCGTAATGGGAAGAGGGAGATTTGTTTAAATCAACGATTTAAATATCACATTTCACTACGGTATTGTTTTGGTTCCAAAAGCCTAGATCATGAATATGAGTATATTTGGTAAAAGAAGCCGGAAGCTGTAAGCGGGAGCTGAAAGCTCGAAGCTTTGAAAAAAATACTTAAAGCTCCAAAAAAAACTTAAACCTTTTCAATTAACTTTTGATTTTGGAGGTGTTTGGAAGCTTTTGAAAAATACAAAAAGCTTCGAGCTACTCATCCAAATAAAAATTTTATAAGAGGAGCTTATCTTTTTAAAATCAACAACTTAAACTCCTAAAAAACTCATTAAAAACGCGTGCCAAACATGCCCATAGTATAAAATTATATGGATTAAATTTTGATGCACCCATTTCATTCATCCCTGCCGTCCCACCAAGCCCCATGCATGGTCAGCTTTGATTACAACATGTACATGGTGGGATTTGAGAGTGTCAAGGGTGTGTGACCGTATGGGCCTCGGCAGGGCCGTTTCAAGCTAATTTGGGTCCCGGAGCTAAACAAAAAAGTGAGGGCCCTAATAACATCTTTTTTGAATAAAAGTGAGGGCGACACCTCCGAATTTTTTATATTAATTGAAAAAGTTATTACAATTGAAGGCTGGTCAATGGAAAGGAAAAAGACTATGAGACAAACCTCATTAGCCAAACAACCTAACAACTACATATTACAATAGAATAAAATAAAATAAAAAACTAGAACTAAAGTTTACATTTTCGAGTTTTCTTAGATGCAAAATCATCAATAATAGTATCAAAATTAATGTTGTCCAATATATTTTTCTCAATGCATAACATAGCCAACCCATTCAATATTTCTTGTGACATTGATGATCTCAAATAGTTTTTTAATAATTTTAATTTTGAAAAGCTTTTTTCGGCCGATGCGACGGTAACGGGTATAGTTAATAAAATTCGATATGCAATGGAAGCATTTGGATAAAAACTTTTTTTTTTAATAAACTCTAAAATTTCAAGTGCGATCATAATCACATTTGGCAAAGTCATTTGCAATACTTTGAGTTCCGTATACAATTCATTTACATCTACATCACACATATTATTATGAGAAAACTTGCTTGCGAAATTAGTACAACTTTCTTTAAGTTCCACATCATCCAATGACTTTAATTTTTTTGAATTATATAAAAAACCAAAAATATTTTCAAAGGTTGTTATTTGCTCAAATCTAACTTCTAATGAAGTAATTGCCTTATCAACAACAACCAAAAAAATACTCAACTCTAAAAGCTTCTTCGGGTGATTCAAATTCATGTTCATCTTCATTATTAATTTCATCAAATTGTCTTTTTCTAGTAACTCGACGTTTTTTTGGAAATATTGGTTCAACATCCATATCAAATGCAATAGCTTTGGCATTATCTATACTAGTGGCAAAACCATCCTTTCTATAATTTTTGAAAAATGTCATGGTATCGTTTAATAGATCAATAGTGGCATCAAGACAAAGAGTTTTAGTTTGCAACTTTTTACTAACCATATTAATAGAAAATAAAATATCATACCAAATCACCATACCAAGTAAAAATTCATAACTTTCGATAGCACTAACTAAACTTTCGGCTTCACTTTTTGATAATGCATCATCACATGATTCACACAATGCTATCAATGCATCCCTTATTTGAGGAGCTTGATATCTAATAGCTTTTACACTTTTAATGCGACTTTCCCAACGTGTATTACATAGTGATTTTACGGTTAACATAGAAACATTATCAAGTAATATTTTCCATCTTTTAGTAGAGCTCGAAAATAACACATATATACGTTGCACGATTCCAAAAAATGAAATAGCTTTCGCACAAGAATGTGCCATATCACTAACCGTAAGGTTAAGGCTATGACAAGCACAAGGCATATAAAATGCTCTCGGGTTAGTATTAAGTACTAGTTTTTTAACCCCACGATTTTTTCCTTTGATGTTAGAACCATTATCATAACCTTGTCCCCTTACATCATCAATATTAAGACCAATTGATTTAATTGCATCTTTTAACACATTAAAAAGTCCTAAACCCGAGGTATCATCTACCTTTAAAAATTCTAAAAAATATTCTTCAACTTTTAATATGTTTCTAGACATGTTCACACATCTAATAATTAGAGTAATTTGTTCTTGATGGCTAACATCCGGCGTACAATCAAGAATTATAGAAAAATATTTTGTTTCTTTAATAGTTTTAATTATAGAACTCCTAACATTTTCGGCTAAAATAGAAATTAGTTCATTTTGAATTGTGGAGCCTAAATAATGATAATCAATCTTGAATCAAAAACAAAAAAACTCTTAGAAAAATACCACTTACATTTATTAAAAAAAAATGACATAATGAAGCAACCACACACACAAAAATGCTGCTAAAATAAGTTAGACATGACATAATAAAGCAAACCTAAATTTATTAAAAAAAACATCATAGAAAAATACCACTTACATTAAGGTAGGATCGGTTGTAAGACTAGAATTATAAAAAACAAAAAGGATATGTACTTCAATTGCAGAATCTAGTGAGGGAGTCAGGGAGAGAATCTTAGAGTTTTGTAAAGATTTAATTTCTTTTAGCCTTTTATCAATTTTTTTTAAAGCCTTTTTTTAATCAAAATTTTTTTTGACCTTTTCTTATATCAAAAAAATTTTGGGCCTTTTCTTATATCAAAATTTTTTTGGGCCTTTTTTTATATCAAAAATTTTTTGGGACTCAAAACTAACTAAATATAGAAGCTCGAGACATATAAATTTTTGGCCCTAAGAATTTGGGGGCCCGGAGCGGTCGACCACCTCGCACATGCCCACGCTACGGCCCTGGGCCTCGGTTCTCTTACGATCTCGAAAAAAATTAAATCAAACTTTATTTATATATATGTTATTAAAATGAATAGCAAAAGGATATAAACATATGTGTTTCTTTTAGACGGGTTGGTAAAGCTCCTGTGTCTTTACAAATTGCGCAAGTTCGAGTGGTGCTAACCTTTTTTTATTATTATTATTTCTGTTATAATATAATATATCGGAAAATGAAAAGTAAACATGAGATCATGCTTATCTTCAATCAGGTTTGATCTTCGAATATTTGCAATTCCAAGTTTAATTTTGTTTGTCACTAACTCCATGTTTCATATTTCTAATATCATATATTGAAATAAGATAATAGATGTTTAAAGTTGGGGATAGCTATTTGGTGTTATATTTACTTTGACTGTAAATATATAGAAAATGAAGCCCAAAATCAGATTCTTTTTTTCCTTTTATTTTCTTACGCACATCCGACATCCAGCTAACATATAAATCAGTCTTCTTTAGGTTGAAATAGTGTCTTATAGCGTATTGTTTTATCATTTATCCTTGACTTTAGGAGTTCAGATAAAGTATATTAATTAATAGGAAAATGCTAAACCCTTAGCCCTATGAATAATATACAAATAATCATGCAACCCCTGCAAGTTGGTTGATAGTTTTTCAACGGTTTCTCCATGGTTAATTTCTAATGTTCATAATACAACTATTTAATGTATAAAAACTACCCTTTAATCATTGCCCTAAGGGCTACAATTTGTTAAGCCAGATTCTTGGTGCACCCCTCCTGGCCCACCTAGTATTGCATCAACCCCACATGTGGGTCCCACCCCACCCCACCTCACCCCACCCCACACGAGTCCCACCCCTTTTTGTTTAAATTTTCTTTTTTTTATTTTTTATTTTTTTAAAATTTGTTTTTGTTTTGTTTTTTATTTTGTATTTTACCAAACACATAGTTTTTTCCTTTTTTTTTTTTCAATTAAATAAAATTTTTAAATAAACTATATTTTGTATTTTAATGATGATGGGTTGATTTAATTTGAATTTTTGGATTGGGAATTGGGAATCTTGATTGAAGATGCGCCGGCGAGCTGCGGTTTACCGGCGGCCGGCGAGACGGAGGTTTTCAGTATGGATCTGGGTTTTTCTTGGATTGTTTTGTATTGCTGGATTTTTCTTTTAATCTTTTTACAGAATCAAGAATATAAAGATTGGGTCAAACATCCTATACTGGTATCAGTTGATTAAACCACAAGCTGAATCATGTTCTCTCTGATCAAAGGAGAAAAATATAATTAATATGGACATCTGTGTTTCAAATTAAATAATTGACATGACAAATGATGTGGATGCTTAGGTGTAATTGACATGTCATTTAAAAATATATTAAAAATAAATGTTACCTGTTACTTGATTAGTAGGTAAACTGATACATACAATAGAGATATATACAAGTTTGTTATATACATAAGATGATTTGAAATTTAGATGCATACAATAGTTTTCGATGACAAGTTCAATGTATTTTCAAACAATTAACCCATAGTTTTTCAACGGTTTCTCCGTGGTTAATTTCTAATGTTCATAATACAACTATTTAATGTATAAAAACTACCCTTTAATCATTGCCCTAAGGGCTACAATTTGTTAAGGCAGATTCTTGGTGCACCCCTCCTGGCCCACCTAGTATTGCATCAACCCCACATGTGGGTCCCACCCCACCCCACCTCACCCCACCCCACACGAGTCCCACCCCTTTTTGTTTAAATTTTCTTTTTTTTATTTTTTATTTTTTTAAAATTTGTTTTTGTTTTGTTTTTTATTTTGTATTTTACCAAACACATAGCTTTTTCCTTTTTTTTTTCAATTAAATAAAATTTTTAAATAAACTTTATTTTCTATTTATTAATAACTTCATTTTTTTTTAAATGCGAAACCCTTAGCGCTATGAATAACATACAAATAATCATGCAACCCCTGCAAGTTGGTTGATAGTTTTTTGGTTAATTGTTTTGAAATGCATTCAACTTTACACCAGAAACTATTGTATACATTCACTTTTGAAAACTTCTATTTTATTTATTAAAATTTTATTTTCGTCTTTTATGTGCATAATTTGACTTGCAACTTGTTTGTAGCTGACATGGCACAGGTTTTTTCTAAAAAAAAATTAAAAAGAGAAACAACTATAAATTTGGACCCCAATAATTCCAATGTTACCCCTTATCACTCTTTCCCTGCAAATCCCCAAATTAAATCATACTCTTCAATTCAACTCCATAATCAGTCAATTTGGATTCTTTATTCTTGATTCTTGATTCCTTTTTCTGGGTTTATTTAAAAATTGAATATTTTTATGTTTAATGATGATGGGTTGATTTAATTTGAATTTTTGGATTGGGAATTGGGAATCTTGATTGAAGATGCGCCGGCGAGCTGCGGTTTACCGGCGGCCGGCGAGACGGAGGTTTTCAGTATGGATCTGGGTTTATTTAAAAATTGAATATTTTTATGTTTAATGATGATGGGTTGATTTAATTTGAATTTTTGGATTGGGAATTGGGAATCTTGATTGAAGATGCGCCGGCGAGCTGCGGATTACCGGCGGCCGGCGAGCTGCGGATTACCGGCGGCCGGCGAGACGGAGGTTTTCAGTATGGATCTGGGTTTTTCTTGGATTGTTTTGTATAGCTGGAATTTTCTTTTAATCTTTTTACAGAATCAAGAATATAAAGATTGGGTCAAACATCCTATACTGGTATCAGTTGATTAAACCACAAGCTGAATCATGTTCTCTCTGATCAAAGGAGAAAAATATAATTAATATGGACATCTGTGTTTCAAATTAAATAATTGACATGACAAATGATGTGGATGCTTAGGTATAATTGACATGTCATTTAAAAATATATTAAAAATAAATGTTACCTGTTATTTGATTAGTAGGTAAACTGATACATACAATAGAGATATATACAAGTTTGTTATATACATAAGATGATTTGAAATTTAGATGCATACAATAGTTTTCGATGACAAGTTCAATGTATTTTCAAACAATTAACCCATAGTTTTTCAACGGTTTCTCCGTGGTTAATTTGTAATGTTCATAATACAACTATTTAATGTATAAAAACTACCCTTTAATCATTGCCCTAAGGGCTACAATTTGTTAAGGCAGATTCTTGGTGCACCCCTCCTGGCCCACCTAGTATTGCATCAACCCCACATGTGGGTCCCACCCCACCCCACCTCACCCCACCCCACACGAGTCCCACCCCTTTTTGTTTAAATTTTCTTTTTTTTATTTTTTATTTTTTTAAAATTTGTTTTTGTTTTGTTTTTTATTTTGTATTTTACCAAACACATAGCTTTTTCCTTTTTTTTTTCAATTAAATAAAATTTTTAAATAAACTTTATTTTCTATTTATTAATAACTTCATTTTTTTTTAAATGCTAAACCCTTAGCGCTATGAATAACATACAAATAATCATGCAACCCCTGCAAGTTGGTTGATAGTTTTTTGGTTAATTGTTTTGAAATGCATTCAACTTTACACCAGAAACTATTGTATACATTCACTTTTGAAAACTTCTATTTTATTTATTAAAATTTTATTTTCGTCTTTTATGTGCATAATTTGACTTGCAACTTGTTTGTAGCTGACATGGCACAGGTTTTTTCTAAAAAAAAAATTAAAAAGAGAAACAACTATAAATTTGGACCCCAATAATTCCAATGTTACCCCTTATCACTCTTTCCCTGCAAATCCCCAAATTAAATCATACTCTTCAATTCAACTCCATAATCAGTCAATTTGGATTCTTTATTCTTGATTCTTGATTCCTTTTTCTGGGTTTATTTAAAAATTGAATATTTTTATGTTTAATGATGATGGGTTGATTTAATTTGAATTTTTGGATTGGGAATTGGGAATCTTGATTGAAGATGCGCCGGCGAGCTGCGGTTTACCGGCGGCCGGCGAGACGGAGGTTTTCAGTATGGATCTGGGTTTATTTAAAAATTGAATATTTTTATGTTTAATGATGATGGGTTGATTTAATTTGAATTTCTGGATTGGGAATTGGGAATCTTGATTGAAGATGCGCCGGCGAGCTGCGGATTACCGGCGGCCGGCGAGACGGAGGTTTTCAGTATGGATCTGGGTTTTTCTTGGATTGTTTTGTATTGCTGGAATTTTCTTTTAATCTTTTTACAGAATCAAGGATATAAAGATTGGGTCAAACATCCTATACTGGTATCAGTTGATTAAACCACAAGCTGAATCATGTTCTCTCTGATCAAAGGAGAAAAATATAATTAATATGGACATCTGTGTTTCAAATTAAATAATTGACATGGCAAATGATGTGGATGCTTAGGTGTAATTGACATGTCATTTAAAAATATATTAAAAATAAATGTTACCTGTTATTTGATTAGTAGGTAAACTGATACATACAATAGAGATATATACAAGTTTGTTATATACATAAGATGATTTGAAATTTAGATGCATACAATAGTTTTCGATGACAAGTTCAATGTATTTTCAAACAATTAACCCATAGTTTTTCAACGGTTTCTCCGTGGTTAATTTGTAATGTTCATAATACAACTATTTAATGTATAAAAACTACCCTTTAATCATTGCCCTAAGGGCTACAATTTGTTAAGGCAGATTCTTGGTGCACCCCTCCTGGCCCACCTAGTATTGCATCAACCCCACATGTGGGTCCCACCCCACCCCACCTCACCCCACCCCACACGAGTCCCACCCCTTTTTGTTTAAATTTTCTTTTTTTTATTTTTTATTTTTTTAAAATTTGTTTTTGTTTTGTTTTTTATTTTGTATTTTATCAAACACATAGTTTTTTCCTTTTTTTTTTCAATTAAATAAATTTTTTAAATAAACTATATTTTCTATTTATTAATAACTTTTTTTTTTTAAATTACTCCAACTAAATAATAAAAGACAAGAGTTAATTACATAAATGGTCTCTGTGTTTGTCGCAAAACAACGGGTCTCGTCCCTGGGTCGAAATTCCTTCGGACCCAGTCCCTGGACCCTATCTTTGGTTGCACGTTTGGTCCCTCCCACTAACAACCGTTAAAAAATCTCGTTAAATACATCACGTGCCTGGCACGTGATGGGTAAATAAGTAATTTCGCCTTTATTTTTCCACCTTCATGTGTTCTTCCCCAAATCATCTCCATTCCCCAAATCAAAAACCCTAATTTCCCAATCACCCAATTCCCCACCCTAAAATCCACCAAACCCTAGCAATTCTTCATTGCTAAACCCCATTCCTCGATCTTATCCACGTTCTTCATTGTTAACTTAAAAATATGTGCTCCAATAAGGCTTTTTTGTTTGAATAAGTTTTGTCATTTTACACTTTTTACCACTCACACATACTTACATGTCTTTCTGTGTGTGTGTTTTTATATATATATATATATATATATATATATATATATATATATATATATATATATATATATATATATATATATATATATATGTGTGTGAATGAAAAGAATACTCTATGTTAATATTCCATTATTGAAGTGCATACAACAGAAGTTGATGAATCCAAAAAAGGTAAAAATCTTGGGTTTTGTCTATTTAATATTAAATTAGTCATATATTCATGATTTTGATTACTAAAATTTTGCTTGATTTTGCTGTTATCTAAGTTGTGTTACTGATACCTTTTTTTTGGTTTCTAATTTTGGTTATTTGGTTGTTGTGTAATGAAAAAAACGTTTAGATATGAGAATCGAAATAAGATGAAGAATTAGAAACTCCTTTAAAGGTAAATGTTATGGTAGAGAGAGAAAGAATAAATTAGTGTTTGTAATGTCTCCTATTCTGACCCGGAGTCCGTGGGGTTTGCCGGTAAACTAGGACACACTCATTTTCAATTCACTTTTTCTCTCTCACACACTTTCACATAGTAGTGGTGTTCTGTATATTCATATCCATTCCCAGATCTTTCCCTTTTTCCTTTCTTAAACAAAACCAAACACACACACAAATATTTTCATATATTTGTGATAAGATGATTGATCTCTTCTTAAACGAGAAACCTAAACCTAAAGACTGGATGAGTTACTTGATATTTCGACAAGACTGGAATAAATATAGAGATAACTTTTACAATCGGTGTAAATCGCTTGCGGATAATGAAAATGATTTCACATTGAAGAAACGGTTACTCACATTGGCAACAGAAGTAAAAAGGGTAAAAATCGCTTTTGTATTAGTTGATTATATGGTCACCGGAGTTTGACTTTGACTTCAATTCAAAGGCTACAAAGGGGTTTAGCAATGAACACATGAAGGTGGAAAAATAAAGACGAAATGTCTTTTTTACCCATCATGTGCCAGTCACATGGGGTATTTAACGGGATTTTTTAACGATTGTTAGTGGGAGGGACCAAACGTGCAACCAAAGATAGGGTCCAGGGACTGGGTCCGAAGGAATTGCGACCCAGGGACTGGACCCGTTGTTTTGGAACAAACACAGGGACCATTTATGTAATTAACTCAAAAGACAAATAATTAACAATAATAAATAATTTTATATTATCTCTAGTCAAAAACATTAGCAAACGAAGATTTATAATTGGGACGCCTAAGTTGGAGGTACAAATCTTGTTGATTCTTATACGGTTGATGTGCCTGAAATAATCTATATTTTATAGCCACATTTATTATATTTAAGCTCGTTTTCTGCAACTTTTGTTATGATTTGGTATATTTTTAGTGAGAATTGTAGATTAGAGTTATATTTGGATCATGGAGCGAAAAGGAGCTGAAACCGGCTTGAAACGGAGACAAACGAGCAAGAAATGTGAAGTTGGAGAAACAGCCGGCGGCTGAATCAAAACAGCCGGCGGCTGAATTTAAGTTTTCACACTTTGTTCAAAACGTGCCGCGGAAGCAACTTTTTAGCCCGCGTGTTCCAGCCGTCGGCTGAATTCAGCCAGCCGACGGCTAAAATGGCGTGTCCAGAATCTATATAAAGGGCTTCTAGGGTTCGGGTTTTAAACACATTATTCATTATTCTCAACCTACATCCATCCTGGAAAGCTGCAAGGAGAGTCCTAGAAGCCATTGATCACTTGGAAGCTTTTGGTTAATCTCTTTTAACCAACTTGGAAGTTAGCAATTGTTTGGTTTGCACTTTTATACATTATTATCTTGATACAATGTTTTGTTTGAAGACTTATTCTGTTATTTGCTTACAATCCAACATGAGCTAAACTCTTTAAGCGATTGCTTGGATTGTTGAACCTGGATTTATGTTTTAATCAAGTTTATGTTTGAACTAATTGATTTTTCCATTATTGTTTACGTTTAATCGAGATCCATGTTTATTCGAAGTTATTAAATTTACTACTTAGCGTGATTGATAGATCTATAACATAACTAGCGTTCTTATAAATCTATTAGTTATTTACAATTATATGATTTATTAGATAATTGTAGCTTGAGACTTAATTGAGATAGGCTAAGAGATTAGTAATTTAATGAATTGAATGAACATGACAATTATATCGAATCTGAATAATTGAGACTTTTGTTAATTCGTAGTCGACAGATTAAATTGTAAATAATAGTGAACTTAAAGCACAATTTAGAGTGGATAAATCTAAGATAGCTCTTGATGTACGAACAGTCGTATGATATTTCTCTAAAATTGTAGGATTAGATAACTCTAGCGGGAAATCTAGTTATCATAGGAATCACAGTTAAATCAATCAAACATATTCTTGTTAATTCATGATCCAGGTGAAACATAATTCCAAGTAATCGTTGCTTTCTAAATATTGATTAAATCTATAAGACTTCTCAAAACAGTTTTTCAACCATAAATTCACTTAGTTAATTAAATTGTTATTTTACTTTAATTATTTGTTTTCTGAAATATGTTCTCACAGAACTAAAACGCCCCCATATTTACTTGCTTTAATTAGTTTAATTATATAATTTGAGATAACGGATATAAATACACGTTCCCTGAGTTCGATCCGGACTTACTGATTCTATATTTGCGTACGATCAGGTACACTGCCTGTATTGTGTGTTAATATACATTGGTATAATTCTTTTCTAAACTTTAAATAATTTTATGTTATAAAATACACATCAAGTTTTTGGCGCCGCTGCCGGGGAACGGTAGCTATTTTTATTCGTAATTTTGAATTTGTAATTATTCGATCCTTTTGGAAAGATTTATCTTTCTGAAAGTTGCATTCTTTTCTGTTTTACGTGATAATTGTTAATTGGACTAATCGATTTTTGAAGTTACAATTTTTCAGGAAATTTGCACACAACACTTTTTAACCGCCGGCTGAATTAAAACAGCCGCCGGCTGATTTCCAGCCGCCGACTGATTTCCAGCCGCCGGCTGAGTTTAGCCAGCCGCCGGCTGATTAGCAGCTGTTTGTTTATTTTTCGTTTTATTGTGATTTTAATATTTCGGTTTGTTTAATTTTCAGTTATCACGGGCTACTGACATATTTTCTTCTTTCTTATAGGTTTTGCATGACCGGAGTTCAAATCTAAATCTTGTAGAGCCTTTCGAAGATCCGGAGAAAGTTTTTCGCATTCGACGCAGACTGTTTTCCCCAAAAGCTCAACCACTCACCAGTTTTAAGATTCACCAAAACGAAAGTTTTACTTCTGATTTTATGCCATCTTCTGACGATGAATACAACCAGTTTTCTGATCAAGAGGAAGAGAAACCAATCCCTAATTCACCAGTCACCGTATCAGATTCCGATTCAACTGAAGAATCAGAACACGAAATGGCAGTCAACATTAATGAGATCACCTTGGAGGAGTACTATGCTCTTACCCCGAATGTTGCAACAGACATTCCCAACCCAGCTATCACTCGAGGAGCCGACTTCCAGCTTAAGGGCCAGTTTCTCAAGGAACTTCGAGAGAACCCTTTTAATGGAGATGAGAATGAAGATGCTAATGTTCATGTGGAAAAGGTCATCGAGATTGCTGATGCTTACACTATTCCTGGTGTGACAAAGGAGGCTGTTATGTTGCGGGTGTTTCCGATGACACTCAAAGGAAACGCAAAAAGGTGGATTGGGAACGAACCGGCCAATTCCATCACTACTTGGGCCGATCTGAGGGCCAAGTTTTTGAAGAACTACTGTCCCCCTTCAAAAACCTCTAAAATGATTGATGACATCAGGAATTTCACACAGGATATTGGTGAGTCACTTTATCAAGCATGGGAGCGTTACAAAGACATGTTACACAAATGCCTCCAGCATGATCTCAACACTCAACAGGTTATCAAGACATTTTACAAAGGGGTTGATCGTCAAACTCGAAACGAGTTAGATTCTGAAGGCAAAATTCCACGGAAAATCCCGGCTGATGCTTGGAGTGCTATTGAAAAATCTGCTAAACACTCCAAATTATGGGAAGACGGTGGTAAAGGACGAAGGCAAATGGCTGATAACAGCGACGGTCTCGCTGCTATAACTAACAAACTGGATGCTATGGGAAGAGACATCAAACGCGTCAACGAGAAAGTTCATGCTATTCAAGTTGGTTGCGAAATTTGCAACGGATACCATCTAGCCAAAGATGGCCCTAGGAAAGATGAGGAAGAAGCCACTGAAGAGGTAATGTATGGAGATTACCAAGGAGGAGACAGGAATCACAACAACTATCACCAAGGAGGAGACAACAATGGTTATCGCAAGCCCTACAACAACAATCAGGGAAATTCAAATGGGCAGAAACCATATAGGCAAGGACCACCGGGATTCTATGCTAAGGAGGCTCCTAAGGCACCGTTTCCACCAAAGGACGATTTGCATGAACTGATGAAACAACTCATGACAACTAATAATCAGTTTATGCAAACCACGATCAAGCAAATGGATGACACTGATTCCATCATCCGTAATCAAAGCGCTTCGATCAAGCAACTAGAAGGGACTATGGGACAATTAGCGAAAGTAGTGCAAGAACGATTTCCGGGACAGCTACCGAGCTTCACGGAAACGAATCCCCGAGATCACGTCAAAGCAGTTACCACCCGAAGTGGTAAAACTCTCAATTCTTCTTTTACAGGTGTTACTAACAAAATTTCTTCTGATTTTGCACAGGTTAACAAAGAAGTCAGACAAGAGAACGCAGACAAACCGCTGAATTCTGCTACTGCTGAATTTCACCCCGCGGCTGCCCAAAAACAGCCGGCGGCCAAATCTAGCCAGCCGGCGGCTGAATCACTGATCTCGAAGAAAAGTACTCCAGTTGCTACTACGAAGCCAAAAATCACACCAGTGACTAAGGACTTCACACCTGCTGTTCCATACCCTGATGCTCTGAAGAAAGACAAGGACGCTGTCACTTATCACAAATTTCTGGAGAACATGAAACAGCTTCACATTAATATTCCGTTTATTGAGGCGATTGCTCAAATGCCAAAGTATGCGAAGTATTTGAAGGATCTTGTGACGAATAAGAGTAAGCTGGAAGACGCTTCCAAGGTCACCATGAATGCCCGTTGTTCCGCACTGATGCAAAACAAGTTACCCCCGAAATTAAGCGATCCAAGCGCTATTTCTATTCCTTGTTTAATTGGCAATTCAACTGTGAACAATGCATTAGCTGATCTAGGAGCAAGTATTTCTTTGATGCCATATTCCATGTATGCTAGATTAGGTTTAGGAGAACCAAGACCTATTCGTATGTGCATTGAATTAGCTGACCGCTCTGTTCAATATCCTAGGGGAGTTGTTAAAAATGTTCTTGTTAAAGTTGATAAATTTGTGTTCCCCTGTGATTTTGTTATTCTTGATATGGTAGAGGACCCTAGAGTACCGATTATCTTAGGACGTCCATTTTTAGCTACTTCTCACTCCTTAATTGATGTCTTTAACCGTAGAATCACCATGCAAGTAGGAGACGAGAAAGTTGTTTTTAATGTTAATGATTCAATGGAATATAATTCTGCAGTAGATGATACTTGTTATTATTTAAATGCATATGACATTTCCGATGATGAGTTTGTGCAGATGTTACTGGAGAATGATCAGACTGATTCATTCATTAATGAGGGCTGGAGTGGAGATTTTAACTCCGCAAAAGAGTTAGCCGAGTTTGATATGCTACTGGAGGAAGTCAAGTCTACACTGACCACTGAAAATCAGGAAACAAACGAAGACAAACCACCAGCAAAATCCAGCCGGCGGCTAAACAGCCAGCCGGCGGCTAAAAGTTCTCAGCCGGCGGCTGAATTACCCAGTACAGGGATTTCGGTTCACGGTGTTCCATGTTCACGAGCTGAGATCATGGAAATTAAAACATCGATCGAAGAACCACCCAAACTGGAGTTGAAACCACTTCCGTCCCATCTAGAGTATGCATATTTGCAAGGTACAAACGACTTACCCGTTATTATTTCTTCTAACTTATCTTGTGGGGAGAAAGATCGTTTGTTGCAGGTACTTAAAGCTCATAAGCAAGCTCTTGCATGGAAGATTACTGACATTCGGGGGATCAATCCATCATTTTGCACGCACAAAATTCTAATGGAGACAGACTTCAAGCCGGTCGTTCAACCGCTTCGACGTTTAAACCCGAAAGTCAAGGATGTGGTGAGGAAGGAAATTATCAAGCTGTTGGATTCGGGACTCATATACCCTATTTCTGACAGTCCATGGGTGAGTCCGGTGCATGTGGTTCCGAAAAAGGGAGGTATGACAGTCGTTGCCAACGAGAAGAATGAGCTAATTCCTACACGAACGGTAACAGGGTGGCGTGTCTGCATTGACTACCGAAAGTTAAATGACGCCACCCGCAAAGATCATTTCCCTTTACCATTTGTTGATCAAATGCTTGAACGGTTAGCCGGGAAAGCCTTTTATTGCTTCTTAGATGGTTTTTCAGGTTATTTCCAGATTCCTATTGAGCCGGAGGATCAAGACAAGACCACTTTCACGTGTCCCTTTGGCACGTTTGCTTATCGGAGGATGCCATTCGGTCTGTGCAATGCACCTGCTACCTTTCAGCGGTGTATGATGGCAATCTTTCACGATATGGTGGAGCAATTCATGGAGATCTTTATGGACGACTTTTCGGTCTTTGGAGACTCGTTTGATTCATGCTTGGAACACTTGGAGAAAATGTTGGCGAGGTGTGAACAATCCAATTTGGTGCTTAACTGGGAAAAGTGTCATTTCATGGTCCGCGAGGGAATTGTTCTGGGACACAAATTCTCAAGTGTGGGGATCGAGGTGGATCAATCAAAAATTGAAGCCATTGCGAAATTACCCCCACCAACGAATGTCAAGTCGGTAAGGAGTTTTCTAGGTCACGCAGGTTTTTATAGACGTTTTATAAAAGATTTTTCTAACATTGCGCGGCCTATGAATAAACTCCTAGAAAAGGATTGTAAATTTAATTTTTCTTCTTCTTGTTTAACTGCATTTAACATTTTGAAGGAAAGATTGATTTCAGCACCGATTATGACGAGTCCCAATTGGGATTTACCGTTTGAGCTGATGTGTGATGCGAGCGATTACGCGGTTGGAGCAGTTTTAGGACAGCGGATTGAGAAGAGATTCAAACCAATTTATTACGCAAGCAAGACCCTTACAGATGCGCATGAAAATTATACCACCACTGAAAAAGAACTGCTCGCTGTTGTTTTTGCTTTTGATAAATTTAGATCTTATTTAATCATGTCTAAAACTATTGTATTTACTGACCATTCTGCTTTGAAGTTTCTGTTTAGCAAAAAGGATGCCAAACCACGATTACTCCGCTGGATTTTACTTTTGCAGGAATTCGATATTGAAATTCAGGACAAGAAAGGAGCGGAGAATCTGGCGGCAGATCATTTGTCTAGGTTGGAAAACCCGGAATTGGAAAAACTGGACGAGTCGGTAATACGAGACACTTTTCCCGACGAAGCTCTCATGACGGTTAAAGTAAGTGACGAGGTACCTTGGTTTGCGGATATTGCTAATTATTTGTGTCACACCCCGCTAAAGCGGAAACACGGAAGTGTGAAGAGCAAAGATATCATTACACGAGTTATAATAAAATCATACGGTTTCAAGTCATTAAGGAGTAAATAAGAGTTTACAGTTTCAAGATAACCAAGTATTGAAAAGTACATCACGACATAACAAAATAAAATGTTTGATAAAATTCCCAAATAACATGTCCAAAATAGGTCTTCTCCCGATTCATGACTTCACGTGACGTATCATGACCCATCCAAGTAATGCATTCCATGACCTACACTTGATTTCCTGAAACAAGAGATAAAGTGTCAACTACAATAAAGTAGTGAGTGAGTTACAGTTTTCTAGTCCTCGACTAAAAAGGTTTTGGGCTAAGTATATCTATACTTAGTAGTTTCTAAAAGTAGATTAAGACTTAAAGAATAGTCGAACCAAAACAGTTGATTTAGAGATAGATGCGGAAGTCGTATAACTCTATACGCGCATGATAAGTAAACTATGATTGATTACATGTATAACGACTACTTGGCATAATAACTTAAGTGTTCACACTAAACCGATTAACCAACCGTGATGCCTCTTACCCCGACTACTACGGGGAGTCATTTCTGATCGAGTAATATGTACTTAAGTCGCCACTTAAGTAAGGAACGGTTATTTCCTAAGTATCGATACCCATAATTACTAAACGGCTTAACAAAGCTAATAGTGTGTGGTGAAAAGTTAGGCACTGAATTTATTTTAAAACTAGTAGTTGTCACTTAGAGTAGCTATATTCCTCAAGAGTCATGGTAGTTATACGATCAATCAAAGTACATGTGAGTGCCGAGAATGGCATTAAATAAATTAAATACGATGCCGAGTGTGGCAAAAGTAATACATTTATAAGAGATTTGAACTAGCAAGCCAATTAAAAAGGGGCAAGCCATTGAGCCGAAAAGGGTGGCAAACCATTAGTTTATCAAAGGCCAAACGGCCATAAAACTAGTTAAGCATAAGTTTGTCAAAAATGTTCAATAGAGTTTAGAAAGTACATTTAGATCTCTTGTTTCCCCCAAAAGATAATTGAAAACAGTAATTAAGTAGGGGATGTAACTCACTGTTTGCGAGGAAAAGCTAAGTGTGCAAGGAGTAATCGAGGCGGACCGGAATCACGAGAATCCTAATGGAAATACCAAGATTTAATGAGTGTTAATGTTTATGCGTTTATTTAAGTGTCGGGTTTAGTTCTATAGAAAATTGGGCAGCGCTTCCGCGCCAAAATCATTGATTCCCATTTTTATACACTTTCCCGCTTAACACTTTCAATAAACGTATTTCATACAATTTCAAGGACAATCTCATATAAAACTTGTTCGTTTAGTCCCTTTTTATGTGAGTTAGTCATATTACAGATTATGGTTCATATCTCAGTTCCGAACATAAGTTTGGGTATACGTTTAAAGTTATGATTGAAAACGGTTTAGACTTAGCAAATGTGCAGCCTGTCTGCAGTATGGCCGCGCCGCGGTGGGATGACCGCGCCGCGGTCACAGAGTTCACCTTGACCGCGCCGCGGTGAAGGGACTGCGCCGCGGTCAATGTGACAGGTTCTTGGTCAAGTTCGTTTTTGAAGAAATTTGATGTTTTTGGGTTAGATTTTGACATGCAACCAGATCTGAGCTTAGGTAATAGATGTCTAATAGTTTATTTAGTGTTTTTAATCATAGATTCAAGGATCTAACCATGCATTTACTAAAAATCCCGTTTTTGTTTATAAATGGTGAGATATTTGCATAAAAACTCATTTTTAGGTAATGGATGATGCATGCAATGTGTTTAACTTGTAAGAACAGAAGATTGAAGGAATCTTTACCGAGATTAAAGTGATTTGAAGATGGTTGGAGTGATCCTTAGTGATTTTTAACCCAAAAGCTTGTAAAAATGACTCCTTTTGACCCAAATAATGCAACCCTTCCTTCTTCTTCTCTTATGGACGATTTTGGAGGTAATAATATGGCTAAAGTTTACTGAGTTTTGATGTAATAGATCTCTGTAAATGAAGAGAGATGGGGTGGTGTTTGTGTTGAGTTTGTAGCAAAGAGGGAGAGAGTGTAAAAGTGTTTGTTTGAGTTATGTGTGTGTAATGTGAATGTGTTTGTGTATGTTATAAGGGAGTAACATTAAGGTTACTGGGCTTATCAAAGGTCCTGGGTCGGGCTCAACATTGGGCTCAAGTGTGGGGGTCCAAATGATTAAGTCTGAAAGTTACAAAAGTGGCAGTCTGCGCACTCCACCGCGGCGCGGTGGCCTGACCGCGGCGCGGCTGGAGTGGCAGACTTGCCTTTTCGTTTTTCGTTCGTTTCAAATGTTAAGCGTTTCCGTTTGTTTAGAATAGGAACTTAAACAAGTTCCCTAAGTATTTACTTGGTATTAGGATTTGATTATGTGATTCCGAGTTCGATTCTACACACTCGAGTTTACGAGACAAGTAATAACGAGATAATTTGAGTTAAGATAAATATAGAGAATGCGGTTTTCACCTGAAATAGGACGGTTGTCACATTCTCCCCGGGTTGAAAAGAATTTCGTCCCGAAATTTAGTTCGCCTCATCGGAGGGAAGATCTTTGAACAGGTGCGGATACTTCTGACGAATTTGGTCTTCACGTTCCCATGTGAATTCATGACCTCGTCGGGAATTCCACCGAACCTTGACGATAGGAATGCGACTTTGCTTGAGTTGCTTGACCTCTCGGTCTACAACCTCAAGCGGTTCCTCTATGAAATTGAGTTTGTTGTCGATCTGGACCTCGTCCAGTGGAATGACAATTGTTTCGTCCGATAAGCACTTTTTCAAGTGCGAGACATGGAAGACATTGTGAACGTTGGAAAGAGCTTGCGGGAGTTGTAGTCGATACGCTACGGGGCCGATACGTTCAATTACCTCAAAGGGGCCTGTGTACCTCGGGCTTAACTTACCGCGTTTCCCGAAACGGACTACCCCTTTCCATGGCGATATTTTCAGGAGTACTCTATCGCCTACCTGGAACTCGAGGGGTTTCCTTCGGTGATCGGCATAGCTCTTCTGCCGAGTGCGAGAGGTTTTCAATCTTTCTCGGATGGTAGTGATTTTGTCAATGGTTTCCTGGACGATGTCGAGCCTGGTTAGTTGTCGATCGCCAGCTTCTAGCCAACACAGCGGCGACCGGCACTTGCGTCCGTATAAGGCCTCGAATGGAGCACACTTGATGCTGGCGTGGTAGCTGTTGTTATAGGAAAACTCGACTAAGGGTAAGTGAGCGTCCCAACTTCCTCCGAAGTCAACTACACATGCTCTCAGCATGTCCTCAAGTGTCTGAATCGTCCTTTCACTCTGACCATCGGTCTGAGGGTGGTAAGCAGTGCTGAGGTCTAGTCGCGTCCCGAGCGATTTTTGAAGAGCATTCCAAAACCGGGACGTGAATCGACTATCCCTGTCAGAGATAATGGAGAGAGGAGTTCCGTGACGAGAGACGATCTCGTTAAGGTAGATCTGAGCGAACTTCTCCATTGAATGGTTCTCTCTTACCGGCAGAAAGTGTGCGGACTTAGTCAATCGATCCACAATCACCCAAATTGTGTCATTCCCCCTTGCCGTACGAGGCAATTTAGTAATGAAGTCCATGGAGATCTGCTCCCACTTCCACATGGGGATCTCCGGCTGTTGCAATAGCCCAGATGGTTTCTGATATTCAGCCTTGACCTTCGAGCAAGTAAGGCACTTAGCCACATACAAGGCTATGTCCTTCTTCATGCCCGGCCACCAATAGTATTCCCGTAGATCCTTATACAACTTGTCGGATCCCGGGTGAATAGAGTATCGGGATCGGTGGCCTTCGTCCAAGATGAGCTTGCGAAGGTCTTCAGCTCTAGGAATCCATGCTCGATTCTTGAAGTAATGGATTCCGTCCGGTTTAAGCTCAAACTCCTGTTCATGATTGTGCAGGGTTTCGCCCTTAAGGTTTTCAGGTTTCAATGCTTCCTGCTGAGGGTTAGAGATTTGTGATTGGAGGTTAGTTTGAATCTGGATTCCCAATGCTCTAACTCGAGATGGTTTAGCCCTTTCCTTACGACTCAGGGCGTCAGCTACTACGTTTGCCTTACCCGGGTGGTATTTGATCTCGCAATCGTAGTCGCTTAATAGTTCAATCCATCTGCGTTGTCTCATGTTGAGCATTTTCTGTTCGAGAATGTGTTGAAGGCTTTTGTGATCCGTGAATACCGTGCACTTAGTGCCGTACAAGTAATGCCTCCAAATTTTTAGTGCAAACACGACAGCTCCCAGCTCTAAGTCGTGTGTTGTATAATTCTGTTCGTGAACCTTCAATTGTCTCGATGCGTATGCGATGACCTTTTCCTTCTGCATAAGGACACACCCAAGTCCTTGGTGAGACGCATCGCAAAATACCACAAAATTATCCGTGCCCTCCGGTAGGGACAGAATCGGTGCGTGGCACAGTTCATGCTTCAGTTTCTGGAAGGATTCATCCTGTTGTTCTCCCCAGGTGAAGTCCTTATCCTTTTGAGTGAGTTCGGTCAGAGGCTTAGCGATTTTCGAGAAATTTTTAATGAACCTCCGGTAATAGCCCGCCAATCCTAAGAACTGTCGGATTTCGGTGGGCGTCGTGGGGGCTTGCCATTTCTCAATCGCTTCGATCTTTGCTGGATCGACATGAATTCCCTCTTGGTTGATTACATGGCCAAGGAAGTGTACTTCTCGGAGCCAGAATTCGCACTTCGAGAATTTGGCGTACAATTTCTGATCCTTGAGGAGTTCGAGGACAAGTTTCAGATGTTTCGCGTGGTCCTCCTTGTTCCGTGAGTAGATAAGGATGTCATCTATGAATACGATTACGAATTTGTCTAGGTATGGTCGACACACCCTGTTCATCAGATCCATGAACACTGCTGGTGCGTTGGTCAGACCAAATGGCATGACGAGAAATTCGTAATGTCCGTATCGGGTTCTGAAAGCGGTTTTTGGGATATCGTTCTCACTGACTCGAACCTGATGATAACCCGAGCGTAGGTCGATCTTAGAAAAGTAAGTTGCACCCTGCAACTGGTCGAACAGATCATCGATCCTCGGAAGTGGGTATCGGTTCTTGACGGTCAGTTTGTTCAGTTCTCGGTAATCGATGCACATTCGGAAGGATCCGTCTTTCTTTTTGACGAAGAGGATTGGGGCTCCCCAGGGGGACGAGCTCGGACGAATAAGACCATGATCCAAAAGTTCCTGTAGCTGTTTCGACAGCTCTTGCATCTCCGGTGGGGCTAGACGATATGGTGTCTTAGCGACCGGTGCTGCGCCAGGAATTAGGTCTATTCGGAATTCCACTTGTCGGTGTGGGGGTAACCCGGGTAGATCCTCAGGAAAGACTTCTGGATGATCCTTGACTACGGGAATATCTTGTACTTGTTTTTCCTTAGGCTTACGCTCGATGACATGCGCTAGGAATGCCTCAAAATCCTTTTTGAGGTATTTGTGCATTTTAATGCTGGAGACGATGCGAAGTCGTTGACCCGGTTTGTCGCCCTGCACGACAAGGGTTTCGCCGTCTGATAGAGGGATTCGAATGAGTTTGTCGAAACAGACGATCTCGGCCCGGAACCGAGATAACCAGTCCATTCCGACTATGATGTCAAAGCTCTTCAGCTCTATCGGAATTAAATCAATGGGAAACGTTTTATCAGCTAGGCAAATGGAACATCCTACGATTACATCCTTAGCCTCAAATTCCTGACCGTTGGCATACTCTACGGTGAAGCTATCCTTAAGAATCTTAGATCCTAAATTAATGAAAGGTCTAAATTCTAAGGATACGAAGCTTCTTTCTGCTCCAGAATCGAATAATACAGATGCATAGTGGTTATTTACGGAAAACGTACCGTTCACCGCATTCGGGTCCTGCCGAGCCTCCTCGGCTGTAAGTGCGAAAGCTCGTCCGCGACCCCGTCCACCTTGATTTGGTTGGGCATTCTGAAGCTTGGGACAGGCATTACGGAAGTGTTGATCGCTTCCACACTCGAAGCACACAGGCTTCTGACCTTGGACTGCGGCTTTCTCTGAACAGTACTTGGAGAAGTGCCCCACCTTCTGGCACTTAGAACATACCGGGCAGTTCCCGTGGTGATGAAAGTTGCACTTAGCACTTGGGGTCGTCCCGTGTGCCTTCGGTTTCAGCTGGTGGTTGGTGGCGGTGCAGCAGTTACCGCGTAGTTG
>CAJVGC010000591.1:32354558-32420430 GCA_910822075.1 Senecio squalidus | reverse complement strand
GACCAGAAACGTAACGATCAATGTGGTTTTCCTCAGGGGTTACTAGCCTCGGAACCAGTCGGGCCAGTTCATGAAACCTGGTGGTGTACCCCTCAATATCATTCCCAATCATCATGAGGTTCCACAGTTCCGCCTCAAGTTTCTTGATTTCTCCCTTAGGGCAGTATTCAGCAATCAGAAGGTTCTTGAATTGCTCCCAGGTGAGAGCATAGGCGGTGTCACGCCCTCTGGTCCTAACCACATTGTTCCACCATGAAAGAGCCTTCCATGTAGTACGCATGAGGCGTACTCTACCTTGTCGGCCCGCACACTTGCTAATGTGCAAGACTGATTCGATACTCTCGAACCAGGACACAAGTCCCACAGCTCCAGAGGTACCGTGGAACTCTTTGGGCTTGCATGCCATGAAGCTTTTATAAGTACAAGCGGGAGGGTTTTGGTGGTTGTTGTTCTGGTTTTGGTTGTTGTTGTTGTTGTTCTGGTTCCGATTGTTGTTCTGATTCTGGTTGTTGTTTTGATTCTGTCGCTGGTGGTTGTTGACGTTCGCATTGATGCCTGCCGTGATCTGGGCGATCATGTTCGGCATCGCTGCATTCAACTGCTCAGCGACCTGCTCAGCAATGATACTGGCGTTGCTTCGGGGTGCCATGATTCTACAACAAACAACAGACAACAGATTCAGTTTAGATCGCACGATTAGAGTATGATAAGAATATAATACCATGTACAAGACAACAATTCCACAAGAGTAAAGTAATAGAACAGATAGAACACGCACGACAGAGATTCGAGAGATTCACACAACAAGATTCACACGCAAAAGATACAACCCAAAGATAACTGAAGATTCACATGACAATAACACAAATAGATAATAAGGTAGAATTTCCATTCATGAAATATTATAGAGTTGAATACAAGGTTCAAAATGTGAATGGAATACAAGTACAATACATAAGGAAATAAAATAGATATGGCTTTGAGTTGTGTACACATGAAAAATTACAACTCGAGCCTGCAGTACAATAAGTAAAAGAAATTCACTAATGGCGCTTCTCGAAAAGCATCTTGGTGACCACAACCGCCAAGAGGGTCCCCATAACCAAGCAGACTCCCACCAGACGTTGCACCGTCCGGGCAGTGGCCTGAGCCGTAGCGAGGTGTCGCAATGCCTGCTCCGACAATCGATGCGCGGCATCAGAGACCTCGCAGAGGAGAAGCCCTTGTTGCTGGGCCTCCTGAGATAGTCCCCTTACCTCGCGGTGAAGGTGCAAGAGAGCGGAGGGAGGGGGGTAGCTGTGGAGTAGGCGGTGTGTCTCTGCCTGGCTCACGGGCACGCTGCATTTCCTCACGCTCGAGCTGGCGCTCCCATGAGTAATGGTCGAGCATGGAGGTACGCGGTGCCTCGGGAGGTGGATGACCAAACGGGAGGTGGGAAGGTGTGGGTCGGAATGATCCGGCCTGCTGTGCGGCCATCCGGTCGGGTAGCCGACCTGGAAGGATGACCTGCTTGCGTGCCGTCGTAACGACACGAGGTCCACGCCGCTGGGGCGGTGCCTCAACGGGGGCCGGTGGTGCGACTGGTAGCACAGTCCTCGGGCTGGAGGTACCCATGCTGCTGGAGTACGCCATTGAGCTCTCCTCAGATGGGTCAGTCGTCTGATGACGCTGACTCTCGGATGCTGCGGGATCCTCTGATGGTCCGGGTGAGGACGCAAGTCGTGAAAGTGAGCGAGACTGAGATCGTGAGTGCGATGACTGAGACATGTCGAATCTGCGAATAATACGTTACGTGAGTACAGGAATTAAGGAAAAATGTAAACGAAAATGCATGTATGGGTCAGTCACGTGAGAATCGGGAAGGAATAAGACCGGGAATTTTTCGACTCGAAAACCGTTTGACAATAGCAATTACTTTCCGTTCTCGCAGAATTTATTTTGAACTAGGCATAGTTGATCAAGTTACGCCTAGTTAAAAGCAAACCATGCGATTGCGGAATTAATCTACTAAAGTTTGAAAGCTCGTGAAATGATTTTCTGAAAAGCCTTGGTTATAGTTTGGTTTCAAAAATTTTGAAAATTCTCAAAACCGTTTTCGCTATAACCAGTGCTCTGATACCAAGTCTGTCACACCCCGCTAAAGCGGAAACACGGAAGTGTGAAGAGCAAAGATATCATTACACGAGTTATAATAAAATCATACGGTTTCAAGTCATTAAGGAGTAAATAAGAGTTTACAGTTTCAAGATAACCAAGTATTGAAAAGTACATCACGACATAACAAAATAAAATGTTTGATAAAATTCCCAAATAACATGTCCAAATAGGTCTTCTTCATGACTTCACGTGACGTATCATGACCCATCCAAGTAATGCATTCCATGACCTACACTTGATTTCCTGAAACAAGAGATAAAGTGTCAACTACAATAAAGTAGTGAGTGAGTTACAGTTTTCTAGTCCTCGACTAAAAAGGTTTTGGGCTAAGTATATCTATACTTAGTAGTTTCTAAAAGTAGATTAAGACTTAAAGAATAGTCGAACCAAAACAGTTGATTTAGAGATAGATGCGGAAGTCGTATAACTCTATACGCGCATGATAAGTAAACTATGATTGATTACATGTATAACGACTACTTGGCATAATAACTTAAGTGTTCACACTAAACCGATTAACCAACCGTGATGCCTCTTACCCCGACTACTACGGGGAGTCATTTCTGATCGAGTAATATGTACTTAAGTCGCCACTTAAGTAAGGAACGGTTATTTCCTAAGTATCGATACCCATAATTACTAAACGGCTTAACAAAGCTAATAGTGTGTGGTGAAAAGTTAGGCACTGAATTTATTTTAAAACTAGTAGTTGTCACTTAGAGTAGCTATATTCCTCAAGAGTCATGGTAGTTATACGATCAATCAAAGTACATGTGAGTGCCGAGAATGGCATTAAATAAATTAAATACGATGCCGAGTGTGGCAAAAGTAATACATTTATAAGAGATTTGAACTAGCAAGCCAATTAAAAAGGGGCAAGCCATTGAGCCGAAAAGGGTGGCAAACCATTAGTTTATCAAAGGCCAAACGGCCATAAAACTAGTTAAGCATAAGTTTGTCAAAAATGTTCAATAGAGTTTAGAAAGTACATTTAGATCTCTTGTTTCCCCCAAAAGATAATTGAAAACAGTAATTAAGTAGGGGATGTAACTCACTGTTTGCGAGGAAAAGCTGAGTGTGCAAGGAGTAATCGAGGCGGACCGGAATCACGAGAATCCTAATGGAAATACCAAGATTTAATGAGTGTTAAAGTTTATGTGTTTATTTTAAGTGTCGGGTTTAGTTCTATAGAAAATTGGGCAGCGCTTCCGCGCCAAAATCATTGATTCCCATTTTTATACACTTTCCCGCTTAACACTTTCAATAAACGTATTTCATACAATTTCAAGGACAATCTCATATAAAACTTGTTCGTTTAGTCCCTTTTTATGTGAGTTAGTCATATTACAGATTATGGTTCATATCTCAGTTCCGAACATAAGTTTGGGTATACGTTTAAAGTTATGATTGAAAACGGTTTAGACTTAGCAAATGTGCAGCCTGTCTGCAGTATGGCCGCGCCGCGGTGGGATGACCGCGCCGCGGTCACAGAGTTCACCTTGACCGCGCCGCGGTGAAGGGACTGCGCCGCGGTCAATGTGACAGGTTCTTGGTCAAGTTCGTTTTTGAAGAAATTTGATGTTTTTGGGTTAGATTTTGACATGCAACCAGATCTGAGCTTAGGTAATAGATGTCTAATAGTTTATTTAGTGTTTTTTACCATAGATTCAAGGATCTAACCATGCATTTACTAAAAATCCCGTTTTTGTTTATAAATGGTGAGATATTTGCATAAAAACTCATTTTTAGGTAATGGATGATGCATGCAATGTGTTTAACTTGTAAGAACAGAAGATTGAAGGAATCTTTACCGAGATTAAAGTGATTTGAAGATGGTTGGAGTGATCCTTAGTGATTTTTTAACCCAAAAGCTTGTAAAAATGACTCCTTTTGACCCAAATAATGCAACCCTTCCTTCTTCTTCTCTTATGGACGATTTTGGAGGTAATAATATGGCTAAAGTTTACTGAGTTTTGATGTAATAGATCTCTGTAAATGAAGAGAGATGGGGTGGTGTTTGTGTTGAGTTTGTAGCAAAGAGGGAGAGAGTGTAAAAGTGTTTGTTTGAGTTATGTGTGTGTAATGTGAATGTGTTTGTGTATGTTATAAGGGAGTAACATTAAGGTTACTGGGCTTATCAAAGGTCCTGGGTCGGGCTCAACATTGGGCTCAAGTGTGGGGGTCCAAATGATTAAGTCTGAAAGTTACAAAAGTGGCAGTCTGCGCACTCCACCGCGGCGCGGTGGCCTGACCGCGGCGCGGCTGGAGTGGCAGACTTGCCTTTTCGTTTTTCGTTCGTTTCAAATGTTAAGCGTTTCCGTTTGTTTAGAATAGGAACTTAAACAAGTTCCCTAAGTATTTACTTGGTATTAGGATTTGATTATGTGATTCCGAGTTCGATTCTACACACTCGAGTTTACGAGACAAGTAATAACGAGATAATTTGAGTTAAGATAAATATAGAGAATGCGGTTTTCACCTGAAATAGGACGGTTGTCACAATTTGGTTGCCAAAACCCTTCCCACAAATAAAACTTATCAGCAAAAGAAGCGATTCTTTGCTGATTTGAAACATTATTTTTGGGAAGACCCGTTTTTTGTTTCGTGCTTGTGCAGATGGCGTAATTCGGAGATGTGTTTCTGGAGCGGAAAAAGACAAGATCCTACGCCATTGCCATTCGGGACCTGTAGGAGGACATCATGCTGCGAATTTCACAGCCAAACGTGTTTTCGATGTCGGGTTCTATTGGCCATCAGTGTACAAGGATGCTCAAGATCATGTGAAGAAATGTGACGCTTGTCAACGGACTGGTAATATTTCTTCACGCGATGAGATGCCACAAACGGGCATCCAGGTATGTGAAATTTTCGATGTATTGGGTATTGATTTTATGGGACCCTTTCCTTCAAGTCGGGGAAATAAATATATTTTAGTGGCTGTCGACTACGTATCAAAGTGGGCCGAAGCGAAAGCTTTACCCACCAATGATGCGCGAGTCGTCGTTAATTTTTTGAAACAATTATTTTCCCGGTTTGGTACCCCTAAAACTTTAATTAGTGATAGGGGTACACATTTTTGTAACGCCCAACTTGAGAAGGTGTTAAAAAGATATGGTGTAAACCATAAATTTTCAACAGCTTATCACCCCCAAACGAGCGGACAAGTCGAGGTTACTAACCGAGGCTGGAAGCGCATTTTGGAAAAGTCGGTCGGTGCAAATCGTAAGGATTGGTCCGATAAGTTAGACGATGCTCTTTGGGCGCAGAGGACTGCATTTAAAACTCCTATTGGTTGTACTCCTTATTGTTTGATTTATGGTAAAGCATGTCACTTACCCGTTGAAATTGAGCATAAAGCCTATTGGGCTTTAAAAGCTGCCAATATGGAAATGATTCCTGCAGGGAAGAACAGGTTCCACCAGATACAGGAGTTGGACGAGCTGCGCATGAACGCTTATGAGAACTCTCTATTTTACAAGGAACGGACGAAGAAATGGCACGATAAGCGTATCAAGACGGATAGGAACTTTATCGACGATGATATGGTTCTACTCTATAATTCCAGATTGAAGCTATTTCCGGGGAAATTACGGTCAAGGTGGTCAGGGCCGTATATCGTGCTAGATGTGTTCCCTTACGGTACGGTGGAGATTGCCAACGAAAAGGGCGAAAGTTTTAAGGTGAATGGGCATCGACTGAAGAAATACTATGCCAATGGACGTGACAACCAGTTTGATTTATTTGGAGACGACGAGGAGCTCGATCTCCATGAACGTGACGGTTAACAAACATGGTTTGAGTCGAGCTTAACGACTCATCACTAAACAAATAGCGCTTACGGGAGACAACCCGCTTCTTTTCCTTTAGTTTATTTTGTTCAGAAAAACTTAAAAAATACAAAAAAAATCAGAAAAACAACAAAATACCAAAAATATATGTACACTACGCGTTTTTCTCTTTTAATTTTTGATTTTTTGTTTCAGGTCCACTTAGATCATCATATGAGAGCTGCTAAACATATCGGACACCAGGTTAGATCGTGTTAAATCACCGAACGAAAAAACATTTTTTTTGGAACAGACAGATTTAGCCGACGGCTAAAAAAATGGAACAAAAATTGGCCGGCGGCTAAAAATTTCCATCCGCCGGCTGAAATCTCAGGTTTTGAAAAAATATATAAAACTCGTTTTTCTTCACATCCACATACACACACACTTATCCTAACGACGGCTGAGAAAGAAAAAAAAGCAACCTTCACCATTTTCGTTCGATTTTCTTCAATTATTTCATCTCATTCTCTAATTCAAACACCAAGGTATGCTTTATTCAATCCTCTTTCTTGTTTTTCTTTGAATTTCATGAAGAACACATTTTGGGGGTTTTGCTAATCCGAATTTTTTTTAGTGCTTAATTTTACAATTAATTGTTAGGATTCACTCCTTAGATGATTTGTATGCTTAAGCCTTGCTTAATTTTCGATTTCCATGGTTTAATTTTGTTTAGAGATTGTTGATATAAATTGAGGTTTTTGCTAGGATTTTGGCACTTGGTAGTAATTTAATTTGTTAACAGGTCTTATCCTTGCTACTGATTATTGATTATGTTGAGTTTAAAGTCGAATTCCTAAGTTCTAATTGACGAAAATGGATTGAAGGAGTAAGGGTAATGAGGGTTTATAAGTGAATTCTTTGTTGAATTTAGTTGTTAACATGTGAATTGGATAGTAGATTAAGGTATTGGTTTAACCGAATCAGCGAGATTTTTGTGTGCAAATTCGTGACTTGCATGTTATTTTTGATAGGGTCGTTAAACAGCAGCTCGAACAGTTAACAGCAATGAATAACCTGAACTGGCATTTTAGCCGGCGGCTGAATCTAGCCAGCCGGCGGTTCCCTTTCAGCCGGCGGCTAAAACTGACTGTCTCAAAATTTATTGCTTTCTGTTTCGACTAGTCCTTGCGACCTTCTATTTTCTCGAGCTGTTTATTATCACTAATATGGTTGTCCTAACTTGTTTTCTGCAGATTATGGACGCGCAAAATGTCCTCCAAGAGGTCCCACCTCACGTGCCCGTTTACAACCCCAACCACCTGTTTCTACAAGTGGGCGCAGGAAGGGGAGGACTTACTTTTACCCAGAGGGAAGAAATCCGGACCAAGTTAGCCTCTATGCAGCAATACCCAGTCTTTGCCCCTAGCGGCATTGATTGGACTTTCTTGAATGAGGTACGCCCACACGACTCACATTACCAATCAGGAGCTGCGGAGCTTGTGGATATGTTGGAGTTTTCTTATCAGGGATTTCTCTGTAGAGCGTGGGAGCGTTTGTTCTCTATCCATGAGCAGATATACATAGAGGCAACATATGAATTCTACAGCTCCTTCAAGTTCAACCACGGTGACACCAACCCTAACCACAAGACCGTCAAGTTTTTGCTAGGGGGTGAGCTTAGGAAGTTGACACTATCAGAGTTTGGGGAAAAACTTGGGTTATTTGACGCTGCTGATCTAGCACACCCAGATTTTGCTGAGTTCATGGCTGAGGGGGTTAAAACTCCGGACTATCGTGAAAACGCGGCAATTTGGTCCGCCATTGCTAGTGGAGAGTTAGGCACCTCACGCCCCTCCTATACACAGATTCGGGACCCGAAGGTTCGGGCCTTTTTTGCTATGGTATGACTATTTGTCATTGGCAGGAAATCTGTGACAACCGTCTTAAAGCGTAGTTTACGTTACTTAAGCATTAATCGTGTGTGTCTCGGAATCGGAATCGGAATCGGAAATCGGAACCAAATCATTAAATGAATTCTAATACCAAGAAAAACATAATGAACTTGTCTAAGTTCATTGCAAAACAAACGAGAAGAAAAACGGAACAACGCATGTACGTAACGATAACGAAAATATTTAAAGGATTATATTTGTAATAATTTTTAAGTATAGGACTTAAGTTATTATAAGTTTGTGGTCAAAAGGGACTAACTTTGTAAAACATTTTACATTTTAAGTTAAAATTGTCATTAAGGCAAAGTCATGGGTTAAAAGTGTAAATTATGAAATTAAATCACATATTTAGGTGATGACTCTTGTTTCTCGATTGTTGCTGCTGTTTGTTTTCCTCACCGCCTCAAGAAAGAAAGAAAAGAAAATAAGTTTAGTCCGTTTATCTTTCGGCGGCGATTCGGTGTTCATTTTTCGTCGGATAAATAAACGGAAAGCATATTTGCGCTCCTGGTGTCGAGGGGAACATTTTGGTATAAGCGAAAGTTAGTTTCGAGGTGGTTTATTTCGGAGTTATTCGTAGCCATATGTTTTAGGCTCAGGTAAAACTTGTTTAAAAGAGCTTATTTATAAGTTATTATCAATTTATATGATAGTAGGATGTATTTGGTTGAGTTTGGTTAAGTTTGGAAAAATTGTAAATTGCTATTTTTCAGGTCCAGAATCGTATCAAACTCAGTATAAAACATCTTTTTGTTCGTAAAATTTGAGTATATATTGTTATAAAAATTTTAAGCGGGTAAGTGTTTTGATAAATATTGGATTTAAAAACTATAGCGCGGAAGCGTTACCTGATTTTAGTAAAACCAAATACAAACACTTTATAACATAAGTATCTCGTTGACTAACGAGTATAATAATCAAAAAGCGTTACCCGATTTTAGTAAAACCAAATACAAACACTTTATAACATAGGTATCTCGTTGACTAACGAGTATAATAATCAATAAATAATGAAACTTACTTGGTATAAAATAGGATTCCGGTGATTCCGAGCATTTGCCGAGCGTTTTCTGAGCGCCCGCTAGATTCTTCGCAAACAGTGAGTTACAGAACCCCTATCTTTTAAACGTTTTATATACTTTTTGGGGTGGAAACACGAGTCTTACACTATTTTACGATTGTTATGGTAAACTTATTCTATAAGCGTTATATGCTAGTTTTGCATACTTATAACGAGATACTCTTATGCTTGAAACTTATACTTTATACATGAATTGTATACGCTTGAAGACTTAAACTAAAACATATTTTAGCATTGTTGAATGTTTTGCCAACATGCTGTGAACACTCTAGAAACTTATACTTTTATACTTGAAACTCAAACTTATACTTATTGTCTTACACATGTGGATTATTCCACCGCTGAGGTAATGCAACATATGAATATCGTCTTACACATGTGGAATGTTCCACCGCTGAGGTAATGACGTTATATACTTATATTGCCAGTGATCGCTTATGGTTGTCATATGTTATCGAATTATCTAACATATTGACGGATAGCCACTTTAATTCCCGTCACCACTTGGTTGCTATTAATCCCTTTGGAAAGGACTGTTAATAATTTATGGATAGCGCTATTAGGGTAGTTGCAAATACCCTCTCCACTAAGATTCAGTGGTGCATAGTTATTAATCGGGTAAACTACAGGCTTAGCAACGTAACCCTTTTATCACTGGGCAATAATAGGATCGTCACATAGCCGTACACTATGTGGTCGATACCTATATACATAAAACTTATTCATATCTTATAGTTGTGATTGATGCGTTAAAATGTTATATGCTTTTACAATATGCTGTAACTCACTAACTACGTCTCCCGTAGTTAACATTTTACTCGTGTTTTCAGGAAACGAGTAAGTAGTGGAGACGTCTATTCACGTGGTTAGCTTTTGCGGGTTTACACTTAAAGACTTCAAGATCTGGAATGGGTTGGGTGGTTGAATTCAGAAGTCTTGTTATAAATATTTTGTAAACTTAAACTATTATCGTTTGTAAACTTTAAATATGTGTTTTTGTAATATATAAATTTTGGTATCGATCTATATGCTTGTGTGATGACATCCTCGCTCTTCACGCCCCGCGTTTCCGCTTTAGCGGGGTGTGACAGACTTGGTATCAGAGCCAAGGTTATAGTGAATACCGATTTTGAAAAATCAAACTATAACCAGTTTTCTAAAGAAAGGATTTTATCTAACCAAAACGTGAAGGCATTGTTTAACTTAAATTATTCGGAACCTGATCACCTACGAATAATTTAGACTAAATTATGTTGGAACGGAATTGGTAAACGAACATTCCCGGCTATTCTTGAAGTCAGACCCGTGTAGACTTAAGATACACTATATGCTTCAGCTTATTACTAACTCTAACGTAAGCTTTAGTATCGACTTAACTCGTTCCCTCTCTAAATTATGTCGAACGGGAAAGAGTTAGTTACATTTGATAACAACTTCAAACCTTCGTACGACTCACTTTCACGATCTAGGAACCAAGATTCGGTTCCATTAGCGACTACGACTACTACATCTATACCTACTGCTATATAGCTTAGTTTGGATTTAAATCCTATTCACCTTTCTAAACGAACATAATCGTAAGAGATAATGAGGAAGATACTCGACACGTACTTATGAGGACTCACATTTAACTACGAACTCGATATACATTAGTGATACATTATCGAGGTATAGGAGCGTTGAGCTAACATTATCGTAACCTATACATACAAGCGTACTATTACATTACCGTATAACGACTCGGATCCTTACTGGTTTATGATGTCCCACGCCGACTATATCTCCCGCTCATAAGATTAAGACAAAACATTTTCGACTATCAACACCATATTCCAATGAACTTTAGACTATGCCTTTCGTGGCAACTGAGAAGTATTCTCACATATGACAACTCGACAGACTGAGTGATGCAACCAAGATATTCGGTAGTTAAGAATTGACATTGGAAAAAGATGATCGTTTCAGGTAACATGTTTAAGGATCTTCGAGGAAGATCTAGGAGTTTATGAATTAAGATATCCGTAATCACAAGACATGACTCGATGTACTTTATACCAAATAAATGGTACATTGGGAAGTCCGAACAACTCGATATTAGCTGTGGAATTGCTATATGTAAGAGTTTTGATTAATCATTATTACCGTTCGTTCTCTTTAGACAAATAGGTAGTTATGTGATTGTGACACCTATAAACATTATACTACTCTACAACAAATACATAACTACTCTACCTAATCTTTACTATATATATATATATTCATATTATATGTAGTTACTTCTTTTCTGCATTGAATGGATATAATCGAGCGTACGATATAGTAATTTTCCGTTACACACATCTTCATCATCTCAAATATAGGATATGTCCTAGCGTAAGCATGTATATTTCATATCTTACTTTCATTCATTGACATTATGCGAAGTAATGTACGATTATTGATCGTACTCGATTAAGGGACTAGCATTTATGCAACCGCGAGGTTATTGTAAACTTATTTTGGTAATCGTTGGTTAGTATAGACACTTAGACTTGAATATGAATATAAGGTAAATTCAAAACAATGGGGGTTTTGAAAGAATATACTAAAACAAAGGATCGTCAAGAAGGTATGATCACAATCTTAAGTGATGGCGAATATGGAATAGTTATCTGTCAAACACGTTGAGGTTATTTCTCTACAAGGAAATCATCTAAACTCCTCTGTTTTACGATAAGGTTTTATTCCTACAAGGTGACATAGGTAGAATAAGGTTGAACCTTGTATCCAAAAACACTTACGACAGAGTTTATCGCTCATTACCTTCTAATTAAACAAGAAAGTGCCAAAAGAAGTTGATTAGTAGTAAGGAAATACCCAGAAATAATTCCCGACGACTTCCTCGAACTATTACTAGCCTTTTTAATAAAGTTAAACATTAACTCAATACTTGGCACAATCTATGTGGCTCGAGCACCTTACCAATTAGTACTTTCGGGATTATTTGAAACTCCTATTCAACTGTGAAAAACCTTGGAGAAGGGATTAATTCGGTCAATTCTCTTGCCTTAAGAACCCTGATTCTAAAGAAAGAACGAATCTCTCTGAAAACACATTAACCACCGTAAACTCGATAAGTCTATTATCAAAAACCAATGTCCTTTATCTAGGATTAAGGATATATTTGACCAACTTCAGAAGTCAAATATATATTCTAAGATTAAACTTCGAATGGATCTCATGACCGAATGGACAAGCTATATTGGGACAAGTTCGTGATCATGCTTACTTATCACATTTTGATATACTTACTACGAAAGAAGTAAATCCTAAGAATATACCAACAATTAGAAACTATTCAGAAGTATTCTTCGAAGAACTACCAGAACTAGCACCTTAGAGACAGGTAGAATTTAGGATTGATTTAAATTATGGAGCAGCACTAGTGGCAAGGACGCCATATCAACTAGCACTGACAAGAATGCAAGAATCATTACGTCAAATTCGGAAATTGTTAGATAAAGGTTTTATCCGACCGAGCTTGCTACCATGGGAAACGCCCATTCTATTGTTAAAAATAAATTGATGGATCGTTTCGGGTAAGTATCGATTACCTTAAGTTGAATAAACTAACTATCAAAACTCTATTTCCTCTTCCAATAATCGACGATCTATTCGACCGATTACAAGGCGCAATCTACTTTTCAAAGATCAATTTAAGATCTAGATATCATCAAATCCTTGTTTTTCAAAATAATATTCCAAAAACCGTATCTCGTAATAAGATATAGACATTTCGAGTTCTTTGAATTGCTATTGGGACTCTCCAACGCACCGGCTACCTTCATGGACTTAATGAATAGAGTTTCCCGACTATATCTAGACTATTGATGACATACTCTTGTAACAAAGAAGGCTATGCAAAACATTTGAAATTATTGTTGAAACTACTTAAGGAAAATATCTTTATGCTAAATTTATAAGTGCAAATTCTGACTGTGTGAAGTCAAATTTCACGGACTTGTAGTTAATGAATCTGAAATTACGTAGATCTATAGAGAAATGAAAAACTTCAAAAAGTTCGACAGAAATTCGCCAATTTTTAGGATTGGTTAAGTATTATCAGCGATTCATACAAAAATTTCTTTAAGATAGTCTAAACCATTGATAAGGTAACTCAGAGAGATGAGAAATTTAATTTGGAGAATGCGCAAAACAAGATTTTTAAGGTTCTAAAACAAAATTGTGTAACATTCCTATTCTAGTTCTTCCTGAGAGAAATGAGGATTTCGTTGAATACTGGTGTCTCTAACCAAGGGTTAAGCTGTAAATTTATGCAACAAAACAAAGTCGTAGCATATGCACCTCGACAATTAAAGAAGCATGAAGTCAACTAAGAAACTCATGATTTGAATTTGGGAGCAGTAGTCTTCGCTCTCAAAAACCTGGATACATTATCTCTACGGAGTTAAGAATGCATTGTGTTTATGGATAGTTAGAACTCCTTAGCAACTACAATTGCGATATTAAGTATTACCCTGGTAAGCAAAGGTGCATAGCTGATGCCCAACACAAATCATTGGAAGCAGAAGATATAAATTCATCCAAGGTCTAGAAAAATGTACAAATATCTCACAGAGCGTTACCGGTAATCCAGTATGAAAAAGGATATAGTTTTACACTTAGAAAAATGCCTAACTTAAGCAAAAGTTAAGGCAAAATATCAAAAGTTGTAAGAATTACTTAAGCAACCCGAGGTTCCTGTATGGAAATAGGAATAAACTTCAATAGACTTTATTACTAAACTATCTTATATGCCAGTAGGCTATAAGATGATCTGTATAAGCATAGATCGATTAATGAAATCTGTACACTTTATTTCTATCCCAGTAAACTATAGGAAACTTGAGCAAATTTTACATCACTAAAGTAATGAGATGTTATGGAGTCCTTACTTCAATCATTTTGAGCCTTGATAGGAAACTCCTTAAAGGTTCTAGAAAACACTTCACGATTCACTTGGCACTCGGTTAAACATAAGTACCATTTAACATTCGTAAACCAACAATCAAGTGAGCGCAAATTCAAACTTTAGAAAATATGATTCGAAGGCACGTTATTGGTTTCGATAGTAGTTGGGATAGCTACATACCCCTGACAAAATTCTTATACTACGGCAGTTACCATGCTAACATCAAATACGTTACCTACAAGGCTTTATATGTCGATCGCCAATATGTTGGTTAATATCAGGTGACCGACAACTAATTAGCATGGAAATAGTTCAAGAAATTATTGACAAAGATCATCACAATAAGAGAAGGTCTAACATTATGAGAACTCGCCAGAAAGGTTGCGCAAATGCACATAAAAAGTCTTCAGACTTTCAAACTGGCAACAAAGTACTCCTTAAGGTATCACCTTGGAAGGAAGTAGTATGCTAAGAAACCAAATCTAAGTCCAAGATAGAAAGGACCATCGAAGTTATCGGTCATGTAGCTTATCTTTGAAAGTGCCGCAAAATTTTTGGCAACATAAGTAATAGTTTTCATGACTCAAACATGAAGTAATGTCTATCGGACGAATTACTCCTTTACAGGAAGTGCACTTAGATGATAAACTCCAATTCATTGAAATCATATATCGCGAAACTAAGAGGCTAAGGCATCGCTGAATTCCCATAGTAAGGGTACGCTAGAACGCAAGGCGTGGCTCTGAATACATATGGGGACAAGAGGATCACATGATGCAAAAGTATCCTCATCCCTTCACTTCTTCCACAACTAATATAATAAATTTCGGGACGAAATTTTTCTTACGGGGGGAGAATGTGACAACCGTCTTAAAGCGTAGTTTACGTTACTTAAGCATTAATCGTGTGTGTCTCGGAATCGGAATCGGAATCGGAAATCGGAACCAAATCATTAAATGAAAACATAATGAACTTGCCTAAGTTCATTGCAAAACAAACGAGAAGAAAAACGGAACAACGCATATACGTAACGATAACGAAAATATTTAAAGGATTATATTTGTAATAATTTTTAAGTAAAGGACTTAAGTTATTATAAGTTTGTGGTCAAAATGGACTAACTTTGTAAAACATTTTACATTTTAAGTTAAAATTGTCATTAAGGCAAAGTCATGGGTTAAAAGTGTAAATTATGAAATTAAATCACATATTAGGTGATGACTCTTGTTTCTCGATTGTTGCTGCTGTTTGTTTTCCTCACCGCCTCAAGAAAGAAAGAAAAGAAAATAAGTTTAGTTCGTTTATCTTTCGGCGGCGATTCGGTGTTCATTTTTCGTCGGATAAATAAACGGAAAACACGTTTGCGCTCCTGGTGTCGAGGGATCATTTTGGTATAACCGAAAGTTAGTTTCGAGGTGGTTTATTTCGGAGTTATTCGTAGCCATATGTTTTAGGCTCAAAAGAGCTTATTTATAAGTTATTATCAATTTATATGATAGTAGGATGTATTTGGTTGAGTTTGGTTAAGTTTGGAAAAATTGTAAATTGCTATTTTTCAGGTCCAGAATCGTATCAAACTCAGTATAAAACATCTTTTTGTTCGTAAAATTTGAGTATATATTGTTATAAAAATTTTAAGCGGGTAAGTGTTTTGATAAATATTGGATTTAAAAACTATAGCGCGGAAGCGTTACCTGATTTTAGTAAAACCAAATACAAACACTTTATAACATAAGTATCTCGTTGACTAACGAGTATAATAATCAAAAAGCGTTACCCGATTTTAGTAAAACCAAATACAAACACTTTATAACATAGGTATCTCGTTGACTAACGAGTATAATAATCAATAAATAATGAAACTTACTTGGTATAAAATAGGATTCCGGTGATTCCGAGCATTTGCCGAGCGTTTTCTGAGCGCCCGCTAGATTCTTCGCAAACAGTGAGTTACAGAACCATCTTTTAAACGTTTTATATACTTTTTGGGGTGGAAACACGAGTCTTACACTATTTTACGATTGTTATGGTAAACTTATTCTATAAGCGTTATATGCTAGTTTTGCATACTTATAACGAGATACTCTTATGCTTGAAACTTATACTTTATACATGAATTGTATACGCTTGAAGACTTAAACTAAAACATATTTTAGCATTGTTGAATGTTTTGCCAACATGCTGTGAACACTCTAGAAACTTATACTTTTATACTTGAAACTCAAACTTATACTTATTGTCTTACACATGTGGATTATTCCACCGCTGAGGTAATGCAACATATGAATATCGTCTTACACATGTGGAATGTTCCACCGCTGAGGTAATGACGTTATATACTTATATTGCCAGTGATCGCTTATGGTTGTCATATGTTATCGAATTATCTAACATATTGACGGATAGCCACTTTAATTCCCGTCACCACTTGGTTGCTATTAATCCCTTTGGAAAGGACTGAATAATTTATGGATAGCGCTATTAGGGTAGTTGCAAATACCCTCTCCACTAAGATTCAGTGGTGCATAGTTATTAATCGGGTAAACTACAGGCTTAGCAACGTAACCCTTTTATCACTGGGCAATAATAGGATCGTCACATAGCCGTACACTATGTGGTCGATACCTATATACATAAAACTTATTCATATCTTATAGTTGTGATTGATGCGTTAAAATGTTATATGCTTTTACAATATGCTGTAACTCACTAACTACGTCTCCCGTAGTTAACATTTTACTCGTGTTTTCAGGAAACGAGTAAGTAGTGGAGACGTCTATTCACGTGGTTAGCTTTTGCGGGTTTACACTTAAAGACTTCAAGATCTGGAATGGGTTGGGTGGTTGAATTCAGAAGTCTTGTTATAAATATTTTGTAAACTTAAACTATTATCGTTTGTAAACTTTAAATATGTGTTTTTGTAATATATAAATTTTGGTATCGATCTATATGCTTGTGTGATGACATCCTCGCTCTTCACGCCCCGCGTTTCCGCTTTAGCGGGGTGTGACAAAATCGGGCATTGAAAAATGCCATAAGGAGGAACTATTCTGGTTGGGGTGCATTGTTCAGAAGAGGCCCGTTAATGTCCCCTATGTCTTGGCTCGATGGATGACCAACATACTGAAGGGCGCACGACCCGGAAGTGTGATTCGGGGAGGTCACTTTGTTAGTGCGATTGGTAGCCGCTTAGCATTCCGGGGGGCAGGATTTGACTCTTGTACCACTTTGACACCAGGGATGCGTCTTTTTGGGGCAGCTTGGTTTAAGTCATCTGGTTTAGTGAGCAAGTTTGTTTCTCCAGGAGGTTTTGTGACTTACAGATGGGTTCCCATTAGAGGGATTGATGGAGCGGGTTCTAGTCATGGTGTTGAGGGGTCGGATGATGAGGAGCATCCAGCAGGTTTCGAGGATGTTCCACCACCAGGTCAGGAGGAGATCCCACCGGTTCAGGAGTTCGATTTTTCGGCTCAGATGGCTGCTTTGACATCTAGTATGGGGCAGATGTCATCACGGTTCGATTCATTTGCGGACCGCATGGAGGATCGTTACTACGATCTCAACTCCACCATCGGCCATGTCAGCAACCAGGTTGGGCACTTGCAGTCAGAGTTTGACAACAGGAACCGTTATCAGGATGAGGTTTTGTACCAGTACCATCAGCGTGCAGGTATTAGTTATCAGGCCTATGACGGATCTTATCACTCGTTTGGTAGTACCACTCCGATGGACCAGGACCAGCCATCTTCCTCCACCTATGAGGATCGCCACCACCTGTGGTCCACTCAGCATTACCAGTACTATCCTCCTACCGAGGCCCAGAGACAGCAGGACGAGGAGGAGCGGCGGGCCGCTTGGAGCAGACAGGGACAGTGGCCCGATATGTGATGATGTGGTGTTATATTTGTGTTTTTAAGACTAATTTTTTATGTTCTTTATTTCGTAATGATTATTATTTGGGATTTTTGTTTTTGGATTATGTATTTCTTTTTACTATTTATTTGTGGTGCTTAATATGTGTGCATGTGTTTTCCCATTTTAGAATATCAACCATTTTAGTGGAAGTACTGCCGAAAATCCGAATTTTCAAAGGAAGCTATGCAGATTTTTTGAGGACGTTAAGCTTTTACAGCCATACATTCTTTCCACTGCTATTTCCTTTCACAGCATTCGACATCTACATGGGGGAGTTCTTTTTCCTTTCTCTTGTTCTTTTTACACTTACTCGCTGAAAATTTTTTTACAATGAGGACATTGTATTGTTTAAGTGTGGGGAAGGGGTTAAGATTGAATCTATTTGTCCTTAGGAACAATTTGTGCGAAAATTTAAAAAATTTGTGCGAAAATTTAAAAAATTTTGACATGTTTCTCGTAATTAGTTTTAACTAGTTGCATAACTAGGCACACCTACCCGTTACATAATTGTGAGGATTTGAGCCTTTATAGCATACATTTTATATGCTTTTATCTTCATTTGTTATGAGTGTGCCGGTGACTTGTAGACTTTAGAACTTGACACTGTATACGCTTCGAGGCTATGAATGAGCATAAGTTTTTACTTATTAGTAACTAGGAAAGAGGCAAAAGAATTAGGATTGTTAAACAGTTGATTGGCCTATTCGTTTCTTATAGTCGGTAACTACACTGGTTATTTGACTCACACTACCTATCGAGCACTCGTTTTTAGTGTTTTTGACGTTTAGATACCAAATTTGCGCCAAACCTTTTTCTTTTATCACCTTTCCAGATATATATATTCCATAAATTGAGCCTAATGCATAAGTCGTTTAATCCAGATATTTTTGTTGAAAATTTTCCTCTTTCTTAACTTGATTGATTATTAGACGGAATGTTATATATGATGGCGTGGAGTTGTTTAATGTACTTAAGTTCACGAAAGAAGTTACAGGTGGATATAAGTTAAGAATTATTCAGGATTTTGATGGACCTTTTGAGCGGTGTCTTTAATATTAAAAAAAAAAAAACAGAAAAAAAATATTTATTAAAGCCCGTACTAGGTAGCCAATAATTGTTGAAGTTATTTAACGAAATTTGCGAGAAATAAAAATTCTCAATTGAAGCGTTGAAGAATTAAGACGAAGTTTGGTCTTAGAAGTTTCATCAGAGTGAGCCATTAGGGATAATCAATCGAGTTTTGAAAGTAATATGATTTTTGACTAAAATACTTGGATTTGTAGACTAACTGGAAGTTGATTGTTTCATATCGTTCATATTAATTCACTTTCATCCTCTTTTTCCATTATTTTACCCATCACCCATTGATATGACCATAAGCCCTCTGAACTAGTTACTTAGACTCTATTGGTGGAGAAGCGTATCGTTATCAAGCCTATGATAGAATACTTGTCATGACTGAGCTTTGAGCGATTTCACATATATATTACACTTAGATTAGCTTTTTGAGTGATTGAGTGTTATACTTCCCAAATCGTGAGATGTTTAGTTATGCAATTAAATTTTGGCTTGATAATTATTAAATTCATTTTCGTAAATAAATTTTTTTGTAAATTACTCGATTCGTTGGGTATTTTATTTTTATTGAAGATGTTTGTTTTGTTCTAAATCTAACAGTTTACTTGAGGACAAGTAAGATTCAAGTGTGGGGAATTTGATGTGCCTGAAATAATCTATATTTTATAGCCACATTTATTATATTTAAGCTCGTTTTCTGCAACTTTTGTTATGATTTGGTATATTTTTAGTGAGAATTGCAGATTAGAGTTATATTTGGATCATGGAGCGAAAAGGAGCTGAAACCGGCTTGAAACGGAGACAAACGAGCAAGAAATGTGAAGTTGGAGAAACAGCCGGCGGCTGAATCAAAACAGCCGGCGGCTGAATTTAAGTTTTCACACTTTGTTCAAAACGTGCCGCGGAAGCAACTTTTTAGCCCGCGTGTTCCAGCCGCCGGCTGAATTCAGCCAGCCGACGGCTAAAATGGCGTGTCCAGAATCTATATAAAGGGCTTCTAGGGTTCGGGTTTTAAACACATTATTCATTATTCTCAACCTACATCCATCCTGGAAAGCTGCAAGGAGAGTCCTAGAAGCCATTGATCACTTGGAAGCTTTTGGTTAATCTCTTTTAACCAACTTGGAAGTTAGCAATTGTTTGGTTTGCACTTTTATACATTATTATCTTGATACAATGTTTTGTTTGAAGACTTATTCTGTTATTTGCTTACAATCCAACATGAGCTAAACTCTTTAAGCGATTGCTTGGATTGTTGAACCTGGATTTATGTTTTAATCAAGTTTATGTTTGAACTAATTGATTTTTCCATTATTGTTTACGTTTAATCGAGATCCATGTTTATTCGAAGTTATTAAATTTACTACTTAGCGTGATTGATAGATCTATAACATAACTAGCGTTCTTATAAATCTATTAGTTATTTACAATTATATGATTTATTAGATAATTGTAGCTTGAGACTTAATTGAGATAGGCTAAGAGATTTAATGAATTGAATGAACATGACAATTATATCGAATCGGAATAATTGAGACTTTTGTTAATTCGTAGTCGACAGATTAAATTGTAAATAATAGTGAACTTAAAGCACAATTTAGAGTGGATAAATCTAAGATAGCTCTTGATGTACGAACAGTCGTATGATCTTTCTCTAAAATTGTAGGATTAGATAACTCTAGCGGGAAATCTAGTTATCATAGGAATCACAGTTAAATCAATCAAACATATTCTTGTTAATTCATGATCCAGGTGAAACATAATTCCAAGTAATCGTTGCTTTCTAAATATTGATTAAATCTATAAGACTTCTCAAAACAGTTTTTCAACCATAAATTCACTTAGTTAATTAAATTGTTATTTTACTTTAATTATTTGTTTTCTGAAATATGTTCTCACAGAACTAAAACGCCCCCATATTTACTTGCTTTAATTAGTTTAATTATATAATTTGAGATAACGGATATAAATACACGTTCCCTGAGTTCGATCCGGACTTACTGATTCTATATTTGCGTACGATCAGGTACACTGCCTGTATTGTGTGTTAATATACATTGGTATAATCCTTTTCTAAACTTTAAATAATTTTATGTTATAAAATACACATCAACGGTCGTTCCCATTCGGCATCATATTTATATGTATTCCATTGCGGATGCGTCGGAGGTACCGGATAATATCCTTGCAAATCCACTTTTACAAAGTGATTTCCATTTACTCGAGCAATTACACATATATAATGTTGTTGTGACTCGGGTGGACTGGACCAGAGCGGTAAACACGTCGTATCTCCCATATTGCTCAAAAACAGCAAGACCACATTGTACCTTGAAGCAATTAGAAAACCCATTATCGGCAAAATCATCCAATACTTTTGAATTGCAGTAGTATTTGGTGGAATATCTATTGCTTCATAAATTTTTAGCAATTCAACTTCTCCAAACATAGTAGCGTATGTTGCTTGGTGCATTCTTATCTCTTCTAGCAACTCCCTTCTAATTTGCGGCCAACATTTTTCATTAAGACCGAGACATGAAGCTACCGAACTAAATCCGCAATTCCCATCAGCGAGTACATTATGAATGTTCGTTACGTACGGTTGAAACCAAACTGGAATTTGATCCAATAATGGATCTGAGAAAAATGTTCGGTATACATAAGAACTATGTCTGGCAGGTTCTTGGTTCAAGTCAAATTAAGCATTTTGTCTAGTCGCGTCAAATAATTTAATCTTTTGCTTTAGTCAAGTCAAATTTCAGCTTTTCCTTTAGTCACGTCAAATAATTTCATTTTTTTGTTTAGTCGCGTCAAGTAATTTCAGCTTTTGCTTTAGTCACTTCAAATAATTTAAGCTTTTGCTTTAGTCAAGTCAAATTTCAGCTTTTGCTTTAGTCACGTCAAATAATTTCATTTTTTTGTTTAGTCGCGTCAATTAATTTCAGCTTTTGCTTTAGTCACTTCAAATAATTTCAGCTTTTACTTTAGTCGCGTCAAATAATTTTAGTTTTTGTTTGTTTTTGTTTTCGTCATATAAATAAAATCACATAATAACATTACTATCGACATAAAATAACATAATAATAAAAATCATAAATTTCAAAAACCAAACTCTTTAGATAATAATAATAATAATAATAATAATAATAATAATAGTAGCAGCATTCGTCTTAAATAATAATAATAATATAATAATAATAATAATAATAAAATAATGAAAAAGAAGACTTTAATGGGATGTTATAGATAGAAATGTGTAGTGGGTAGTGGCAGGGGTACTCGTATTGACCCCATTTGTTAATTCTAATTAATGATATGTACAGAGTCCAACGTGTTTTAAACTAACATATTGAGATTTCAAAAAACACAATCTATTATATCCCCTTTATTATTGTGTTCATTTGAGACATTGATTAATTATTGGTGCAACATTGAAATTTGTTAAGTACTTGGACTTCTCTATCCTTCATTGGAGATCCATTGGCAGTTTCGATATCCTTAGTACTTATGCTCTCAAGATATGTGCTTCGTATCCGACAGTTTAATGACTAATGAGACATGGCAAGGTGTCTCGTAGGAGTTATTGACTCATGGTCCTGTCAATTTAAAGCTCATCTGCCCTCTGTTGCGTGTTGCAATGGCATGGTCAGTAAGTCTTACTCTTGACTCCTTTGAAGCTTTTAGAACATATGTGCATAGTTTGTTGAAACATGAACATGCATAGTATATTTTCATCAGAGTTGCCATCTTTTTTATGTTTCTTTTGCATATTAGAATATTGGGCTTTTGTTACTTTTGCTATAGAGATTTTGCCAAATTTAGAAATAATGACCTCCTTGATTTCAATGTACATATTGAAATCAAAGTTGCATACATTCAAATTAAACAAAAATCTTTCGTGAAATCAAGGAGGGGATTCGTACTTCGTAGTACGAATGTCGTGAGTCATGACAGTTAACTGAATTGGGTGAAATGTATACAGGGGATTTAATATGTGCATTTCCTTTTATACAAGGTTAAAATAGTTATGTTTAGAAAAAGAGGTAAAGAAGATGCAAGTAATTGACTCATGCTCCAGTTGTTATCACCTGATTATTTAATCATACCATTTTGATTCTTAAATTACGATAGCTCTAACTCTATTATCTAAAACTTTTTTGTTCATTAACTACAATGATCAGTTACAAAACACTTATCTAAAACTCTCTTAAAATTAGTTGGTTGGTTACTAAAGTATTGTATTTTTATATGTCACTGCAACCCCGAGACAAGCTTTGAATATTTTTTTTACACAAGTAATTAGAGTGTTTTATGCATTAAAAAGATATATATATATATATATATATATATATATATATATATATATATATATATATATATATATATATATATATATATATGGCGACTTTCAACCCATTTAATTGACCCGTTTGAGAACAAAGATAACCCAAATTGACCTGATCATAAGTAAGTAGTTGAAATATTCACCTCACACGGTGTACCAAAATACTTTGGATTGTCTGGTCATATTTGTTGGAGCATAACCGTCATTGTTTGTGGTTTGTATTTAGCATAAGAATATGTCGTGAAGAATAGCATATTTATAACAATCCGACCATATTTGGTGTGATCGTAAAGTAAAATAAATATTTTCTTTTACTTTACTTTCCTTTTCTTTACATTACTTTCTTTTCCTTTAGTTTTAGACTTGAGAACAGAACGTTGGTGTTGCGCAGTGTAACACCAAAGTGGCGCAACACCACTGTTGCACTGCGCAACAGGGTGTTGCGCTGCGTAACTCCCATTCCGGGTGTTACGGTTGCGTAACATCGTTAGGGTTTGGTGATGACTATAAATACTCCACCAACCAGTCATAAATGCATCCGTTTTTAGAGAGAGAAAGTGGTGTTGCGTTAGAGAGAGAAAGTGATTGCCTAACAAATCTTAGAACGGTTCAAAGTCTTTCAAATCGAACGTATTTGATATTATTTGTATTGTAAACCTTTACGTAAGTTCAATAATATCAATCATTCGGTTATATTGTGTGTTTCACCATAGTTTAGTCACTTGAAAGAGATTCCGCATCTTTCAAGTGTTTGGGTCCAAATCGAGGTCCAAGGAAGGCGACCAACAAGTGGTATGAGAGCCTCTATACATCATATAGAGGTTTTTGGATCCATTTGGTGAAGATTCGCGGTATTTTGGTGTAGGTCTAGGTTTTGAAGTTTCTTAATTTGAATATTGGTTTTGTAGATCTAGTCAGTTTCTGTGGTTTGTTGGTTTTGAAACTTAGGACTATAAATACTCCACCAACCACTCATAAATGCATCCGTTTTTAGAGAGAGAAACTGGTGTTGCGCTAGAGAGAGAAAGTGCTTGCCTAACAAATCTTAGAACGGTTCTAAGTCTTTGAAATCGAACGTATTTGATATTATTCGTATTGTAAACCTTTACGTAAATTCAAGAGTTAATTACATAAATCGTCCCTATGGTTTATTCAGAATTACGGATTTTGTCCCTAAGTTTAAAACGTTGCATAAATCGTCCACTTTTTTAAACTAATTACTGATTTCGTCCCTAAAATGGATGTCCGTTAAAATTTTCCGTTAAAATCATCGTGAACTAATTACACATTTCGTCCCTAAGATGGACGTCCGTTAAAATTTAGGGACGAAACCGTAATTAGTTTCTAAAAATGGACGATTTATACAGCGTTTTAAACTTAGGGACGAAATCCGTAATTTGAAATAAACCATAGGGACGATTTATGTAATTAACTCTAAATTCAATAATATCAATCATTCGATTATATTGTGTGTTTCACCATAGTTTAGTCACTTGAAAGAGATTCCGCATCTTTCAAGTGTTTGGGTCCAAATCGAGGTCCAAGGATGACGACCAACAAGTGGTATCAGAGCCTCTATACATCATATAGAGGTTTTTGGATCCATTTGGTGAAGATTCGCGGTATTTTGGTGTAGGTCTAGGTTTTGAAGTTTGTTAATTTGAATATTGGTTTTGTAGATCTAGGCCGTTTCCGTGGTGTGTTGGTTTTGAAACTTAGGATTTAGGTTAGTATTGGTAATTACATAATTTTTGGAGAAGATGGTGTCCTAAATCCGAGTTTTGATTTTTCGAAGAGTTGTGCAACACCCGCGACTGTTACGGGCACGTAACAAGCTGTTACACTGCGCAACAGTTTGTTACATTGCGCAACATTCTATCACACTGCGCAACACTCTGTTACACCGTGCAACAGACTTAGTCAAGCAACACACCTGCACAACACTGTTACGCCAGCGCAACAGTTAGAGCGTAACAACGGTTTTGAACGTGATTTCTAGCCGTTTCGCTGCTCGATTTGAGTTAGGATTGTTAGGTAGTTATTAGGTTCGGGATTTCAGGCCTTTTGCTTAGTCTCTACTTCATTTTGGGTTTTCGGGTTTGTGTTTGTAAAGATTCAGATATTCGGGTTTGTGTTTGAAGATTCGGGTATTCGGGTTTGTGTTTGAAGATTTGGGTATTCATGATAGTGTTTTTCAAGATTCGGGTATTCGGGTTCGTGAGTTTGATTGTTCGGGTATTCAACGATTTGTGTTTACGGGTTTTCGGGTATTCGGGTTTTCTTGTGTTATCGGGCTTGTGCTTATTCGGGTTTTCTTATGTGAAGAGTTTGTGTTGCTACAAGGTTTAAAAGTCTACTGTTTTATATGAATCCACAGTTTTTGGTTAGTTCAATGATTGAAATGGCTCGTATTACGAACACGGCTTCGTACGAAATGGAGATCAACTGGAATCCTCTACTTCCGCGTAAGTACGATCCGAATCGTACTCTTGAGGAGTGGGTATTAAGTTTCAAAACGTACGTAGCATATTCCGACTCGGAAATGTGGATACCTATTCTCTGGAAGTTTGCTGCACCTATGGATGTAAATGCAACAACTGGAGTGCGAATACCAAGGGCGATGGAAGCATATACTGACGCTGAGAGAGCAACCTATCTCAAAGATCAGAAGGCACTGGGATCGATTCAACTTTGTTTAACAAATGAGATGAAATCGGTTTTTAGACAGCATGAAAATGCCTTCAATTTTTGTAACGCGATCATGAACAGATATGACGGGACTGAAGCTATGAAGTTAGTCAGAGCTGATTTGTTAAAGAGACAATTTGACAACTTTACTTGTGGGGCGAACGAAAATCTTGATATGCTAATTTTTAGATTCTGTAGATTAACGAATGATTTATATGAAGTTAAAGTTACTTATGAAAAGATTGATAAAAACACTCGTTTTCTAAATAGTCTACCTGCACATTGGGAGATGCGTGTTTTGCTCCTAAAAGATAAAGATGAATTGAAAGATTGGGATTTCGAAGATTTAATCGAAAAAACTTAAAATAGCTAATCTTGAGATGCAACAAAAGGCCTTCGGTGGTGGCTATCAAACAAGAGACATGACTCAGTGTGAAAACTCGGGAGTTGCTTTTCTCTCGGATTTCGTGTTTCAGAAAATGCAACCACCGTCGCTAGCAACATTGTCTATGCCTAGTTCCTCAAGTCAATATGTTTCCACGCAAAGCATTCAAATAACTCAAAATGCTCCAATTTCCACCTCAACTGGTTGTCCAAACTGTGGAAGTTTTAAGTCAAAAGGAAAGGAAACTCAAGCTACTCCTTCACTCTTGAAGTCTCAAGCATTTCTCATGCCTCTGATTCTTTTCGAGATGAACATGAAAGATTGCAATCCTGCTTTCTTACGGCTTGTGACGATCTGATTGGAGGACGAATCTCAGACCTTCACATGGTTGACGAAGATTATGATCAAGTTCATCCCGATGAGTTTGAGGAAATGGATCTTCGATGGAATATGGCAATGTTGACTCGAAGAATGAAGAATTATCTCAACCGCACTAGAAAAAAGCATATAAGTGGAGATAGTCGAACTGGAATGGGATTTGATAAATCAAAGGTCAAATGCTTCAAGTGTAACAAATTTGGTCATTTTGCTCAAGAATGTAGACAACATTCTAGTGAAGATCAAAGACCGTACCATGGTTCGAGGAACGATCGAGCTCCACCTCAAGGCCGAGTGTATCAACAAGGGAGAAACTACCAACGTCCAGCTAATCGGAATCTTCGAACTCAATACGTAGAGAGGGACAACGACAATACCTCTACGGCTCTAATGGTTCTCGACAAAAAGGTAGATTGGAGCTCGTATGAAGACAACTCTTCGAGAAATGATCACTTCGCACTCATGGCTACCAATTCTAACAGCTTGCCTCCAAAACCCGAGGTAGATATCGATGCCTTTAAGGTAACTTGTAAGAATTATACTGAGCTAGAGACCAAGCTCGAAGTGTGGAAAAAGACGCAAATGACATAGATAAACTGAGATTCGCAAACGATCGTTTAATTAAAGAAATTCAATCTTTTCCAAAATTTAAAAACGATAAAATGATTGAAGTGTCAGATTTAGAAATCATAAACAAAAAAAGAGAATTTTCAACGTCAATATGTTTTAAATTGTTTTTCTATAAACTATTTTTAAATATGTAATCTTTCATTTAAAAACATGTGATCATATATTTTCGAGAACGACGGTAATACGAGAAGCTTAAAAACCTTGAGCCAGCCTCCCATGGGGATTCCATGGGTTCACTATAGTGTCACATATGGTGTAACTCTACCCGTGGAGGAGAGATATTCAACAGCGTTTCTAATAACGTATTGAGGAAAAATATGTGCGCACTATGATAGAGGCGTATGGTACGTATCTACCTTAATTATATGGGTGAGCGGTCGTGTAGTGACATACACACCGTTATGACACCGGAATTATGGAAGCAATTACCCATATTTCCTATTATTATATGCACTTGACTAATGTATATATTGCTCAATGAAAAGGTTATTATTATTATGTTTAACGATATATAAATGTGTTGGTTTGAAAGTTGATCACTTAAATATACTTTACTTTTAAATCATGTTTCTTTATTACGTCTCTATTTTTAAATTTCCACTTTGGTTATATATCCGTCCGCTGAGCGTAGCTCTACCGTTTCCTTGTTTTACTTCTTATCGGCAGGTATTACGAGGGCTACGGGGGAGTGTACTTGAGAGATAGAGACCCTTTAGAATTTCCTAGATGTTTCCTATTTCCGTTTAGAACTCTGATTATGTTTAGTTGTATTTTATCGAACCTTAGTTAAAACCCCAATTATATGTTGTATTATGTTTTCCTTAGACTTGTTAAACGTTAAGATATGTTTATGAAATTGGGGAGTTACACCAAGTCAAAGAGGAAGTAGTAGTTTTGTCACAAACTTAATTTTTGTAATTTTTACAGTTTGTGTTATTTTTCTATTTTCTAGCAAGGTTTATAAAAGACTTCAACTTAGACAGATAGGGGAGATTGTTGGGAAAAATCAACTTTTTAACCCAAGTTATGTATCTGTTAGTTAAGTCTGAATATGAGTGATTTTGGGTCTGAGTGACAAAATTACTCTAAGTCATTTTCAGTCTGAGTGACATGAGTCTGACTAAGTGGTCAGATTCAGAAGATGACTTGCACCGAAATTGAAGGTTGTTTTGTTTCGATTCGTACTTATCAAGATCTTTATACTTAGTGTATAAATAGAGATCTTGAATTCCTGTATTTGGTGCTTTTGATTATGTTATTGAATCCACTAAGTGTTATTCATATTCTTGTTAAAGTGTTATAATTCAGCAATAAACTAAACAAGAACTATGTGTTAATCATAAGTGATATTAACATTTGAATACTGATTTGCTAAATTGATTCAATTGATAAAACGATTAAGTTAATTAACTGAATATCTAGTTATTGGAATCTTATTAAGACCTAACACCAATAACCTAGTATTGATTGAGAGGAGACGTTGTGGTCAAACCGGTGACCATACGCATTGTTCTCTCGAACTTTGCTTATTCACCACCTGGATGTTTAGATTGTATTTCCACACGGATATTTGGAGGAAACATTACACATGCATCATCCCCCTGGTTTTATAAATCCTCATATATGGCATGGCCTTAAACATGCTCCTCAAGTCAAAGTTTTAGCCGTTTGAGACTTATGTATCTAAAATCGACTTTTGTGAAAGGAAATCTGATTCCTCGTTATTTGTTTATCGCCATGGATATGATATGGCTCACCTATTACTACATGTTAATGAAATTGTGCTCAAAGAATCCTTTGATACTCTCATTCGATGCATAATCACCTATCTTAGCACAAGCTTTGCTATAACAGATTGTGGGCTTTTGCATTATTTTTGGTATTTCGGTTAATCAAAACGAGAAAGGCATGTTCTTATCTCAGCAAAAAAATATGAGATGGATTTCTTGATCAAGTTTAAATGTCTAACTGTAAGCCTTGTTGTACTCGAGTTGACACCGACTCCAAGCTTGGACCTGCCGGTCCACATGTCTCCGATCCAATATTATATCGCAGATTAGCTAGGGCTTTACGAGCTCTTACATTTACCCGGCCAGATATTTCGTATGAAGTTCAACAATTTTGTTTATATATAAATGATCCACGAGAGCCTCATTTTAACGCTCTCAAACATATATGTCGCTATCTTCGAGGTCCATTAGACCATGGATTACGATTATATGCTTCGAAGACTAACGATCTTGACGCTTGTTCTGATGTTGACTGAGATGGATGCCCAAACACATTCATATCTACTTCAACCTATTGTGTATTTTTGGGAGACAACTTGGTTTTTTGGTCTTCCAAACCAAAGCATATTGTATCTCGTTCGAGTACTGAGACTGAATATTGTGGCGTTGCTAACGAAGTAGCTGAGACGGGTTGGCTTCACAATCTACTTCTTGAGTTCCACTTCCCACAGAATCGGACCACCATCGTTTATCGTGATAATATTAGTATTGTCTACCTTTCCACGAACCCATTTCAACATCAGCGAACCAAACACATTGAGATTGACATTCATTTTGTTTGCGCAAAGGTAGCCATGGGTCATGTACGTGAACTTCATGTACTCCCAGTTCTCAGTATGTGATGTGGATATCTTCACTAAAAGGCTTCATGTTATATTGTTTAACGAGTTTCGATCTAGTCTGAGTTTTTGTCTTTCTCCCACTTTAACTGCAAGGGCATATTAAACTATAGATATTTATGTAATTCGTTAGCCGTTGTAATTGTCCTATGGAATTTCGATCCTAGGATTTAGGGGTTCCTCGGTCTATTTATAGTGATCTTTACTTTGTATCCGGGGCAAGCAATAATAAACAGGTATTTTACCATTCTTTAATCTGAACCGCAAACACACTGTTGTAAGTTGAGTTGTTTTGTCTAAGTTGTTACTAACAACCAAGAAACCAGTGTCTACAACTCACATATTCACATGTTAAAATTATTTAATTACTCAAGAGAGAAAACATAAACAAATTTATAATCCTTCAATTTTCAAAAGCTTTTTAGTAATCCTCAATATTTTCTCATTTCTTATAACTCATCATATGCAAAACCCTTGTTGCAACACTTTGTAACAAACAGAAAGTAAAATTTCAAATCTTCCAATTCTCATCTTGATATATATAATACTCTATGATATGGCTATTAATAATTCCCTTTTCATTAACAAGTACATTTTTGTTCTTAATCTTTTCACTCTTGTGTGTTTTAATTACTTTGACAAAATGTACCCAAAGTAACGACCAAAAACCAACCATAGTCAATGGAGAGGTTAAAGCCAAACATTAAACTAGTGACATAATGTTTCATATCTTTAGTTTAATGCAAAGTAATCAAACACGGAAGATATGAATTCGTATGGTTAGAAATGTCTAGAAATTGTCCCCACCACGTCGGCAGGTCAGCCACACAACCATAGATTTATATTTATCAAATATCAAATCTTTTTCTTGGCTATTAGTTATTCCAAGTGTCACATATTTCAACCACTTCTTGAATTCCTAATTTTATTTTTGGTGTTAGATATTGCTACAGTATCAAGCTAGTTACAAAAACTGTACAAACCACACGTTAAAAGACGTAAAAAAATCAGAAGTTTCTAGACAGATTATCTCTCAAAGATAATCAGAATGGTTAAAAAAATTAATAATGGTGGTGCGAAGTTCTTTCCGGCTGGGTGGCATGTGGCGGCGAAACCATGTGATTCATGTAAGTCCTCACCCGCTTTACTGTTCTGCCGTAAGCACACGGCGTTTTTGTGTGTTTCGTGTGACGTGCAACTTCACGGTCACACGAAACACGAGCGTGTGTGGTTGTGTGACGTTTGTGAACACACCCCGGCCGTAGTCACGTGTAAAGCTGACGCGGCCGCGTTGTGTGTCACGTGTGATAGAGATATACACGCGGCGAATCCGCTTGCTAGCCGTCATGAGCGGATTCCCGTGGTTACGTTTTTTGATTCTGCCGTGACCTCTATTGCTGATAATTTGCTAGAACAAGTGTCAAGTTACGGAAACACTGAATTGATTCCAACGACAACGGATCGTACGGCGAATATTAACGTATCATTTCCTTGTGATACTTCTCCAGTTGTAGTGAAATCAATAGACCCGTTCTCGGTTGCAGCAGATCCTTTCTTTGATTTCGGGTTCGCGATTCCAACAGAACTTGCAACTCAATTTCCACATCCACTTACGGACTGTGTAGTCCCAGTCCCTTCGTCACAAATTGTTAATCGTAAATCGATCGATTTCACAAGATGCGTTACAAATTCCTACAGCAAAAGCAGCAGTCAATCGCTTAGCCACAGTGTAAGCATCTCAATCAACATCTTATTATTTCAGAGACAATTTAATACATGTATTCAACAAAAAATAATTATATTTATGATTTCCGTTAAGACTCGAACTCTCATCCTCACCTTCAATCAAGATCTACAAATTTTATTGTTTTTGTTAATTTAAAATTTAATCTTAATTATTATTGGTGTCCGTTATTGGTTAAATTTCACCAATTCATACAACATAGGAACACTAATCTAGTTATGTCTATAATACTTTGATATGTGTAAACTATAGTGGTTGAAAACAGATATAGTTATTAAAAACATCAATTATTTTTTAAAGTTTAAAGAGTTAAAATATTTAAAACATCGGTTATTTTTCTATAGTTTGTAAAAATTTAAATAAAAATAAGAAGGTATAAATTTTAAATATTCATATTTAAAAATAGAATAAATATAGAAGCAACTGTAGATAGAAAGGTGCAATATCATAGCAGAGATTAATCAAACATCAAAATTTTGTTAATTTCAGGTATCATCTTCGTCCATGGAAGTGGGTGTTGTACCGAAAGAGAATTCGATATTAGATAAGTCAAATCCATATATGTTACCAGTAAACGTGGAAGGATTGTATTGCACTCAAAAAGCAAAGACGTTTTGTGCAATTGATAGACAGGCTAGGGTTTTGAGGTATAAAGAGAAGAGAAAGAAGAGAAAGTTTGACAAGAAAATTCGATACGCTTCTAGGAAGGCGTATGCCGAGATGCGGCCAAGGGTCAAAGGCCGGTTTGTAAAGCGAACCGAGTCGACCATGGAGTTGGATGTGGATCGATGGTTGTTCACGGCCGAGAGTCATAGTAATAGTTATGGTGCAGAGGTGGAGTACGGCGTGGTTCCTTCTTTTTGAAAGCTATTATTGGTGTAAGAAATTTGTAGGTTAATAGTCAAAGTGTATTCTTTTCTTAATAATGAGAAAATTATAAAACGAATTTTTATTAACCAAATTTTATGCAAAGGTTACTTGATAAGTAAATGCTTTGAGTGATTTACTTTTGAGAAAAAAACCTCTAAATTAGAGTTCACTGCATTTACTTTTGATAAAAATTAAAGGAGATTGCATTTTCGTGGATTTTTTTTCGTGATTTCTGATTTATATCTTTCGTCTTTTAACTTATTACTTTTTCTATATATCTTCATCTAATTACACTAAGGTTAAATTTACTTCGTTAAATGACTATATTAGATGTAGCCCAAACCAACTTATAGGTTTTGGATCCATTAAAGTTATGATTTATATAAAAGATAGAGACGATATCAAACCCACTTTAAAACCATAAAATATAATATAAACTTCCTTAGGCTGTCACATATTAGAGGGATATAAACCCCCTAATGGACTGCAACTAATAATGACATCTAAGCTAATTAAAATTTTAACTTGTTTCTTTTCCTTTTATCTTTTATCTTATTCTATCACTAACTGAAATAATTAAATATTTTTTTTAATTTGAGTTTCTTTTATTGTTTAAAGATTAATGTGAAAAGTTATTTATATTTATTTCAATAAAAGGACCATTATGTGTGATTTTCGGAAAAATGATATATCGATCATTTGTGTAAAGTTAATAAAACAGAGTTTGAGAGACAAAAGGATCATAACTCTAACGTGACACTAATATAAAGGTCCAATGATGTCATTTCAAAGTTTAAAGAATCAAGTGTTAGTTCTCATATTGATTTAAACATTAAAGAATCCTAATCTTTTTTTTTTTGAACGATCCAATTGGGTAGTATGCAAACCACGAATCTTACACCAAAGTTAATTATTTCCTAATATTCACCAAAAGAGAAATCCGATGGAAGCTCTAACCTGAGACCTAAATCATCTCCTACCAATAAGGCAAATCCCCATTGACATTAAAGAATCCTAATCTAACAATAGAATTTTGTTAAAACTATTGTCTTTTTTTAAGTTCTTAAAAAATGTTCTCTTTTTTTAGTATAAAAAGTACAAATAAAATATTTTATAGACACTCATTAGTGATATTATTCTATTTGATTTATTTAGTATTTATTTTAAGCTCTAAAACAAATAAGTAACTTAAGCACTTCTCTAAGGCATAGAAGTCGAGAATTAAATGGACGAAAAAGCTAGCATCTCCTTACATGTTACGGACTACAAAAATCATCACGACATTATTAAACATGTCTTGTGAAGCTTGTGGATCAAAATGATATAGGTCCTCAAAACCGAAAAGAATCTTCAAGAAACGACAAAAAAGCCCGAACAAGTGAATACGACTTAGGTATACCAAACGCATAGTCCAATTATCGTTTTCAAAACTTATGGTTGGAATTAAAGAAATTCGTTTTTTCTTGTCAATTCTTCTATATTTCTTTCTCAAAAAAATCTCACACAAGTTCGGTGAGGAACAACTTGTTTGGTCTTAGATTCCTGCAACATTAAATTTTCGAAAGCTTATATATTCACGCATGCTATAATTATGTAAGAACGAAGATTATGATGTTTTTAAGTATATGATGCATAAAAGAGGATTTATGTTAATCAATCAACTTTATTATGAATAATTATATTTAATTTTGTAGTCTCTAAAATTCATTTTATCTTATTTAAATATAAATAAACTAGGAGTGTTTAAATGGTCGGGTTTCGGTTGAACAAGGTTATTTGGTTTGGGCTAATCGGTTTTCAAATAAAAATTAAACCGCCCAACACGCAAACCAAATAGGCACAAAACCAATCCAAACTATCCAAAAAACATTTGGGTTAATTGGTTTGGGCCCGTTAATTCAAAATTCTAAAGTAAGTTTAAAATATCCATTTTAAAGAAAATTATGTTAAATTTGATACCAAGTACTCCGATTCAATACTATCAACAAATATTAGTGAAGTATCAATTGAAACAAACCAACAATATCAATGAGATATATTCAATCAAATTTTTATGGTTGATTGGCTTCTATTCCAAACTTAGAAAAATGTTGTTTTAGTAAAATATGTCGGGTTTTTGGGCGGACCCCGAATTAAATATTAATACCCAAATCCAATCCAAAAATCACGTTATATATTCGAGTGAAACCGATACCCGATCCAAATTCGAATTACCCACACCCATTTCAACCATATTCATTTGGATTTGACGGTTTTTTGGTTCAAACCGTTTAATGAACATCCCTAAAATAAATTGTGTTTCATTTTAATTAAGACTATAAAGCTATTTGTTTTAGTTGAAATCATGGACAAACCATCAAAAAATTTACATGAATTTTACATAGAACAAAGTAAGGAATATTTATTAAATATATAAACTTTCATTGTTCGTAAACTTTTTTTATAATATTAACTACTATGTAGAGACGGTTCCAAGAATTTTTTTTCGGGGAAGGGGAGAAAAAAACTTGTTATTTATCGGGACATGTCATCTTTTTCATATGTCAAAGCGTGTGTTCGGTCGAAAAACAAATCCGTTTGAGCATTCTTTTCATATGAAAAAATTCAAATTTGAATTCCTAATATATTATCACCGTCACTATTTAAGATTTAAGTAAAAAAAATCATTTTTTTTTATTTCATAAAAAGATTCCGGATTCCTAAAATAACCTCCAGAATCATTTTATGAAAATAGAAAAAAATTGGACTTTTTTCGGAAAAAAACGTAGATGCATTTTCTAATTTTATAAAATATGTATCTACTTTTTTTCAAATATTCATTTACTTTATGGATAAACTAGATCTTATTATTAATATTACAAAAAAAAAAAATTGAGTTAAAATACACCTTATTTTGGAAATGTATAGACTCTTCTAAAAATATGCATCTACCGAAGAAATGCATCCAAGTTTTTAAAAATCAAAAATTTGAAAAAAAATCAAAAACATTTTTATTTCATAAAATGATTCTAGAGGTTATATTAGGATGATTCTCCGAAAACGTTTTGAAAAAAACATTTTTTTACTATCTTTAAACTAATTTTTTAATTGATTTTGGAGTGTTCCTACCGGTATGTATTTTAAGCATGAAATGTAGCGGAACCTCACTCTCTATAATATATATATATATATATATATATATATATATATATATATATATATATATATATATATATATATATATATATATATATATATATATATATATATATATATATATATATATATTTATATAGAGGTGGGTTCATTTAGGAACCATCAATTATTTAGGAACCATTTAATCACCATTAGATCATTTAGATCAAAAATTAATTACAAGGTGGCAATTTTGTAATTTATTCAAACTTGAGGGCCAAATTGAAAACACCCAATTTCTATTCAATTCAAATAGATGATTCAAAAGTCACCGGAAATTTCCTTCTCGAAACCCGATAACAGTCACCGGAACTACCTTTCCAGTCTCTTCGAAGTACGTCATCATTCCTAACTTAGTACCCATTAACCCAATCCCGGCTTCCATCGACATTTTGATAGATGTCGATTTTTGGGTTGTGGGTTTTCGGGTTGTAGTGAGTGGGGAGATGTGAAGTGGGTTTGGGAAAGTGGAGGTGGAGGAACGGAGAGAGGCGGTGGTGGTGGTGGTGTGACGGTGGAGACGGAGATATTTGGACGGTTTTTTGGTTTTGGGACGGGGAGATTTTCCGGTGGGTGGTGGAAGAAGGATGGGATGGTGGTTATGCCGGAATCTAGTAACCCTTTTACGCCAAGTTTTGATTCGTCGAATTGTTTGAGTTCGGTCAGACGATTGGTGGTTGGGGCCATGGTTGGTTTGGAAAGGTGGTGAACAAAACCAGCTTGAATTAGATTCCACTGTGGTTAGTACAAATTATAATTTGGGTAGAGAGTTATCCGCTCAACAAAACCAACTTGTTATTTATAACTTAATTGTGAATTTCAAATCTTTTAGTCGTCTTAAAAAGTTTGATGGACTTAAAATATAGATATGAATAAAGAATTTGAAAGTGATCTAGAGTTTATACGATGTATTCTCTATTGTATACATCGTATAGTTATAAGCATGTGTTTAAAAGAATGTTAAATTTTTTTTTAAACACTATACACTAGTGTATACACTATATTCACTAATGTATAGTTATACACTAGTGTATTTATACACTATACAGTGTATACACTATATTCACTAATGTATAGTTATACACTAGTGTATTTATACACTATTCACTAGTGTATACACTATATTCACTAATGTATAGTTATACACTAGTGTATTTATATACTATACACTAGTGTATACACTATATTCACTAATGTATAGTTATACACTAGTGTATTTATACACTATACAGTAGTGTATTTATACACTAGTGTATACACTATATTCACTAATGTATATGATGTATTCTCTATTGAATACATCGTATAGTTATAAGCATGTGTTTAAAAGAATGTTAAACTTTTTTTTAAACACTATACACTAGTGTATACTCTATATTCACTAATGTATAGTTATACACTAGTGTATTTATACACTATACACTAGTGAATACACTATATTCACTAATGTATAGTTATACACTAGTGTATTTATACACTATACAGTAGTGTATTTATACACTAGTGTATACACTATATTCACTAATGTATAGTTATACACTAGTGTATTTATACACTATATTCTCTATTGAATACATGGTATTCACTATTGAATACATGGTATTCACTGGTGTATATATAGACATTGTATTCACTGGTGTATATATAGACATTATATTTACTAGTGTATATATAGACATTGTATTCACTGGTGTATACATTGTATTTCTAGTTAATACACTAATGTATACACTATATACACTAATATACATTGTATTCACTGGTGTATATATAGACACTGTATTTACTGGTGTATACACTGGTGTATATATTGTATTTACACTAGTATATATTGTATTCACTGGTGTATACACTGTATTCACTGGTGTATACACTGTATTCACTGGTGTATACACTGTATTCACTGATGTATACATTGTATCTATTTATTAACTCAACGTATATACACATGTGTATACATAATATAATTTATTAGTAAATTCTCACACAAACATTACTTAAATTGAATCATTAACGACTTTTCTATATTACTTCAACTAAGATAAAATACATAAAACTCAATCGTCTATATATCATAATTACGTTTTCAGTGATATATTCATAAGATTCAAACTTTTATTTATTTATTAAAAATTGATAAGATCTCGACTTGCATCCACTTGTCCATTCTTATGTCATTCATGCTCCGTCAACATGTTCATAGCGGGTACCACCTACAAAATAACGGAAATAAAACTTATATTAATAACTAAACATTATTACAACACATGAATAACAACATGTCCATACCTTAACAAGCAAAAAAAAACATTATTGCATCAAAAATGATATTGTATTTACAAAGAAATACACCGTATTCACTTGTGTAAGTGTTGCATTTACTTATCTATACATTATATTCACTTAAACACGACAAAACGCGACAAAAGAGCCATGTAATATGAACATAACCACATAAACACGACAAAATACAATAATAACCTCATTGAATATTCATATGTGCAATGCATATTACTAATACCCCATTAGGGACTTTTATCAAACACTTGGTGTGCATAACATTAAAGAACTTTTTTCATAGAATATATACCTAAAAGAATATATTGTATTCATTTGTGAATACATTGAAATGAGTTTTATATTCACTTTATCCGCTTGTGAATCCACTTGTATATACTTAGATATCGTAAAAAGTATTTCAAAAAGCCTATGTGATATGAAATATATACTTATATTGGTTTACTCAAAACTACATAAACACAACCAAATTCAATATAACTACTTAAATACTCATATGGACAATGCATAAAACTAATATTTTTATTGAAGACTTTTATCAAACACTTGGTGTGCAAAAAAAATAAAGTTTTGTTATCTTATTTTCAATCAATTGTTTCAACTTAACTTTACAAATCACCATCATATTACTCTAAAATTCGAAATGATTTTGTTTCAATACGACCATTAAACACCAAACACAACATTTACCAAAATAGGAAAAATTAAATTATAGAGGAATAGAAAGAAAAGAGCATATGCTAATAATCAAATGAACTTAATGTTCCTTAAATCATCAGATATTGAAGATCCAAACCCGCATTGAAAAAAAAAATGAATTCTAGGTAAAAAATAAAACAAATTCGACTTACTTTCAGTTGGATCTTGATAAAGATTAGATCTTGATAAAGATTAGATCTTGGAAGATATTAGGTGTGATATTTAGATTAATTAGGTATAAAAATCGATTTGATTTGAGGAATTCAAAAGAAAAAGATGTACCAGGGAAGTGTTGTTTTAAGAGAGAGGAAGAAGACGTGAATTTAGGAGAGTTTGGTTTGATTGATTGTTTTCTGAAGTAAAATGTCAATTATACCCCTCCAAGTGTTAAACTCCCTTTGATTTAAGTTCTTGATCAAAATATGATCTAAGGGCTAAGATATGGTTCCTTTAGTTCCTAATTATATGAATGGTTCTCATTTGAAACCAACTCTATATATATATATATATATATATATATATATATATATATATATATATATATATATATATATATATATATATATATATATATATATATATATATATATATATATATATATATATATATATAATCCTATTGGTGACAAAACCGAAAGTTCTTAACTTATCATCGAAATGAACAGAAATAGCCATGTGACCCGTTATAAACAGTTTCGGAAAATTGTTTAGATGATATTAGTCGTACCTACTAATACATCGAACAAAAACTTATGACCCTGATTTTTGGAGAAATCTTAAATCTAGCGATGTACTGTCATTTTCTAAGCTTTTAACAAACTTTCTCCCCCTCTTTTTATGTTTTTACGATTTTCTGTGTTTTTATTTTTCTAGACTGTACAAATCCTAAAAACTTAGAAAAGAAAAGGTTTTAAAGTCACGATCAAATATTTAGATTTTATCATTTTGGACTTTTTATGCTCATTGAGAACATTCGATTTTAAACTCAATGAGTTTCAAAAACTTTAAACTCTTTTTCAAAAGATTTTTGCATTTAAGCAAAACTGGTTTTGTTCGAGTTCGCAACTGTTATGTGTTGCGAAATCTAAACCCTTTAAACTATGTAAATTACAAATACATTTTCCATTTCTTAGCGGGAGTACTTGTAACTGGATGATCATAGTACCATCCCAACATGTCTCCTAAGCAATCTTGAGGTAGAGGAATAAGAGGAGCATACTTCATACACTGAACCCGTTTGAAGTAAACCTTGACTTTGGGACGACCAGCTATAGGATCAATCTCATCTAACTCTTTGCGTCTTTCCATTTTAGGCACAAACCATTCATATGGTACATCACGATACATCTCTCGTTGCATGACTCTTTCAATTAAATATCCCCAAGGATACTTGTCACGATTGATGATATCAATCTGAATTAGATGATTGAGATCATGTTTGGGCAGAGTGGCGAGCTATTCTTTCTCAGCAGTGAAGTACTGAACACCATCCGTTCGTTTGATCACAAAAGCTTGTCGATACGCTTCAAACATCCAACTGATGATGTTATCCTTGAGTTGACATTGAGGAACCTGATAATGTGTACATACTTTGGGTGCTTCGGGAACCTATGGAACTGGGGCAGATGTGGAAGGAACTTCAGGTGCTTTGAGTGAACTTTGACTTTGTGAAGTTGGAGGAGTCGATGGAGGCGCTTGAATAGCTAAAACCTCTGCGGACTGCGATGTAACCTCCTCGTCACTATCAAATAGAAACGGATCTTTTGGAGGCAGAGTATCAAGTAGGTCCAAAAGATCATCGCAGTAGATCATATTCTTATCAAGAACTTGTTGAGCATCATCTGAACCCGCCTCAAATTCGATCTCATCTTCTTTAAGTTTTCTCCTAACATGCTTCTTCTTCGACGGTTTGTATACCACATTTGTTGAAGATACGGCATCATCATCCGAAGGGTACATGGCATTCAATGGTTCTCTGTATATCCTGCTTGAAGAAGTACTTGCAAAATAAGCAAGAGCTATAGCTCGGTCAGAGATACCTTTACCAGATTGTGACTCCCCCTGAGCTTCAGACTGTTGAGAAGTCTATGTTGCATGCTTTGAACCGGAGGCAAATTCGCATGTCTGTTCCGGTAGCTCAGGATTTTTCTTGCTCGTTTATGAACCATCGATGTTTCCAAGAGCACCAGCACCGCCTTGGTCATCGTATGGGTTTCCTTCATCATCCTCATCGGGTTTTTCGTCACTCGGTTGATCATCTTGAGCTTCTTCATCTTCGTCTTCTTCATCATTACCCTCTACCAAGTCTTGAACTTCTTTAGCCAATTGTTCATCTATTGTCGCTTTGGCAGCTTCAAAGGATTTGTACTCGTCAGTGCTGGCACACATGGCTCTGAAGACGTCGAATTCTTCCTCCAGGTTGGCATATCGAGTATTAGCATCTTTTCACTAAGAAGAGAGATTTGCTACTTCAAGTCTAAGCTTCTTGATTGTTGAAGATTGAGAATCAAGCCTTCGGATCTTTGACGCATTTGCCCGCTCCAGCTTGTCTAAACGTCTCAAGATAGAGCTATCTTGCATGGAAGCACCTCGAGTGCTAGCTGGACGAGTAGAAGATGATGTGAATGGTGGTGGTGGTGGTGGTCTAGCGATTATTGGAGCGGTTGGTTGTGTAGTGATGATTGGTGGTGTAGGAGTGATGATTGGAGGTGGAGTGATGATTGGTGTGGATGTGGGTTTCTTAATCACGAACCTCGGCTTCTTTTTTAGAGGAGCATGAGCTGGTAATTATGGTGGAGTGGAGGATGTTTGTGAACTTCCAACCGAGGAACTTTTCATTCTTGCGCCCTGCGCCCGGCTGTTGAGGTGGTGGAGGAGGCATCTAGGTTTGGTGGCTTTTCCATTGTCGTTGAGCTGCTAGCAATACGCTTGCCTGTTATCTCTGTGCGTATCTCCCTTCCCACTATAGCATCCGCTATTTATACTACTCAGACTCAAGAGCTGCCTTTGCCTTTGCGTGTTCCTCACGAAGCATGAGTTTCTCCAAATCCTTGAGAGCTTTTAACTCTTTTCTCAATTGTTCATCGATTTTTGCTACCTCGACTGTTTCTTCATAATCACTATCATCTAGGTTTATCTCTTCATTATCTTATTCTTCTTCATCGGTATCCTCATCCTTGAGGCGCATTTTCGAAGATTTCTTTGATGTCGAACCCCGTGATCTTTTCGTCTTAGATGAAGCCTCAGTCTGTTGACTAGCTTGAGATGTCGTAGACTTAGATGATCTGGAAGGTTTAACGGGATCGGGTGTGATTAGATCATCAAAAGATTGCTCGTCTGCAGTTTCATACTCTGGATCAGCGAGAGCACCAACAAGCGGTACGTCAACAGCACCAGAAGCAAGAACTTGGAAGATATTTGAAGCAAAAGGGACTCGTTTCATGATCAGACCCTCATAGGTATGATTCGGTTGTGCATCATTGATAAGTAGTTGAACGAACCGCAGATATTGGTCAAACTTCTTTACCATCCCTGAGATTCACCACCATGTTGTTGAACATGTATTTGGCGAGGTTGAACGGTTTTTTGAAGGCCAAAGTCACAAGAAGTGCCTGGGCTCGACGATCAATCACATCATATCCACTCTTCCAAGGAATAAAGCATTGGACGAGGGTGTGAATGAGAAACTTGATCTTCTTCGGGAACTCAACCTTTTTGTATTAACTAGGTGTGAGTAGTCCCGAGTAACCTAACTTTCGAACGCCACCTTTGATTACTGGATCCGAAAGAGTCTCATCAGCATCCGAAGAGTCGTTTAATTGTAAGACTCTCCGTAAGGATTCCTCAGATACACTGAAAGTACGACGATCAACTTTAATACTGTGACATTCGCGAATTTCTAGGTATATTTCTATCGTCACGTATTTGTTTTATTTATTTATGTTTATGTTTTGACCCTATTGTATTTCCTTTTATGAGTATCGTATTCGTATTTTCCGTATTTTATTAAGTATCGTATTTGTATTTATGTGATTCGAATCTTTATGTCGGGAACGTTTAGTCTTAAGTGCCTTTAGTATAAGTCTAGTATGCTCTTATGATAAGTTTAGGGGAAATTATGCCTTAATTATACGATTAAGATTAACGTTTAAAAAGTATTTCATTTTTAGTTCTTTCGGAATTTTATTACGAAACTAGTCCTATGGGAGAAATTCTATTACAATTTTAGTCCTTTCCAGATTTTTATTACAAAAATCGTCCTAAAGAGATCCCACCAACCTAATTTGTCTTATTAGTCACCTACCATTTTGTCTTTTCTCCCTCATTCCACCCTTTCACTTTATCTCTCTAGAAATCACCTACAAAACACACACTTCTCTCTAAATTTCCCGGAGATCCGACCGTTGAAATCCAAATCCGAGGCTAGATTATTGTTCACCGTTATCATCTTCATCTATCCTCCAATTTTCGTTACGATCGGGTAAGTATTTCTCGGATTTAGTTTTAAACTTTATTATTTTGATTCAATACCGAAAATACCACTTTTCACCATCAAAACTCGGATTTTATTGAGGGTTATTGTTCCTAAACATATTTTGGACATAGGGTTTCGATTATGGGTCATTTTGATGCTTAAAAATACTCTGAATCTCATCCCGAATGTAATTTTTCGTAAAAACCCAGTTACGTCACGTAACTGTGTTACGTGCACGTAACTGATCAAATAACTCTTCATAATCACGTAACTGATCAAGTAACTCTTCATAATCACGTAACTGATCACGTAACTAAGACGATTAGTCTTAGTCACGTAACTGATCACGTAACTAAGACGATTAGTCTTAGTCACGTAACTGATCACGTAACTAAGACGATTAGTCTTAGTCACGTAACTAGCTTGCTGATTTTCCGAAACGTTTGTAATCCTGTTAAATCGATGTTCCTTTTGGTCATTTTAAAACCCGTATACAACGTTAATCGTTAAGGCATACCCTACTAGACTTAGAGATACTTAGACATGTTTATTTACGTGATGTTTAGGGCACTTAGACGTGGGAGCTTGACGGTATTATAGTATTTCCCGACATATCGTGATTTGGATGGCTTTGCTATACTGTGAGTTATCCGTTGCCCCTTTTTTACCGTTTTTACACTTTTTGGGCATGATTAGCGTTGTAAAAATGTATTTTATGGTATATTATGTATTATGGTTATGTATTTTAGATATGGATGCCTTTAGGTTAGCATTACCCAACTTGTTCCGCCTTTGTGGTAGAACGAGGCCCCGTATACACACCTGTTAGCTTTTAGCCGCCGGTTCGTATATATAGCGCTATATGGGTCTAACAAACCCTCATTTCTAACACGATGGATGATGGATGCGCCCTGTCCGTGTTAGTAATGTTATGACCGTTGATTTCGAGGACAACCTAGCGTAATGCACTAGGTGGGGTTAGTTGCCAGTATTGTTATGGTTCAGGTGTATCGTATTTACCTAAGGCTGTTATTATCTATCTAGTATGCTATTTTATGAAATGATTATGGTCTCTTTATGGTATATGTATGAGTATTTTATCAAAAGGTTTTGTATACTTCACGTATATTTTGAAACTTCATTTTCAAACGACTTATCTTCAAATCATAACACTTTTGGGTCAAAACGTATTGAAACTTTTCTACTATTATGTTTTTATTATTTATTGCGAATAATTCACCAACTTTATGTTGACGTCGTATTTTAACGCTTTTCAGGGATTTGAGGTTACTTTATGATGCTATGCTTGCTTGACTACGTGGGACTTTTGATGGAATTTATTTTGCTTTATTTAATTCCTTAGTATCCCAAACGCTGTAGCCGTATTTTGATATATTCGGATGATTGTAATAACGTATTGTATTTCAAACTCTTTAATCTATGTTGATGATGTATGGATTACTTATGTTTATGTAACCTTTGAATCTCTGATACCGTATACACTGTACACCTCGGTTCCGCCATTTTGCGGGGTGTGACAAATACGGATACTTGGTGGAGTCACTTTGGCATATTTCCAGAACTCCTTGATGTGATTTTCTCTGAGTTCGGGCGATGCGGTAATAACATAGATAATCGGTGAACTCCCGAGGTATCTGATGATATCAACATACTCACCTCCTTTCCTATATATATCTAACTGGGCCAGGTCGTTTTGTCGATCATAAGGAGGTGGAGCATCGGTATTTCTTGGTCCCTATCCCTTGACATTGTGCATGCAAATAGACAAGAAAACTTGGAAACAAGTTAGTAAAACGCACATATATACTTTAAACTCATATTTGATACGAGATATATGCGTAAACATGTTTAACTTTAGAAAACTCGTCAAAAAAGAGATGTTACATGAAAAATCAACTTAGTTTCTTAACGGGAAAATGTTACTCTTAATTTTAGAAAATTTGGGCAGCATAACGTTTAGAAAACGATCACAACCGAAATTTCCGTAACACCGTAACACTGTTCGTGCGTAAGGATTCCGTAACACAAACAAGTTGCGTAACAAGTAACCGTAACACACAAGAAGTGGCGCAACAGTGATTAACGTAACAAGTGGTGTTGCTTATGGTGTTGCGTAACCGTAACACCACTGTTACGCCGATTATCAAAATTTCCCGTAACAATAAAATAATCCTCAATTTTTCGTTCAAAATCAGTTTTTTATGATCGTTTATAGCAACATTACACTTTACACTTTAGCTTTTAATCCAAAGAATCATCCTAGATCTAAAGTATTAAGTTTCTAGATCTTGAAAACAAATTTTTTAATTTAATCCGATTAAGGCCGAAAAACATCAATCAAATCACATCTCCATGCTCAAAATCACAGTTAAAGCATTCAAGTATCATTAACTTTGTGTTTTAACCATATAATTTTAACTTTAAGTCATGTCTACCCAACTCGTCACTATACCCGACCCCCGAAGCAGTCAAGAACACCTAAAATTTATAACGAACACGAAATCAAAAATGAATGATGTTTTAAATGATGATTCCGAGTTCAATCTAGTGGTTTTTATCGAGAAAAAAATGGTTTTAGGTACTGTTTCGCCGGAGAGGGTTTAGGGGTTTTGAAATTAGTTGAGTAACAAGAAATGGTCAACAATTGACCTATTTATACCCCCTCAATCCCTTTGTTACCGTAACACCGTGTTACAATACCGTGACACACTCCCAGTGTTGCGCTACTGAAACAGTGGTTGTTACGGTACGTGACATAAGCCAGTAGCGTGACATATTATTGTGTTGCGCAACAGACTCCAAAAACGCGTAATTTTTGTTTAGTTTTAATCTCACTTTATAAAAAATTTTACCGCTTTACGCTATTACTAGATGACAAAACTTTGCGTTTTTCAAACCTTTACACTCTAACTTAGAGATAAAACCTGTTTTTCGTCAAGACGATGAAGGCATATGATCGCTCGATCGTATGTAAGCTCCGGGGATCCTACTAATCGTTAAGATTATCTCGTTAACCGTCAAAAAATAGGAAGGCGTGTGATCGATCAAAATATGTAAGCTCCTGTGATCCTTTGTGTAGCTTTACATTGCAAATCACTTCAAAAATACGGAAACCGTAAAATTGAAAAATAAAAACCTACAACTTAAAATCAAAAATCTTTTTGTGTTTTTGTTTTTTCTAAGTGAAAATTTTAAACTACAACTTAAAACCAAAAATCTTTTTGCGTTTTTCTCGACACTTTTATGATTTTTATAGTATTTACAACCGTTTTTAAGTCAATTTTTTTATTTTGTTTTTTTTTTAAGACTCGATTATTTACACAAAATGTGTCCATGTCAAGTGATTTCTATTGTAACCAAACGGTTTAATTTGATCAACTCCTCGAATCGACTTTTGTTAAATGCTTTTGTCAAAATATCAGCTTTTTGAATATTTGTGTGGATCCGAATCAAGTTGATCAAGTGTTTATCATAGCAATCCTTGATAAAATGAAAGCGTATGTCAATGTGCTTCGTTGAGTGTGTTGAACAGGATTGCGTATGATACACGTTGTTGTTGTGTTGTCAATGTGAATGGGAGTGTGTGTTACAACCAAATCGTAATCGCGGAGTTGATGCTGAATCCAGAGGATTTGGGAGAAACAACTTGCAGCTGCAATATATTCGGCTTCGGCAGATGAGATAGAAACTGATGTCTGCTTTTTGCATTGCCACGTCACTAACCGCGATCCCATAAACTGACAACCACCGGTTGTGGATTTCTCTTTAAAGTTGCAACCCCCATAATCCGAATCGGAGTACGCAATCAATTTGAAATCTACGTCATCATACGGATACCAAAGTCCGAGATTCGGTTTTCAAAATACATGCCTTCGGAGCAGATTGATAGCGCGAACACAAAGACATGAAAAATGTGATATCCGAAAGAGAATCCGTCAAGTACATTAAGGATCCGATCATAGAACGATACAGCTTCTCATCAACGGCCTCTTCATCAAGTGCAGGACCAATTTTGTGGTTTATCTCGATCAGAGTGCTAACCGGCTTGCAGACAAGCATTTTAAACCGGGTCAAGATATCTTGCATGTACTTAGTCTGGTGGATGTAGATTCCCTTCTTTTGTTGTTGAACTTGCAGTCCAAGAAAAAGACCATTTCACCCATCACACTCATTTAAAATCGTGGCTTCATAAGCTTCTCAAATTCTTTACACATTAAATCATCCGTCGAACCGAAGATGATGTCCTCAACGTAGATCTGAACTAACAACAAGTCTTCATTCTTCTTTTTCGTGAATAAATTTTTATCGATGCTCCCCCTCGAAAATCCGTTTGACAACATATACTTTGAAAAAGTATCATACAAGGCTCTTGGGGCTTGGTGAAGTTCGTACAAAGCTTTGTTCAGCTTAAATACATGATTCGGAAACTCGTGGTCTTCGAAGCTGGGTGGTTGACTGACATAGATGTCTTCATTTATATTACCGCAAAGGAAACGTCGAGTTGATACACTTTGAACCTCTTGAATGAAGCAAAGACCTCTTCATAATCCAAACCTTCAACTTGTGTGAATCCTTAGACAACAAGTCTTGCTTTGTTTCGCACAATTACTCTGTTATTGTCTCTCTTGATCTTAAACACCTACTTGGTGTTCAGGGCCTTTTCGTGTCTTGGGAGTACGAATTTTTCCCACACATTCAACTTTAGAAACTGTTGGAGATCCTCTTGCATTGCTTCCACCCAGAATGGATCCATAAAAGAAAGCTTTACGTTCTGCCGATCCAGTTGGGATAGAAAGCATGACTTGTATAAACACATCTTTGCTTGGAAATCTCCCAGATACTTTGGTCGCTGTGTAATCCGACCTGATCTCCGAACTACCTCTTCAGCTTGTTCTTCATCCTTAGATTCCACATTTACTTCGGCTTCTTCAATCGGATGTGGAACTTGTCTTCTAGTGTGAATACCATCTTGAGGATCACCGATGATACTCTCAACAGGATGATCTTTGTGAATTCTTGTCTGAGTAATCGTTTCCGGGTCGATTGACAAATTCGTCATATCTACATTTTCTTGACTTTCTTCACTTTCAAGAATGATTTCCTCTTCTTCGCTTTCTGACGAATTATCCACAGACTGAACGATAGTATCTTGAAATTCTTCCTCTGATTCTTCCGATGTTGTGTCATTGACTGCTGGTTGAACATTCGTCGGTACCGATTCTAAATCTACAACGAGATCCTCAATAGGAATCGGAGTAGTAGCTGGAGTAGATGCAGATGCACTTTCACTTTGCATGTGAAACTGTTGAAGATACATATGATCAAATTTCTTCCCCCCCCCCCTCTGTGCACCCAAACCACTCCATTTTTTTTTTTGTTCTGGCACATAAGAACCACTTGTAGAGATATTGAAGGACTTGAACAACGAATTGTAATCGAATAGGCTTTCGGGTTCATCTCTAGGTATGGACGGTGTATACCTAAAGCACGTAACCTCATAAAATTCTTCGATCGTTCTGGTCTTCTTGTCGAAAACGCGTTTATTCGGCGAATCAACAGCTGAATAACCGAGGAAATATCCTTCATGTGACTTCTCTCCAAACTTAGAAACCCGTTCCTTAGTAATCATGATTTCGCACGGGCACCCAAAGTTCGAGAAATTGCAGATTTGGATTACGTTTGTTGATCAACTCATAACTAGTCTTGTTGTGGCGTTTGACCAAAGTAACCCGATTGAGAAGGTACCAAGCTGTATTAACTGCCTCATCCCAGAAAGAAACTGGTAGTTTGGAATCTTAGAACATCGTACGAGCTGCTTCAATCAACGTTCGGTTCTTCCTTTTTGCTATTTCATTCTGTTGCGGAGTTCAAGCTGCGTTATATTGATGCGTAATACCTTTTGATCGGCAAAACAACTCCAGTGTGTAATTCTTGAACTCCTTTCCATTGTCACTGTGGATCATCTTAATCTTTGTGTCGAGAATGGTTTCTAGTCAAAGAAAGAGAAACTTAAGTTTTTCAGCTGTTTCATCCTTCTTCTCTAGGAAGAAAACCCATGAGCATCTAGAATAGTCATCAGTAACGACCATGTTGTATGATTTCCCTCCTTTGCTCTTTACACTCACAGGGTCGAACAAATCCATGTGGAGAAACTCTAGAGGAGCGGAAATGGAGCTCACGATCTTCAATGGATGCGCTTTCTTGTGCTGTTTTCCCTTAACGCAATAAACGCAAGTGTCGTTCATCGGAAAGCTGTGATTCGGAACTCTGGTGACCAGCCCGTGTTTTACCAAGTAGTTCATCTTCAGGTTGTTAATGTGACCCATACGATGATGCCAAATTATTGACTCTTTTTCCGAGGCTTTAGACAACAAGCAAGCATGATTCTCAGTAGATGTCACCGTATACATGTTGATGTTGTAAATATCATTTATCCTCGGAGCTCGAAGCAGAATCCATTCCGGAGGGACTACAAACCCAGGCTTCAAGATCCTACATTCCTTGGCATTGAACACCGTTGTGTATTCCTTGTCACAAACTTGAGAAACACTGAGCAAATTGTGCTATAACTCCTTGCAGAAACTGACATTGTCAAATGTAACTTTTCCGTTGGAGATACTTCCTGCACCCGTGATTTGACCTCCCTTTTCCCCAGCGAAATCGGTCAACAGTGAGAAGTTGTCTGTCATGTGCCTTGAACAGCCACTGTCGACATACCAGATGTTGTCTACAACTCGCTTCGGCTGTTCCTGCACATTTGAAGAATAGATTAGTTTGGAACGGGGACCCAAGCCTTAGCTGACTTGGTTCTCCCACTCGCATCGGGAATGATCACATCAACCAATTTATGATCTTTCTAATAATCGGCAGAGGTTGATGTGTCATCCTGATGTTTGGGTGACACTTTAACATCTTTCACAGTCTTGGTCAATGGTGGCCCGGTCTTGACTTTGACTGAAGGAGAATAAACCTTTGGTGTCGTTGGTTGATACTTCCTTGGAGAAGCAGACTTAACATTTTGAAGTTTTTTGTTTTCTTTGCGTTTCAAAATAACTTCTTTTAAACGTTGACACATCTTAGCAATATGTCCTTCACATCGCTATTAATAACAAGTCCTTGGGTCATTTGAATTGACCTCTAGAGCTTGAGAAGTTTGAATCTTCACTTGACTGTCATTTCGATGTGAAGATGCTTTAGATGTTTCTGCTTGCAAGATTTTAGGTGACAAAAGTTCAGATTTATCGTTCGAGTTTTGACCTTTAGTGAAAATCTTGTTTATCTGGGTTTGAACAGTAAAACAGGTTTGTTTTCAACATTGACTTTTGTTTTCCCCTTTGACTTTGACTCTAATTCGGACTTTTTTTTCCTTCAGTGACCTTCTCTTTTCACATTTGAGAAGTTGTTCAAACTTTTTATCCACAGTTGTTAAAATTCTTTTCTCAAAACGGTAAAAGATTTTGACAACAAGGTCCTTTTGTGACTCGGTAATGTCCAAATCACTAGAGTCGGTAAGGTTGTGTTTTTTAGACTTGTTAAGCCTAGGTTCTTTACACTCTTGGGAGTCTTTAGAAGACTCTTGGAAGTCTTTAGAAGACTCTTGGGAGTAGGGATGGAAACGAGGCGGGTTCGGGTCATATATCACTAAACCCGTACCCGCATCCATTTATAAAACTCATACCCATATCCAACCCAATACCCATCGGAAACCCATATAGTTTTACCCACCGGTTTTTCGGTTTTCCCCGCGGGTATTGGGTATACCCATTTACATTTATGCTAGACAAAATGTCGAGTTAGGGATAAAATATTCTTAACGAATTACTAAAACCCAACAAAATACCTAATTCATTATCGACATTTCAAAAATTTTAAACGATTATGTTAAAGGATATAATTTAAGTTATGTGAAATAAATTAAATTATATAATATAAAAAGTTGTTATTAGTAATATGTATTTTTTATAAATAAAAAAAGAAAAACAAGACTTAATATGTGTATGGGTACGGGTATGGGTACGGATATGGATAATCTGGTTGGTATTTGACAAAACCCAAATCCATACCCAAACCCGCAAGAGAAATATTTTTGTACCCATAACCGCCTCCAAACCCGCCAACCCGCCCCCAAACCCGACCAATTACCTCGGGTTTCAGTTTTCCATATCGATTTTGGGTGGTTTTTCCATCCCTACTTGGGAGATTTTAGAACTGCTTCCTTCCTGACTGCTTACTTCCGTTTCAACAATGACGGGTTCGGAAGTCATCGAGTCGGAACGAACTCAGGCAAATCGACTCCCGGAATTAGGGTAAAATTCTTTGGTGGTGGCATATTGTCTTTTGGATTTGTGCGTTGAGTGTCGATGAATTGACCTAGAATCGCTTTTGAATATTCAAAAGCGGCTAACTTTCCATTTAATTTTTCAATTTCACTCTCTTTTTCAGAAACCGTTAGCCTTACTTTTGCAAGTTCATCTGGGTAACATTTAATTGTGAAAACATGTTGTTTAACAATGACTTGTCAATCTGACACTTCAATCATTATATCGTTTTTATACTTGTCATAAAGATTTATTTCTTGAATTAAACGATTATTTGATTCTCTTAGCTTGTCTATGTCAGTTTCCAAGCTCGAATTGTGTTTTTTCCACATTTCGAGCTTGTGTTCTATGTCAACAGAATTTGTTCACGTTTCCTTAAAAGGATCGATATCTACCTCAGGCTTTGATGACGAACTGTCAGACTGAGAAGCCATAAACGCATAGTGATCAACTCTGGGAGAAGTAGAAGTGTCTTCGTTCAAGTTCCAGTTGACCTTGCTATCACGAACCATAAGAGCGGTAGAGGCATTGTTGTTGTTCCTCTCTACATCTTGAATCTGAAGATTCGACTAGCTGGTCGTTGATAGTTGCCTCCTGACTGTTACGTAAGACCTTGAGAGTGTCCTTGGCCTTTATTTTCATTTCTCGAGCCTTGGAAAGGTCTTCGTTCTTCACGAGAGTTTTGACCGCATTCTCTAGCAAAGTGTCCATAGTTGTGACACTTGAAGCACTTTACTTTCGACTTGTCGAATCCCATCCCCGTTTTACTATCACCTTCGATGTGAGTCTTTCCAGTTCTCTTCAGGTAATTCTTAATCTGTCGAGTCAGCATCGCCATATTCCATCTGATGTCCATTTCTTCCCAATCATCTTCATCAATCTGGTCATAATATTCCTCAACTAGATCGAAGTTAGCGATTCTCCCTGAGACCAAATGGTCACATGTTGTAAGGAATCATGACCGGAGACGTTCATGTGTAGCTTGTAAAGCAGCATTAGATGACGAAGCGTGAGATTTAGGAATTTAGTACAAAGCATAAGTTTCATTTCCTTTGGACTAACAGTTTCCACATGTTGTGAACATAGGTGTGGTGGAAATTGGAACATTCATGTTTACTTGATTGCTAGTCGAAGAAACATTCGGTGAAGATGAGTTCGGCATTTAGAGAGCTGGTAGCGGAGGTGTTTTCATTTGATTAGAAACAACATCCGAGAGGAAAGGAACTCATGGCTTCTCCCTTTGAGGTGGATGCATTTGAAAACTGCTACCAAAGACTTTTTTCCGCATCTCAAGATTTTGAACCTTTAACTTATCGACTAGTTCGTCAAAATCCCAGTCCTTAAGCTCATCTTTGTCTTTCAAAAGTAAGACACACATTTCCCAATCTGCGGGTATACTATTCAAAAACTGAAGATTTATATCAATCTTATCAAAAGTTACATTTAGATCATACATATCGTTTGTAAGTTTACTAAATCTTGAAATCAACATGTCTAGACTTTCGTGAGCCGAACAAGTGAAGTTAGCAAACTATCATTTCAAAAGATCTTGTACGATATTCTTCATTGCTTCCATCCCGCCCTGTCCTTCAAAATTTCATTCCAAAGATCGAAATCCGTTTTGTGTTGTCTAAAGACCGATTTCATCTCATTTGTTAAGTAGAGTTGAATCGATCCTAGAGCTTTCTGATCTATATATAAAGCGGCTTTCTCAATGTCAGTCAGCTCATTAAGTGGCCTTCGTGTGTGCGTTCCGCCAGCTGCATTGACTTGAGTTGGGGCCTCGTACTTCATGATAATAGGTATCCACATTCCATAGTCGGTATATGATACAAAAGTATTAAAGTCCGAGACCCAAGATTCAAGAGTACGATTTGGATCATACTTTGGTGAAAGAAGAGGATTCCGATTGACATCCATCTCAAACCAAGCGAACGAATAGCCGAATAACAAATCAAGCTAACGAACAAATACCCGAATAACCAACACACGAACAAATGAATACCCGAATAATCAACACACAAGAAACCATGTACCCGAATCGAAGTAGAAACTAAGCAAAATAACAAAGTACTCAAATCTAATAACTACCGTAGCAATCTTGACGAAATCCGAGCAGCGTAACGGCTAGGAAACAAGTTCAGGACCGGTGTTGCGCTGTTGTGCAACTTAGTAGGCTGTTGCGCAACCTACGTAACAACAACAATAGTAGTGTAACACCATAAGTTGTGTGACAAGGTGTTGCGCAGCGTAACACGGTGTTGCGATGCGTAACAAGGTGTTGCGGTGGTGTTGCGCAGGCAGTGGCGTGACAGTGGTGTTGCACAAGTCGTCGGGAACAAAATCTTGGATTTAGGACACCATCTTCTCCAGATATGATGAGTAAATCAATACTAACCTAAATCTTGAATTTCAAAACTAACAAACCCTAGATAAAGCCTAGATCTACAAAACAAAGTTTCAAAGTACCAAACTTTAAATCCTAGATCTACACCTAAATAACCCGAAAAAACACCAAATGGATCCAAAAACCTCTATATCGATTACAGAGGCTCTGATACCACTTGTTGGCCGCCCTCGATGGACCGCAATTTGGACCCAATCACTAGAAAGTTGCGGAATGACTTTAAATTGACTTTATATTGGTGTAACACTCAAATAACCGAATGATTGATATTATTAAGCTAAAGTAAAGGTTTACAATACGAATAATATCAAATACAAACGATTACAAAGACTTTGGACCGATCGAGATGGTGTTGCGCAACCTAGGACTCTATGTAGTGTAACATCGGCTTTCTCTCTCTAGAACGGTTACATTTATGGTTGGTGGTTAGGGTATTTATAGTGTTCACCTAACCTTAGCTTGTTACACAACCGCAAAGTGGTGTTACGCAACGCAACATGGTGTTGCGCAACGCAACACTAGTGTTGCGCCACCTCGGTGTTGCATGTGCAATACTGAGCGAAACAACCATAAAATGCAACGGAACGCTTTACAACTCGATCTATATACATACTATGCTTCACGACACATTTCTAGACTATGTACAAGCTACGAAAAATGACGAATATGCTCCAACATAACTAAAATCCGTTGCGTCCTACTCTATGTGGTATCAGAGCAGGCTTTTCCCTGCATGATCGATCTTAGATTCATCATAATCGATTACAATCAGTTGGGGTTTTACCCAATTGTAATTCCAGGTTATTCTATCTCAATTTATAATCTGTTTACATTACCCAAAAAGAAAAAAGAGTTGCAGCATCAGTTTCTTTTTGCATCGATTAGTTACTTAAACATACAATGGCCGACAACGACGCCTTACTCAAAGTCCTCCAAGAAATTCAACAACAGTTGCAACAACAACATAATGAACATCAAGAGCAGCAGAAGCAACATAATGCTCAAATCCTTGCAGCCCTTAATAACCTTAACCTCCAACCAAGAATTTAAGAAAGACCACAACAACAAAATCGACCATCACAAAGAGTTCCTAATCTCGAAGACTCTTCAAGTGAGGACGAACATATTGTGGATAATAACCCTCAAAATCTGCGAGACAGGTTCCCTAAAATCAAGGTTGATATCCTGACCTTCTCGGGAACCCTAAACATCGAAGAATTTCTTGATTGGATTTCCGAAACTGAAAAGTACTTTGAACTCATGGACATTCCCGAAGAGACTCGAGTCAAGTATGTAGCTTATAAACTAAAAAGAGCAGCCTTATCTTGGTGGGACAATCTTCAAACGGGTCGTCGTCGCCAACGAAAACAACCGGTTAGGACCTGGTCAAATATGAGGAGTTTGATGTTTGTACGTTTTCTACCTATTGACTATGAACAAACGCTCTATTCATTATATCAAAATTGTAGGCAAGGATCCCGTACCCTAGTAGAATACGCTGATGAATTCATGGGACTCACATCCCGGAATAATTTAAATGAGTCTGATATGCAACAAGTGGCAAGGTTCAACAATGGTCTTCGTTTTGATATTAAGCAATATGTTTGTCTTTAGACTACATGGACCGTTGATGAAGCTATTCGACTAGCAATGAAGGCGACGATCAATCAACAAGGACGAAAATCATTGCCTTACCGAAACACGTCTGACTCGAATCGAGTTTCGTTTCAGAGAAATAAACCAAGAAGCGACATCCACACTAGTTCTTCTCAAATAATCAACGATACCACCAATGAAAAGAACGGGAAATCATGAACCAGTACCTCCAACGAAACCGTTAAGAAAACAACTAATAACCCGTACACCCGATCCAACAATAATTATTGTTATTTTTTCCAACAAACAGGTCATACGTCCAATCAGTGTCGGGCAAGGAAACTTGTTAACATGACGGAACGAGATGGAACCTATGAAGACGAACCTGAAAATACAGGATTTGGTATTGGTCCTGATGATGTTCTTGAAGAATAAGACATTCATAATGAAGCTTATTCTTGTGTTGTTCGTCGTTTAGTGTTAACTACTCCTAAAAGGAATGAAGACGCGCAACAACACAACATATTTCGAACCCGATGTAAAACAAATCAAAACATCGTCAATGACATCATCGACGGGGAAGTAGCGAAAATATCATTTCACGATATATCGTCACACGAATTAAGTTGACCACGCGAAAACATCCAACATCGTACAAGATCGGATGGATAAAGCTGTTGGTGAAGTACGAGTAACTGAACAATGTGAAGTTTTGATCTCCATGGGAAAGTACAAAGATACGGTATTATTTGACATCGTGGATATGGATGCTTGCCATGTCTTACTAGGAAGGTTGTGGCAATTTGATCTGGGTGTCATACAAAAGGGAAAGGAAAACACCTATACGTTTTCTAAAGATGGTCACAAATTTACTTTATGTCCTTTTTCAGACAATACAAAATTCGAAACATATATAGAGAACGAATTCAATAATGTTATGCTCGCGTGAGACTTTCTTTGCCGAGGTACGACATGCTGAAACAATATTTGTTTTCGTTATAAAGGGGAATGACATGTCCTTCAAGGAAGCATCGTCAGTGTTGCACGACTTATTGTCTAAGTTTAAGGACATCATGCCCGATGACATTCCAGACGGTCTCCCTCCTTTAAGAGACATTCAACACCCGATTGACTTTATGCCAAGAGCTAGTCTTCCAAACCTCCCCCACTATCGTATGAGCCCTACTGAACACCCCATTTTGCAAGATATGGTCGAAGATATACTTAGAAAAGGAGTCATACAAGAAAGCAAAAGTCCGTGTGCAGTTCCCGCATTACTAGTCCCAAAGAAGGACAAAACTTGGCGTATGTGTATCGATAGTCGTGCCATAAAAAAAATCCCAATCAAGTATCGATTCCCAATTCCACGACTTGACGATATGTTAGATATGTTATACGGAACTCGATTATTCTCGAAAATTGATCTACGTAGTGGTTACCATCAACTTCGGATTCAGCCGGGAGATGAATGGAAAACCGCCTTCAAGACGAAAGAAGGTCTATATGAGTGGCTTTTAATGCCATTTGGACTTCCGAACGCCCCAGGTACCTTCATGCTCTTAATGAATCAAGTCTTGAAGCCTTTTATCGGGAAATTCGTGGTTGTTTACTTTGACGATATTCTTATCTTCAACAAATGTGGATAGCACTTATAACATCTACGACCAGTCCTTGTGGCTCTACAAGAGCATCAGTTGTATGTAAACCTTAAAAAGTGTAGTTTCATGACTAGTAAACTAATTTTCTTGGTTTGTTGTTAGCATTGATGGTATCCATGTTGATGAAGAAAATGTTAAAGTCATCCAAGATTGGCCTACCCCTCAAACAATTAGTGATGTCCGCAGTTTTCATGGTCTATCAACATTTTATCATCGATTTATTCGAGATTTTAGTACAATTATGGATCCAATTACCGAATGCTTAAATAAAGGACGTATTCAATGGGGAGAGCCTGCTAATCAAAGTTTCTCCTTAATTAAAAAGAAACTCACATCAGCACCTGTACTCATTCTACCTAACTTTGAGAAACCATTCGAGTTGGAAACAGATGCTTCAATAATTGACATTGGGTCGGTTTTGTCTCAAGGTGGTCATCCAATAGCATTCTTCAGCGAAAAATTAAGTGCAACCGAGCTCGAATTATATGCAATAGTACGAGCTATCAAACATTGGGAAGCATATCTTTTTGAAAAGGATTTTGTACTTCAAACAGACCATCAGGCCTTGAAATATATAAATAGCCAAAAAGCACTAAATCGAATGCATGCTCGTTGGATGGAGTATTTTCAACAATTTACGTTTGTTATAAAACATAAAGTTGGTGCCCAAAACAAAGTGGTAGATGCTTTAAGTAGGCGAGCAACCTTAATGTAACTATTATGGGTGGAATTTTCATCTATGATCACAGCTAATTGCAACTTAACTAAGGATCGCGAGCGAACTACATGATCACGTGATCACGGATCACATACACTTTCATGACCAGTAATCTTATTTATTATTATTCTATATGTTATGCTCGTGTTCACAGGTGTCACGACCAGCTGATTATAGCCGTTAGAGACTAAGTTTGAGTCAAAGCTTAAAGACTTGAAGAGAACGTTGAAGAAGTAGTCTATGAAGGATCCCAGATATCTCGAAACTAGGACAATCCCACCTTTTTCGCTTTAGTTGTTATTTTCGTTTCATTATAAATAGAGGCAATGATCGACATAGGAAACATACAAAATCTCACCGGAATACTCACCTGAAACAACACTTAAACACTTAGCATCGATCATTTGTGCTCATACTTTGTACTTTTTACCGTTTGATCAATAATATAAGCAAAGGCAAGGGATTATTATCCCTTCCCGAGGTTTTATGTCGGCAATCCAAAAGGATTAAGGGCTTTCCTCGTAAACCTATGTGTTCATTTACTATTTACGCATATCTTTGTTAAAATTAGTGAAATATCTTGTGATCACTACTAAGATCGTCACAACACCTTATCTCACTTAACTGATCTGATCACGGAATTATTATAAGTATTTTTTGGTCAAAACAATTTGCCACCCACCGTGAGGCAATTGGTGCTTTTTATCATAAAAAATTTGTTAAAATCTTTACTTAATCGATTTTTATCGATACTCTTTACGAAAATGGCATCTCATGAAAAATCAACCATTGTTTCATCAACCTCCACAACCTCAGGCTCATTACCACCTTCCACCAATTCCATCGGATCATCACCCTCGTTTCAGAAGCTTGACAACATTCAGAAAAAGACAATCTATGCAGGATCCAGTTTATCTGGATCCAAGGTATCTCTTCCTAACCCTCTTGTTGTTACTAACAATGATATTGCCTTCATGTTCTCGCAGGTAACATAGCATTGCAAGAGGATAGAGAGGGGAAATAATGAACTGAAGAAGGAAATTAATGGTATCAAAGCTAGGATGATAGATCATGTCGTCCCAAGATCAAGTCCTTTACAAGGAAGGAACTTGAAATTTGATACCTCCTCTTCAGAAATGTATACTGGAAATTCATGTCCATGCGACAAGATGAAGGATATCTAACTCGGACAACTTGAACAAGAGTGTTTGAACTGATCTATGGAACCAGGATCTCGAAGATGTGTGATCATGAAAATATTCGGAGATCATCGCGTTAGATGCCTGGTACAAGTAACATGTCAAATGTACTCCCTGTTGAAACTAACAGTTCGAAGGATTCGGGTATTAGCCCAACTATGGCGAGGGAATTGAAGAAGTTTAAAGCTATGATCACCAGCGTGCCTGGTGTGGTACAACCTATCCCAGAGATTTCTCCGTCAGCTCACAACGAATCAATATTTGCTCCACCAATATGCAATGTTGAGATCCCAAAGCAATTTCAGACTCCGACCATGAAGCCATATGATGGAGCAACTGATCCAGAGGAACACGTTGCTCAGTATAGGGAAAGAATAGAGATCATACCCATCCTAGTTGATCTCAGAGAAGCTTGTCTATGCAAGGCTTTGGAGCTACCTTAACACGAGCAGCCTTAAAATGGCTACTCAATGTTCCTCTTTATTCGATTACTTCTTTTGCTCATATGATCAATGTGTTTAATAATCAGTTTTCTTGTAGCAGGATCTTCGAAAAGTTGACTACTGATCTTTATAGGGTAACTCAAGCTAATAATGAATCTCTTAGGGATTTCATATGAAGGTTTGGGATAAAAGCCTTAGGAATCCCAAATCTGGACATGCCTACTACGGTCCAAGCTTTGAAGATGGGACTTAATAGAGATAATCGGTTTTATCAGGAACTCGTAATGAACCCATGCAGGAACTTAGATGAAGCTAGGACCAGAGGTTTAATGTTCATCCGGCTGGAAGAAGACATGAACTTAAAAAAGAAGACAGATTCCTCATCCTATGATCGACCAAACAGGAAAGCGGAAGCTTCCTCTTATAAGACCAACAGGAACAAGCGGTATTCAAGAACAGGATATAACATGATCAAATGCAGTTGAAGAAGGAGAAGAAGAATATCCTAAAATCATAGATTATTGATTTTCTGTTGATACTGCAGGTTTAATAAATGCTATGCAGGGTCTAGGGGATAAGGTAAGGTGGTCGAGAAAGAATGACCAGGGTGCTAATTGGAAAGAAAAATCCAAATGGTGCGCGTTCCATGTAGACGTCGGTCACACCACAGAAAATTGTATTGCACTAAGAAAGGAGATCATTCATCTACTAAGCAAGGGGCATTTGAAGGATCTCATAGGGAAAAAAGAATAGGGATCACAGTAGAGATTCAGATAGGAGCAGAGATGTGAATGATCATCAAGATCAATCGAATATCCCTCAAAGAGAAAGATCTCCTCCTCCGGATGCTAAGGTAATCTACTTTATATCTGGTGGTTCAGATATCTATGGTACCTCTTATTTTGCAGCTAAGAGGCATGCCAAGGAAGCAAAATCGGAAATCGAATCAAAGATAGAAAGGACTTCTAGTCTGACGGAGAAGAGGATAGTATCATTTGACAAAAAAGACAGAGATAATGTGCTGGAACCTCGTCATGATGGTTTGGTGATCACTTTATATGTGGCCAACCATTTCGTCCGTATGATCCTAATTGATGGAGGAAGTTCCTTCAATATCATTCGATTAGAGACCTTGAAGAAAATGAATATCCAAAACACTGAGATCATCACCAATTCTACTGTGCTAGTTGGATTTACTAGAGAGATCAAAAATACGATCGGGGATATCAAGTTGCCAGTCTATATAGAGGGAATTAATTCTATTCAAAACTTTTGTGTTATTGACTCTTTGTCTAATTATAACATCATATTGGACAGGCCTAGGATTCATGATATGAAGGCAGTACCATCTACCTACCATCAATGTGTGAAGTTACCAGCGCCTTGGGGAGTAGTCAAGATAAATAGCGATCAGCAGGAAGCTAAGGATTGCTATACAACCTCAATGAAGTCTACGACCAAACCAGTACAAGCATAGCAACTACAGATCCAAGAGATCCTAAAACCTAAGGATCACGACGTAAAGGAGGTGATACTAGATCATGTGTCCCAAGAAGACAAGGTGCTCCTCGGAACAAATATTTCCAAGGATATTAAAAAAGGACTCTTGACATTTTTGAGGCAGAAGAAATCAACATTCGCATGGAAGTAAGAGGATATGACAAGTATATCCAAATATGTTATAACTCATAAACTTGGTCTTGATAGCAGCTTCAAGCCAATACAGCAGAAAAGAAGAAAGTTCGCTCCAGAAAGAAATGAGATCATCTAAGAAGACGTGCAAAGATTGTTAGAAACCTGGATGATAAGAGAAGTGAAATATCCAAGATGGATGGCAAAAGTTATAGTGGTACAGAAGAAAAATGGAAAGTGGAGAGTATGTGTGGATTACACTGATCTCAACAAAGCTTGCCCTAAATCATATCGACTCGATGGTGGATGCCACGGCTGGTCACGAGATACTGACATTCATGGACGCGTCTTCAGGACTCCAACAAATTCATATGGAACCATCGGACCAAGAGGACACTGTGTTCATCACCCCTACAGGTACTTATTTCTATAACGCTATGCCTTTCGGATTAAAATACGCAGGTGCAACATATCAGAGTTGGTCAACATGATGTTCCAAGATCAGTTGGGAGATACCACAGAGGTTTACGTTGATGATATGGTGGTGAAATAAAAGAAAGCAAAGGATCATCTGAGAGACCTTGAAGTAGCATTTGAGATCCTGGATCAGTACAACATGAAGCTGAACCAGGCGACATGCAACTTCGGTGTGGAAGCAGGAAAATTCTTAGGGTACATGGTAATTTAAAGAGGAACAGAAGCAAGTCCGGAGCAAATAAATACCATCTTAGATTTGAAATCCCCGTCGAATCCTAAAGATGTTCAGAGGTTAACAGGAAGACTTGCGGCCTTGAACAGGTTCATTTCAAGATCATCAGATAAGTGTAAGGAATTCTACGATATGTTGAAGAAGAACCAAAAATTCGAATGAGAAGACAACCAATAGACAGTCTTCCAAAGTCTCAAAGAATACTTGTAAAATGCACCCTTGTTAATGAAACCAGAATACAATGAACCTTTGTTCGTTTATTTGGCGGTATCACAAAATGTTGTAAGCGCGGTGTTAGTTAAGGATCACGAAGGTCAGCAACACTCGGTATACTATGTAAGTAAAAGTTTACTCGATGTTGAAACTAGGTACAATCGTTTTGAAAAATTTATATTAGCATTAGTTATGGCTTCAACAAAATTTAGGCATTACTTTGAAACACACCATATACATATTAAGAGTAATTACCCGATAAAAAATTTACTTAGAAAACCAGAGATGTCAAGGAGGATGGTCAGTAAAATTAAGTGCTTCCAATTTAATATATGAACCTAGAACTGCTATTAAGTCCTAGGCCTTAGTTGAATTTGTGGCTGATTTCACTAGTGATCTCATAGAAAAAGTAGAGTTAGAGGTACAACAACTAGGAGAAGTTAAGGAAAATTGGATCTTATATACTGACGGTGCTTCTAATGTAAGAGGAATTGGATTAGGGATCATACTAAAATCGCTACAAGGGGATATCATACCACAATCAATTAGTTGTGAATTTCAAGCAACAAATAATGAAACCGGATATGAAGCCTTAATAGCAGGATTACAGTTAGCTAAAGATATGGGGGTAAAAAATCTTCAAGATTATGTCGATTCTCTGTTAATTGCTAATCATTTTTGTGGTTCTTAGCAGTAAGAGGAGAGAAATTAGTAGTATGTATGGATATTGTTAAGAAGCTTGCAGAAAGCTTCGAAGTATTTAATATTGAACAGGTACCAAGGGAGGAAAACGTTAAAGCAGACGCTCTAGCAAATCTCGGATCTGCTCTCAGAATCCCGCCAGGTTGTAAAATTCCAATCATACATGTTATGATCCCATCAGTAGAACAGATTACTCATGAGAATTCAAAGGTTTTGAACATTGATGATCCTGAAAGACAAAATGCTAAGGACAGTTCAAGATCATGGACCTCTCCTATTTTGAGATACCTGCAGAAATACGTGATCCCTGACAACGAGAAGAACCACAAAGCATTCAAGATGAAGGTATCTCGTTTTATCTTAATACAGGGGACACTATATCGAAAATCTCTTGTAGGTCCATATCCGATGCTTGGAGGATCATGAAGCACAAAAGGTACTTTTTTATATACATGAAGTAGATTTTGGCAATCACACAGGAGGAAGAGCGCTCTTCTCAAAAATCTTAAGGACAGGATACTACTGTCCTACCATGAGAGGGGCCGCTAGAGAATACGCTCTGAAGTGTGATCCTTGCCAAAGACATGGGAACATTCCTCACCAGCCAGCGGAACCAATGTATCCGATCTTAGATCCATGGCCATTTATGTAGTAGGGGATGGATATCGTTGGAAAACTACCTAAGGCTCCATGAGGAAAGGTATTCATGTTAGCAATGACCGACTATTTCTCGAAATGGATAGTAGCTGAAGCATTCGCTGAAGTAAGAGAAAAGGAGGTGGTATCGTTCATTAAGCAAAACATCTTGACAAGATTTGGAGTTCCTGCTGAAATCATATGTGATAACGGATCTCAATTCATCGGGAAGAGAACAACAAACTTCTGCGAAAGTTGGGGAATTAAATCACATCGACACCGGTTCATCCACAAGCGAATGGCCAAGCAGAATCAAGCAACAAGATCATCATCAACAACTTAAAGAAGAGATTGACTAATAAAAAGGAAAATGGTCTGAGGAGTTACCATTTGCATTACGGGCAGATAGAACGAATTCTAAGAGCGCAACGGGTCAAACTCCATTTTCGTTGGTATTTGGGACAGAAGTCGTGATCCCAACAGAAATGGTGATCTCAACAGCAAGATCTAAGTTCACAGACTATGAGGCAAATTCAGAGATGTTGATGGAGGATCTCTATACGGTGGATAAAATTAGGGATCTTGCCAATATTAGAATCACAGCGTATCAGCAAAGCATCTCGAGATCCTATAACAAAAATATAAGGATAAGAAGATTTCAAGTAGGAGATTTGGTCTTAAGGAAAGCTTTTCAAAATACAACGAATCCAGCAGATGGGAAGCTTGCACCAAAATTGGGGAGGTCCTTACTTGGTTGACTCTGAAGCTGGAAAAAGTGATTATTGGTTAGCTACAATGGAAGGGAGCGTTCTGCTGAGATCATGGACATCCACTTGAAATCCTAACATAATGTAAGTTACAAAGTAAATTTTGTTAACTTCGAAAAGGTATGTTTTCTATCTCTTTATTTTATCTCTTTGTTTTATTTCTTTATTTTTATTTCTTTATTATCACACTTATTGACTTAAGCATCATAGGGGTGTTAGCCAAAACTAACACCCGCCATCACCTAAGATCTTCTTATTTTTGCAGTGGGGATCTCACCACTTGAAATAGAGGCTGGCCACCTCTCTAAAGTTTAATGAGATGCTAATCTCTTCTAAAGGTTAAAGGTATTCACCTTTCTAGAAAATGGGTTTATACACCTCGCCAGGAGTGCGCGATGTTCGATCTTAAAATCAGGGTTATGGGATCGTGATATTAACAGTGTCCGACAATTTCATGATCATTGACCTAAGAATCAAACCTGTTTGAATTGTTAACACTATGTGTGCGATGGTGTTAATTCAAGTGGTTGTGACATTATCATGTCATGCAAGTGGTTGAAACATCTTCATGTTACCAAGGGTTTTGACATTAACATGTCACAAGTTTGGCGAAGTCCCAGGTTCCCAAGTGATCATCGGCTTAGTCCCAAAAATATCCCATGGTCATTGGTTATCCTTTGGTTTTGACATTATCATGTCACGAATTTGGCGAAGTCCCAAGAGACCATTGGCTTAGTCCCAAAGTTTTAATTATCATGGGTTATCTTTCGGTTTTGACATGGACATGTCACGAAATCAGCTAAGTCCCAAGATTTTAAGATTGATTACGTGGTCCTAAAGGTCACTGGACCATTACTCCGATTCGGGCATGGTTTATGGTGATCACTCATGTGAAAGACTAAGTCTTGTTTCTCAAGAACGGTGACATCCTTATGAAGGATAATGGATCATATGCAAGATCCAGATCGCTTTATACCAGGTTAGAAGTGATCTTACGTTTTTCAACAATTTATATGAAAAGGATCTCTTCAACACAAAACAGGATTTTGTAAACATAAAACCATATATTCAAAAGATAAAAGTTTTTACGGACAACATGAACCCTGTAGAAAATTTGAGTGGCCAACATAAACCACTCACCATCATGGCTAACTGCACCAAGTTAGCCTCACCCCAAATATTGACATTGTTTATCACACCCCTGATCTATTATTAAAAATACGAAAGATGGTGGGCTCAGGCCTGGTCATTAATGCCATCATCGCTCACCGGGATCCCTGATCCCTCATTAGCACCTCGTTCATCCATTGGTGCTTTCCCTCCTTTCTCAAGCTCAATCCTCTGCTCCGGTTCCTCTTCAACCTCTTCCCCTGTCAGATCAGCCAGCTTTGCCTTCCATACAGGAACTGCCCAAATGGAGGTGTCAAAACCTTTGGCTGCAGCTTTAGAAGCCATCTTGACCTTGGATTGAATAATCGCTACTATGGCATCCTTTCTCACACTTAAGGTCAGATTTTCAAGATCCTTGACATTGTCATCCTTCAGCAGTTGGATAGATTCATTATGCTTGGCTTCGAGATCTTGTAGCTGCTTCCTCGTCTTGGCAAGCTCCATAGCCTCCCTTTCAATGACTAGG
>CAJVGC010000591.1:32101668-32354458 GCA_910822075.1 Senecio squalidus | reverse complement strand
TCGGAACTGGGACAATCCCACCTTTTTCGCTTTGTTATTTTCTTGTCATTATAAATAGAGGCAATGATCGACACATGAAACACACACAATCTCACGGGAATACTCACCTGAAACAACACTTAAGCACTTAGCATCGATCATTTTTGCTCATACTTTGTACTTTTTACCGTTTTATCAATAATATAAGCAAAGGCAAGGGATTATTATCCCTTCCCGAGGTTTTATGCTGGCAATCCAAAAGGATTAAGGGCTTTCCTCGTAAACCTCTGTGTTCATTTACTATTTATGCATATCTTTGTTAAATTTAGTAAAATATCTTGTGATCACTACTGAGATCGTCACAACACCTTACCTCACTTTACTGATTTGATCACGAAATTATTATAAGTAGTTTTTGGTCAAAACAGTAACCATGGGCTCGGAAGTCATTGGTTTCGATTGTTTAAGGCATCTTTATGCTTTAGATGATGACTTTGCTGAAATATGGCAGCAAAACAATACCGACCCACCAAATGGACTGTATTTAGTTCAAGATGGGTTCTTGTTCTTTAAGAACCGGTTATGTATACCATGAGGTTCGTTTAGGGAGCACTTACTTCATGGGGCCGGTCATTTGGGTCGTGATAAGACCATTATGTTGGTTGAGAAACGATATCATTGGCCACAACTCAAAAGGGACGTGAACAAATTTGTTAAAAAGTGTTATACATGCCTGAGCAACAAAGGCTAATCACAAAACACCGGCTTGTATTCACCTCTACCTGTTCCTAACGCTCCATGGGAAGATATCTCCATGGACTTTGTCTTTGGATTACCACGCACACAACGAACGTTTGTTTCTGTTTTTGTGGTGGTCGATCGATTCTCGAAAATGGGACATTTTCTTCCTTGTAAGAAAACATCAGATGCGCCTCATATTGCTAGTCTTTTCTTTCGTGAGATAGTTCGGTTACATGGGGTGCCTAAGACAATTACTTCTGATAGAGACACTAAATTCTTGTCTCACTTTTGGCGTCCATTGTGGAGACTATTTCAAACTGACTTACAATATAGTAGTTCTTTCCACCCCCAAACTGATGGTCAGACGGAATTCGTCAACAAAACAATGGTAAACATCATTTGTTGTCTTTGGTGTGATCGGCCAAAACAATGACCGGGATCATTGCTTAGCTCCTGTTGAATTTTATTTTAATAACATTGTCAATCGCTCCACGGGTAAGACATCATTTTCCATTGTGTACCAAAAGCCTCCTAGCCATACTCTAGATCTAGTTCCCTTACCAAAGATCCCTGGTTATAGCATTGCCACTGAGAACTTAGCTGCAAAGATCGAAGGTATTCAAACGGAAGTCCGACTCAAATTAGAAGCTTCTTATACCAAATACAAAGAGGACAAGGATAAGCAACGACGGGTTAAAATATTTACAGAAGGTGATCTTGTTATGGTACATTTCCAATTGGTACATACAACAAGTTAAAGAAGAAGAAAGTTGGACCTTGTCGAATCCTGAAAAAGATCAACGACAACGCTTATATAGTTGACCTTCCAACAGACTTAGCCAGGGGCGGAGGTACTCTCAGCCGAGAGGGTTCAATCGAACCCACTCAGGTTTTAAAAATTGCTACTGGTATGTACACAAATCGCTTGAATTTGGTATAGTTTGTTTAATTGAACCCCCTGATTTTGTTTCATTGAACCCTCTAGTTTGTTTCCTTGAACCCAGTGATTTTTTAACCCTAATTTCTTATCTCAGATTTCAAATATATTTTTCCTCATGACCCTATTTAATTGCTAATATTGATGTTGCTGGCTAATTTTACTAGCTACCATAATGTACTTGTTTTTAAGTTTTTAATTCGATGATATTTGATTGTCTGCATTTCCAATTGGGTTTTGGTTTTGATTCCCATTTGGGTTTTACATTCTCTTCATTATTTATGTTGATTTGTTAAGAACTCTAGAAAAAAAGGAATGGACCAAAGAGGACTCTTTTATGTATTTGTGCCATTTTTTGTGAGCACCAAGTGCTTGATGAAATTCCCCAATGAGAGTAAATAATAACATTAATTGATTTCCTACTTTCTAGTTACAGTTTAATGTTTTTAAAATTTGAACTGTGCTATTTTTTTTTATCTATGCCAAAGTCATTGATGTTGTGGTCTCGGAGCATTTTAATGTTGGAAGTTACGTGATTGGCGCATCGGTTTTAGCTTACGAGTAAATGAGGTCTTTTGTTATACACATGAGGACACCACAATATTAGATAGCTAAGTGTTGGTCTTTCAATTAAACTTTTATGCATTTTATGTGTTCAATGTGTTCAAATGATTGAAAACTTTGTTTACAATTATGTTATATGTCAATATTTTAAATGATTAAAAGCATATAACTAAATTACATGTTAGACTAGTTTACCATTAGTTATATAATTTTTTTTGTTTGGCCTATCTTTTTAACGACACTTTTGAGTTAGTTGCATTATCATAATGCAATATGTTTATCCAAAAAATTATTTTAGGTGCTTATAAGATTATAAATGAATTAAAGAGTAGATACTTGTGTTGAATTATATCTCCTAGAAATTGGATTTATATTATCTCATTAGCCATTCCTAAAAGGCTAATGCGGTTTGGCAAAAGCACCTTTGAATGGTCGTCGATGCTTACTAGGTTGAGGGTTAAAAAATTGTAAACTTTTTGAACCCTCTCAACCTATTTTCTGGCTCCGCCCCTGGACTTAGCAATCTCAAATACGTTCTAACATCTCAGATTTAGTTGACTACAATTCTCCCGATGAACTGTTATATCCTACTAAGAACTCGTGGTCGAGTCCTTTTCAACCAGGGGTGAATGATGGAGTATAAGAAAATACGGGTGGAAGCGTTTTATTTAGTAGTTTAATATTTTTGTTCTTATCATTTGTTTTTATGAAATAATATTTAGCTAATTAGAATAGGTTTACTTATTTACTTAGGATTTTGATTACGTATTATAGTCGTTTTACAATTAGGATGGATGGGCCTGTTTAAAGAGACCTATCATCTTGTTTCACTCATTGAAAATTATAATATTACGTTACATAAGCAAAACGCTGCATATTTTTTGGAGAGAATAATACTTTCTGGAAGGGGTGTTAGTTTTATGCAGCTATAGCCTATATACAAACATTTTATTGTATTTAACCTTAGATTAGTTAAGTGGTTTTTGTTTTTTCTAACCAGCAACATGAAAATCATTTATAATAGTTGAGTGGCCTCTGTTGCATTTATTTTCTGAAGTCACAAAGATTTCCAGATCCAAGTTCAAGAAATTACCTTAATTGGTTGATGAATGAATTTATACTATCTATGTATGCATAGCTTTATTTATTTACTTGTGGGAACTGCATGAGTGATTCTTGATTTACCTAAACAAGGAAAAGAAAGGACGTAATCTTGCACAAATTTTCCGCTTTTTCTCCGTTATCACATGTAATACAATGACGATCATTCTTTGAGGTGACAAACGATGAGCGTATTGAAAAAGATCGCGGTACATCAATGGTCATGCTAAAGAATGTTTTCGAGGCCAAGCCAAGTTAACAAACCTAAGATATTATTCTTACACATTTTAAATTTGTTACACATTTAATAAAATTTGAAAATATTTACTCTTCAACAAGTTCAACATGAGGAAGTCGACTTTGACTCCTTTTTTACTCACATTACATTATTTATCACGAATGTAGTCACGGGATTGGACCACATATAATAACACTCCCGAGGTGTCAAAAGTCTGCCATTAGAGTAGTCAGTTTCTCTAAAGTTTTTTATAGTTTTATTTTAGTTATTAACGAAATGACATAATTAAATATGTTCCCTATTTTGGGAGATTTACATCTATGTCCTTACAAAACTTCAATATTACGTCAATGTCTTTGTAAAAATCAAAATTACGTTAATATCCTTCTAAAACATGAAAAATTCTCATATATATCCAAAATAATAAATTAATAATATTTAAGTAATTTTAATATTTAAATTATTCATCTAAATATTAATTAAACTTTTTAGTCAAGTATGTTATGTTTAATCCAACATTAACCAATGTATCTCAACTTCATAAACTCGCAATATAGATTTAAAAAAGATTGATTTCTATAATTTTGAGCATTAATCGGAATAAAAATGTTGCAAAACTTCCTCGTCTTGATTGATTAATGTTTTGTAATATATGTTTAAAATAATTTATTCATTAAATTTAATCTATTCAGTTCATTCGATATTTGATTCTTCATTAACATATTTATTTAACTAAGCATTTGGATTAGTTTTATTGATTTATTCAATAATTTAAAATATTAAAATTATTTAATTAATATTTAAATGATAAATTTAAATATTAAAATCATTTAAATATTATTAATATATTATTTTGGATATATATGAGAATTTTTCATGTTTTGGAAGGATATTAACGTAATTTTGATTTTTACAAGGACATTGACGTAATATTAAAGTTTTATAAGGACGTAGATGTAAATCTCCCTATTTTAATTATTGGACCAAGAGCTCCAACAACTTCTCTAACTCTTGAAGAAACTAAAGTTGACATTCTTGGCCTTTGGGCCCTTAATTTCTATATTGCTAAGGTTACTAAGACCACTCTCATTCATAATACTGATTTTGATGTTATGGAGTGTCACGTCAGCATAATACTAACATAACATAACACCACTAAACCCCATCAACCATAACACCAAAAACTGACACCCACCAGCTTTATTATTTTTCATTTTCTTTCATTTTCTCATATTATATTTAATACATTATTAATATTAAATATACATTAATAATAAAAATAAACTTAGATTAATATTAAAAAAAACAATACATAAAAATAAATAAAAATAACAATACATTAAAAAACTTAAACGATAAAAACAAACAATACATAAAAAAAACTAATCATCGTCTTCGGCGTCTAATTCAGCGCGTATTTTGTCCTTCTGCCTTTCGATTTAGCCCGATCCTGTGGCGACAAATCATCGGTTGGCATACGAAGAAATTCCATTTTCCGAAAACGGATTCTGATTTTGATCTCCTCTGTTTTCGCGATCCTAAGCTCGCGAATTTCGTTGACTACGCCGTCGTTAAACTCGTCCCGTTTTGAAGTAACATCGGAGGAGGAAGAGGAACGTGCGCTCTTAGATGGTCGTGGCCTTCCTAAAGGTCATGGAAGTTGATCATGGCCATAGAGGTCCGGTTTCGCATCGTCGTCGAGGTTGATCGGGTCAATGGGTTTAGGATTAAGAAACCTTGGCGAATTATGCAAAACTTCCCACGCATCATGATGACGAAATGGGCGTAGATTTTCGGCTTCGAACATGCTTAACGCCGTTGTGTAGACGGCTTTGTCATCCTCGCCGCTCGATCGATCTCGTTCGGCACGGTCATGACATGCTATGAACAATTTTATATTTTTGCTCATAGCCCTCCATTTTGAACTTAGCGCATTTTTTGTGAAAGGTTCCGCCAAACCTTTGTTGAAAAAACCCATAACAAAGAACCAAAAAGTTAGACCATCTTGGTCGGTTCCGGTTTTCCGATCCTTCGAAACATGAATCCAATTCTCCGCCAAACGCCGTTCTTGGCCTTGTGTCCACTGAACCTTAGAACTTGGGGTGGCGTCTTCCACATCCGTAGCTTTTTTCTTACCCTTGTCTTTTCTCTTACGCGGCGTTGCCTGAGCAACACCGCCTCCAAAAAGCCGACCCCCAGCCATAACGCCGTTATGGGTTGGGGGGACGCGGGATAACGCCGCCCATTGGGGGTGGTCTAAGGGCTATTTATTTTAACACATGTAGTTTTATAGTTTAAGCTAAGGAACTAATAATTTAATCGTATATTAGAAATTAAGAATTTTATATAGATTAGGTTTGACTCTTTTATTTGGTTGGCCGGGATATACTTCCAAAGACCCTTGTGAAATCCATTTATGTTTCTTTCCTTTCTTGCTTTTTTCTTTTGGTACGTATTGGGTTAGAATAATCTTATTTTGTTGTATATTTTTGTTTCTTATTAAGAAGTCGATCTTTCAATACTAACATGAAGATGTCATAATTAATTGTTATTGGGTGTTCACAACCAAATGCCTAGAATTATTGATGTTTTAGGGATTTTATGGGTTTAAAGTGTCTACAAGTCGACTTAGACCCTCAAATACAGTTTGGTTTTCAATTTTGTTAGGAATTAAACTACAACTTATGGTTTTTATAGCTCCGTTCATATAGTTTCATTAACAGCTTCTTAAGTATGTTTGTCTTTTCAATCGTTAGCATGATATAACAGTAGTCTTAAATAATTTTGCTTAGGACATAAATATGTTTGTGTTTTTATCTATTGTGCTCTTACATGATTTGCTTTTGTTTTTATAGTTCCAAGGTATGAAGTTTTAAAACATTAACTTGGATGGAGGAGACATCAATGAGGGCGAGTTTGGGGTCTTGATCGCTAATGTGTATAAATGAATTTTAGTATATCTTCTCAAAAAATGTTTGTATTCTGATTTGTGATCCCAACAAAATACAGGTTAAACTTGAAAGATTTTTAGGGTTGAAATATATTTAATGTCAAACTACTTCATATTTTTATTGTATTTTACTTATTTCATTTAATTAATTCTATGGTGTTTTTCAACCAAATGTATTGAATGTTTGTACCTTATACATTGAATGTATAATACTTTTTCTTTCTCTTCAAATGCAATGCACAATTAGGTTAATTTTATGCCTATGAGTTAAGTATTTCTGTCATCTCTTATTCTTTTAACAACCACAAGTATCACGCATGTATTATACTACCACAATTGATTTTTTATGAACCTTTTAGACCATAAAGACATTTGGATCATAATACATAAATTACATGTTTTCTAAAAATAACAATGCAAAAATGCTAGACTACTTATTAGTTTGAGTGAGGTAATACATTTTAACAAGTATCATAGCGTTTCTCAATTTTCCAGATTCTAATCAATTAATCAACATCCATATTTATAGCCTTTTTAAAAGTTCATTTTTTTTTAAATTTCATTTTGTTATAAATTTCTTATCTTTACTTTTACAATATACAATAGATAATACTTTTATAACTTATTTTTCTTTTTTCACATACATTTTACGTTATAAGAGCGTAAGAATGGTAGAATAGTGGTATTGACGTCAATCTGATTCTCGACGAGAGGTAATAAACTTAGCATAATTTTGTTGAAAATATAAATTTTATAGCCGTCGTCGCATTACGTAAGTACTATAGTTGTTAATAACAGTACAACTAATTATACACTAGCTATTTCTTAATGTCAACCCTAGAATTGTTAGCATCAAAACCAATAAATAATTACAAAATATCATCACTAAATTTAAATCATTGATTTATTTGTTAGACTCACAATTCTTCTTTACTGAATACGATAGCTTTATACGGTAACATTAACCTATATATCTAACAAATTCTATTACTATACTAAATATAAAAATTAGAATTTAAACCATCAAGAAGATTTTATAAACTTAAATGATGGGACTAAACACGGTTTTTCATACATATATATAACTTCTAAAAATAAATTATTTAAATAATGGATTAATTTTTGTATTTTTTTATTATATCTAAATACAGCAATTTTATAACAACAGAAACAAACATCCAAATACAAAAAACAAACAAGGACATAAGCTGACATAATATTTATGTCTATAGAGAAAGTGAAAAAAAAAAAAAAAAAAAAAAAAAGTTTAATAATAATAATAATAACAATTAAACTACGAAGAAACAGGAACGTATCGAAGAGGACAAAATGGATGTATGAGACAACAATTAAGATGTTTGGGTAAACACATAATGGCTCAATAGCTAAATAACACATCAATGAGGCTTAGCCACCACCAGACTTGAGAGTGTTGCTCAACCTGCCGGAAAATGTAATATCAGTAACATGATCGATAGGATCGCGTATGTCAACATATACACACATACTGAGAGCAAATTATTTAATTCATAATTTTACACGACATCATATATATCCCATGATACATCAAAAGGCCCAAATTATACCATTTGAGAAGTATACATATTAGGAATTGAACTTACCAGTCTAAGCCCTCAAAGAGACCTTCTCCTTTAATTGCAGATGTTTTAAATATAGACCATTGACGGTTTTTTATTTTATGCAACTCTAAGGACTCTGTAACTGCAGCATCATCAAGTGCGCCAGGAAGATCCTATAACCACCAAAACGTAAAAAACAATTACAGCCATTTTTAGAGATGATAACTTATGGACTTGAGAGATTCATGTTGCTTGTGTAAACGTAAAAAGTTTCAACCTGCTTGTTAGCGAATATGAGAACGACGGCACCTTTCAACTCTTCCTCCTATTTTTAGGCAAAAAGAGATAGTTTGGTGATTAAAGCATACAACTTATATTAAAAATTTTAGCAAAAACGTGTCGTGGAAAACCAGGAATACCTCTAGAATTGCATGAAACTCCTCTTTAGCAATTACTAGTCTTTCTGTGTCGCTAGAATCGACCACATATATTATGGCTTGAGTGTTAGGAAAATAACATCTCCAGTATGGCCTGAAAAAACTCGAAATATATCAAATCATGAACTAGAGAAAAAAAAAGTAGCAAAATCCACCCTAAAAAGCTTTTCAAGCGTGCCAGAGGACATTGGTCAAATGGAGCATTAGGGTTAATTTAATAAATAGAAAAAGGCAGCAACGTCAAAAATACATGAGCACAATCCACCCACTAGTTTTTGCAGTTCCATTTGGCAGAGAAAACGGATTACCTGATGCTGGTTTGGCCTCCTGCATAAAAAAAAACACAATATTAGCAAGAAATTATAAAACAGAAAGAAAAAAAGGAATGTTAGATGATCAAAAAGATCCCAAAAGACCAAGAAGCTCAACAATTCATAACTGTTTCTACGGAACACAAATGAAATTAATATTTCTATACTTAAGAATTTATAGGTATACGAGTCACCAGTAGAGTTGGTCATGTAAATTTGACCATTTAAACATATCGTCTTTAAATTTTCAGTAATCCTGGTGTTCGTTCTTCTGAAAGACAACATCAAAAACTACGACTCTATCTAATGAGCCTGTAGCTTTCAAGTCATATATGAGCTAAAATATGTGAGCAAAGTCTATTCCTACATCTAATGAAATGACCAGAGCCCTCCACCTCAGGAAACCTTGACTGAAGGGTAAAGTTTGACTTTTTGCATAAGTTTTGAACCTGTTAAGATTTAAGTGTATTTATTAAGTCTGAGTCTAAAGCCTTTTTGGGTTTACAATAAATCTCGACAGATTGGCAGTGCGTAAGCTATAAGCATTATATTTGTCTCATTAAAGGAGATACGTTTATGTATGTATTTCAACATAATATCAAAGCAAGCAAGGAGAAACCACAAAACCTGGACGCTGTCACTGACTACAATGTCGCCACCCTCTAGGAGAAAAACCCCAAAAACCTACACACTGCCATTTGCACAACCTAGACGCTGCCACTGCTTTGGTTTGCATCAGAAACCCCGTTGGCTCCTTTTCTAAAATGCTTAAACTCAATCTCAGATTTCTACTGCTCGGGGTGATGTTATAAATGGTTTCTTTTGTTTAATGTATGCCTTAATCTGAGTCAAGCAATATAGTTGTTTTTCTTTGACTAAGTTTATTTAGATACTAGAAAATACTTAAGGCTTATGTTGAAACTATAATACTATTTGCTTTGACAAAATGGGGGATAACAAGGTGCAAGGAGAGCGTAATAGCGTTGCTAAGGTGCTACTACCTCTAATGTCCAACTCGGTACTTATTATGGTCAATCCAGGCTTCTAAGCATCAGACTGCTCCTTGTGCAATATGTTGCACAGTCAGGTAATCATACTTGTCTTCGCGCATCTACTTCTTCTTGTTACAGATTATAAAATCCGATCATAGATGGAGAAAAAATATATAATGTCTAATCTCTCTTATTCCTAATCTTAATCTTTCAAAGTTCCTTATATGCAGCATCTCTTGATATTCTATAATCCATAAATATATTACGTGCGACATGATATTGCTATGTCACATTTTTTTCTTTTATTGCTTCTTTTAGAGCTTACGACTTCTGGTTATATGTTCAATCTCTTATGCAGGATATTTGTGATAGTCTGGGACATCTTTTGTTCGGACATCTTAAGAGACTAAAACCAGGTATCAGATCTTTGTTTATTTCTTTGTTTATCTTTCATAGCGAGTCTTTCAAGAAGAGCAAATATGTGAGCCAACCCTATCGGTAGGGTAGTTCAAGGTCTAGTTCACCACTTCACCCTTTGCACTTTTGAAATCTAACAGTCTAATGTTAAGGTCCTTGTTCTATTCGTACAATTGGGGATTCTAAATACTCTTGGTGTTTCTCCTTAACAATTATTCTACTTGAATTTACTTGTCCATTCAAGGTCCGAAACTTTGAAAATGATAATACTTGAGAATCTGGTACCAAAGAATATTTCAAATTATTGGATGGGTTGGGGACTTTACAAGAAAACAGTGTGCTTACAACCCTCATCCAAATCAGGTTGTTGAGCAGAAAAACAGATATTTACTTGACGTTGCTCACACAATATTGTTTCATCCAGATATTCCGGTCACTTTTAGGGGGGTGCAGTTATAACAGCATGTGACCTAACTAATTGCATGCTCTTCACTGATTTAAAGGTCAACCGCCTCATGAGATTTTATTTCCCAATATGTGTTTATTTATTGTTCCCAACCCCAAAATATTTGGTTGTGTTTGCTACATAATTTTCAACCAGATATGAATAGGTTGTTCCTACAAGTCCTCGATGTGTCTGTTTATAAAATGAAGATCGGAAATATGATACTTCTATCATGATCCCCAGCTAAAACACTAATACGTAATCATTGGTCACTTTTCTTCAATCAGGTTTCTTCTTCCCTATCTCATCAACTAGCTCACCCAGTTTTTAAATGTATCTCAAATATCCAGGGATTCAAGTCAGCCTTTTTGATGATGAAAATTCACATACTAAGATGTCTAATAGGAGCACCAGGAAAAAAGAGTTTTAAACTAAGATCAACGCCATGCTAAAATTATTTGGGTATTCTGATACGACTTGCGAGTTATGCAAGATGTATTCGCTTGCGATCTACTACCGCATATTGTATTCTCTAAAGTGCAAATATCAGAAAATCAAGAAACAGAATATAAGGTCACTCTCTAATAATATTTTCGTATTAAAATATAAAAATATATTACAATGATAAAGAAACATGGACATATCTAATTTCCAAACTTTCCATGAAGAAACAAAACATATAGAAGTAGATTACATTATGCCATGAAAATGTACTAGGCTACTCATGAGCCTTCAACTATTGAGCGTTGGATCTAGATACCATCGTGCAGATATGTTGGTAGTTAAAAATAAGATTATATATCTATCTAACTATCTAAAGTCTTTTAGGTTTTTAGTAATCTTGATCTACGGTTCGTGTGTCACTTATAAGTATTATATTTTCCTCATCAATGGAGATACGTTTTTGCTAATCAGCTTGTTTCTTAGACACTAAATAATATGAGATCAGAGTGTAATATCACAATGATGGGAATATATATACCCCACCGTCCCCGACGACCCTGTAACATTAATGATGCCTATTCATCGGTGAAAGGTCTGTATATTTACCCGCCTATGTAATATCTTAAGTAAAGTATACTCCATGGTTATAATAAGTATCAGTCATTCATGTAAGAATAAACATGTATTGTATGTACAAAACTCTCGCTTTTTTTAGTTTTTTATTGGTTCCAAAAGCAAGATGAAAAAGCTAACTATTTCCTATTAGGGCATCAACATGATATCACTTAAATCCTATACATTGTTATTTTCCGTATCACATCCTTTTCATATAACAGATCTGAGATCGGTTTAAGTAGCTGAATACTCAAATTTAAGTAAACATACCGAGATCCCAGACTTGAAATTTTATATTGTTGTATTGCACGGTCTCGACATTAAAACCGATAGCTGCAAAGAAAGTTTATCCTTAATGTAAGTAGAATAAAGGAATGAAAAAGGTATATACGGAAATGGAAAGGTTAACAAACTTGGAATAGTGGAGACAACTTCACCCATCTGAAGGCGATCTGAAAACCAAAATTATCAATAATGAATACAATTGTTAATAAGAAAAACGAAACGAAACGATACGAAAGAATGAAGGAATACATACAAAGAATAGTGGTTTTGCCAGCATTGTCAAGACCTAAAACAAGGATGCGAGCTTCTTTATTACCGAAAAGCGACGAAAACAATCTTGTAAAGACTATCCCCATCAATTCCTATTTCTATTTATTATTATTAACCTACAATTCCAGATCAGATCTCTGCAACAATAATGCGTTTAATTCAAACAACAACAAAAAATTAATGAAATTTGGGGGTTTGCTTTTGAAATGCGTACCTTTGAAGCGAAAATCTGGATATCCACAGTCACCTATTAATTTTGTTGTTTATTCAGAGATGTGAATCGATGTAGAATCAATGAAGAACAATCAATTTACATAACTTTCCCCTATACTATCTTAAACTTTTCATTCTTTTTTTATTATTATTATATTAACGTTAATCACTTTTCGTTGTGACAACTAACTTGCGACACTCAACCCTAGGTGAGACGATTCTAAGGTACAAGTTCATTGTCTAAGCCATATTTAGATTATCCACTATTTCTAAATTATACTAGCAGGAAACCCGTGCGATGTAGTGCGGTATCACCGATAAAATTATTTAAATTGTGTTATATAACTTCGGGCATGAAATTATCTAAATTTAGAAAAAAAATGTATAAACTACCTAAATTTAGAAAAAAAAAAATCGAATTTTAACTAGTTTTATTTTTTCTCGTTTATGAACAAATGTTGAAATTCGTAAGTCAATATCACATGTGATTTGAACACTAAATACGAATTTCAAAACATAGATTTGTTATATTACGTACATTCAACTACAATAAAAAAAAATAATAATATGTCAAACTACTGATATCACATGTGATAAAACAGTGATTTATAATTTCAAAACCCTTAAAAAAAACCCGAAAATAAATTTTGTCAAATGTATATCGAGAGGGTGCTCTATAGAAAAAGGAGAAAATTCTCGTTTTAATGGAGCAATTTATTCGTTTAATACATTTATCGTTTATGAGATAATTAATATTTAAACAAAAATAAATTGTGATGCGTTTTTAAAATGGAGGGATGTGATTGGTACATTTGGTTTCAAGTTTTTTCATTCTCTTTCTTGATATCAACACTATGTTATATAACTTCGGGTATGAAATTAATAAAGTAACTCTAAATTTAAATTTAACTTTAAATTGTATTCTAATATTTGTAGGAAATATATATGAATTAATATTTATTTTGGAAAGTTTAAAAGTTGTTATAGAAAAATTAGTTGGCAAATTAATAACAAAAAGATTTGAAATTGTAGTTTAGGTTAAGTCATTGCATTTTTAATTTTCAACATTAAGAAAAACACCTCAAACATTTTATAAGTAACTAGTAGTATATCCGCGCGATACCGCGGTAATTAGAAATTGTTTGAATTCTAGTAAATAATTTTCTTCAGTAGTACATATTCTATTACAAATAATTTTACGAACGATCAAGATTTTCGGTTTGTAAACATTCAATTAGATAAAAATTCTAAAAATTGACTCCATTTATTTAAAATTTTGCACACTTAAATAGTTGTTTTAAAATAAAAATTAAAATGCAATTATTTTAAATTTTTAAGTATATATGGTAAGTGTGTTATAGAGTTATATTTGTAATTATTTAATAATTAATTAGTTAAAAGGATAGTTTAGTAATTTTACAATGTTTAAATTTCAATTTTTATGCCCAAATGCTTTATAATGTATATAGATATAGATATAGATATAGATGATGTATCGTTCAGCTAAGGTGTTGTTCTTTTTTCAAAAAAAAGTCTTAATAGGCTCTGAACTCTGACCCGGTCAGAGGTTTTAAAAATTTTGTTGTTCTTTTTTTTTTTCAACCAGAGACAAAAAACCTCTTTTTACCTCTGATCCAACCCTACATGAAAAACCTCTTTTTACCTCTGATTACCTCTTTCTCTTCACCGGTAAGTTTTCAATCCTTAAATTCAAATAAGTTTTGATTTTTGTTCAATGGTTTGTCACTTGATTTCGTTATATTAATTGATATTGATGATTGTTTGTTAGATTTAGGTGATATAATTTTTTTTAATATGTATTTGTTTTCGATTGCCTATAAACTCCTACTATTACATTGACTTTTATGTGAATTTTTTTTTGTTAATTATTTTTATATCTTGAAATTGATGTTAGACAATTAGTTTATTAATTTGTTCAATCACGCTCACGCTAAACTTAGAAACGTGATTGAGCGTGCTTTTGGTGTTTTGAAAGCACGTTTTCACATCTTGAAGAGAATGACTCCGTATTCTTTGGTGAAACAAAGAGATATTACTATTGCATGCTTTGCTATTCATATTTTTATACGAAAAGAAGGATTAAGTGATGATTTTTTCTCCGAATATGATCGAGGTGAAGTACATGCTAACGAGAATGTACAATATGGAGACGAGTATGATGAGGACGAGGTTCAACCACATGGAAATACAACAGATCAACAATATATGATCAATTGTCGAGATCAACTTGCGGCCCAATTAATGCAAAAATGTTGAAAATCTTGTTTGAATACTATCTTTATTTGAAAAATGTTGCCACTATGTTTGAACATTTTATGAATGTTTTTATTTAAGACGTTTTATGAATGAAACAGTTTAGTACCAATATAGTAAAACAGATGTTATGAAGGAAAAAAAGAACATAGTATATTGATTCAGATTCAGAGTTTTGGACCACCTCTGATTATTCAGAGCTGGTATTCAGATTCAGAGGAAAAACCTTTGGTTCAAAAGAACAGCACCTAAGTGTTTGTTATTTCTTATTGGCAATTTACATCCAACCTGAAACGTCTCTCATCAACACTACTCCACCATACCAAACGAATTTGATGTCTTGCGAAACATTTGAAATTTGTAGGATAACTTTTAAAGTAATTGTTCTCTTTTTAGTTGTGAATGTGATATGACGCAATTAATAAAGCAAAGCATACACACGGTCTGGTTATACTTATTAATTCTTTGTATCTAAAGCAACTCCTTAAACACAACCAATATCGTTATCAATAGAAATTTCAAAATAAAATTTTGCTTAATGTTGTGACCTAGTTTTCAAAAGGAAATTAGTTTAGATCACGAGTCCAATGTCCAACGAAACAAATGCTCATAAACATGTGGTTACAGTCTGACCTGTGTTTGTATCGTTATCTTACTACCCTACCTTAGCTTAATGTCTTTTCGAGAACCTTCTATGACTAAAGATTACGAGAAACTGTTCTTATCATAATTTGAAATTAATATTAATTTTAGCAAACAAGCACAGCTTAAATCAACCATTACTAATTTTGGTGAATCAATCTTTGAACAGATAATGTTATCGATACTAGATACAGACGCATGGTACAGAAAGCCGATGTTTCTGTGACCTTATTTTTAATACTTCACGTCTAACCTAACTAAAACTACGAATTTCTACTTGAACTCCAACCTACATAGCCGATTGGAATATCATCTCCGCAAGTTCCTGCACAAGTGAAAACAATCAATACACCTCTCCCGCTAAAATAGGTCATGCTCTTTCAACAATTTCAAACATTCTGAAATGTAACTGGTGTAAACTTATAAATTTGTTAAAAGGCGATTTAACCCTTTCAAGTAACTTGACAATTACCTGTTTGCCAGAAGGAACCTTAGGCTCTCCCCATTCTATAGCTTTCTTTTCAAGTAAATCGAAATCAGCCTTTCCAGCCTGAAAGACCAAAAATAACTCAAATTAATAAAACAAAAACAACGCCCTCAAAAGACATTACTGACCGTAAAACGGGAGATTACCTCGATTTGGGCACCGAGTTCTGAATCAAAACTCTGATACCTCTTGCGAACAAGCTCTTCCAAAGAACCATCCTTCAATAAAACCAAAGTATTTCATCACGTAATGTGAGTATGATAATAAATGAATGAATAAATAAAAAATGAACACACACAAACACAAGAAGAGAATAGTGCAGAAAAGATACCTCGATGAGCTTTGCAGCATTACGAAGACCACGTGCCAGGGTATCCATACCAGCAATATGACCAATAAACAAGTCCTCAACATCTGTACTCTCTCTTCGTCTATATATCACAACATCATAAATATTACTATGAATTACTGTTTAACGGACATATTAAACAAAAAAAGTTGACTTAATAGAAAGGGACTCACAATTTTGCGTCAAAGTTAAATCCCCCGGGTGCAAGCCCACCCTGCAATCGACAACATCAGTCAACACGTATATAGTTAATAACAAAAGATTCCTCTATTTTGACTCTACAGAAGGGTATTCGAAATATGTCAAACATCGTTCCAAAGATGCAATTTTACTTACATTTCTGATGACACTGAGCATAACCAATGTGGCTTCACTGACATCCATCAAAAACTGATCCGTATCCCAACCTACAATAAAATTCAAACAAAGAACATTTTAATAGCTACAAGAGTATTGTGATAGACAAAGCGAAATAGCCCAATTTCAAGATTATACCTATTTGAGGGTCACCGCTGTTGGCATCAATATTTCCTAGTAAACCATTGATTCTCGCAGTTTCAAGCTCGTGATGGCAACTGCAAAATTTGTCAAATAATGTTTAAGCATCAAACTTATTAAAAGACAAATAACTTGTGATACTCCCACTACAATCAATGTTGTAAAAAACGCTAGGCGGTAGCTAGGCGGTCGACCACCTTGGAGCTCGGAATCCGCCTAGGCGGCGCCTAGGCGGATTGACTTTTTATATACAAATATTATAAATACTATGTATAACATAACAAAATACTTCAAATTCACTTGCAAGTTCAGATGTTAAACATTAAAAATTAAACATTAAAAATTAGACATCAATCAGATTGAAGTTAAATTCTGAAATTAAAAGAGGGTTTTATTTAAATCAAGAATATACCTTTGAATCTTTAAACAATTTGTTGTTTTGAGATCGAAAATAAAGAGAGAGTGTTCTACATGTTGTAAAAAGGTAACTATGTGAAAAAACGGCTGTGAATATGGTCATAAAACCCTAGATCTGGAACTTAAAAAGCTTTGACTTTTTTTTTTGACTTTTTTTTGTTGACCGATTTGACCCGTTTTTTGACCCGATTTGACCCGCCTAGGCCGATTTTACCCGCCTAGGCGGTTCGTTGACCGTTTTTTTGACCAAACCTTGTAATATGGCCGATTTGGTGAAACACGAGGCGGTTGGTGGCCGCCTAGCGCCTAGGCGCCGCCTAGGCGGCCTTGGAATCCGATTTTTACAACACTGACTACAATACATGATTAAAAAACGATAGTATAAATAAGAATGTGGCAAACCTGTGTCCAGATAGAGTAGCATGGTTGCATTCGATATTCAATTTGAATTCTCCTATAGTGAGAAATTTAAGCAAGAAAAGATTAGAACGTGATATATAAAATTATTGCAACTGATTTAATTCATTGAAACCTACAGGCGCAATATTCAAGTCACAATCTTTGAAACTCTTGCATGGTCGTATAAATCATTTAACATTTCAATATTCATTTTAACTTGTATGGCTTGAAATAAAAATATAAAAGATTACCTATAAGTCCATACTTCCTTAAGAAATTAGCTGCGGTGGCAGCATCCCAATCATACCTGATAAAATTTTAATGTCAGCTCATGAGAAATACTAAAAAAATAATTTGTACTCCTCACCTTGCTAAGAAAATAGATAGTATCTTACTGATGCTTTGTGGGCTCTTGAGGCTTAGGCTCGATAAGAAGAGTTCCTGGAACAAAAAAGAAAGAAAATAATTTGAGTTTTCACACCAACTTTTTTGTATCCATAGTACTAGTTCTTTCTATTCAAAGTCATAGGCGGAATTTACAAATAAAGTTCACCACCGGCCAAAACAGAAAGAAATTTACAGCATATATGATATCTAAAACTGAAAACAATAATTACCAGTGAATCCAATCTTCTTTTTATAAGCTACAGCAGCTTCAAAAAACCGTGCCTGTAAAGAAACAACATTGCATGATATGTCAGACAAAACATGTTATATTCAAACCGAGTACTTTACATCTTTGAAAACAATTCCATGTATATTATGAATCTAAGTTTAAATAATTAGCCGAAATCTTACCATATGATCAAGTTCTCTCTCCATATCAGTGTTCAATAGAGTCTGATATCCCTCTCTACCACCCCAAAAGACGTAGTTTTCACCCCCAAGATAATGTGTAACCTGTTTTATGTAACAATTGGCATGGTAAATCTAATACCGACATAACAAACTGTATGTTCCATTTATTCACTTAATGAAAATATTACTAACCTCAATCGCTTTTTTAACCTGAGCCGCAGCATATGCATAGACTCCAATTTCAGAGCTGCGATGATATATATACAAAGTTAATGTAATTCATGTGTAGCTATCATTAATTAAATCTAATGAAACATTGAATAGTGAAAAATAGCTTCATGTACCTGGTGGCACCACCGTGCATGTAACGTGGATGTAGGAACAACTGAGCCGTTCCCCAAAGGGGTCGAATCTTGGTCCCCTGAGCATAAGAATAAAGTTCAATAAAACTAATGTTTTTATGAAAGTAAGTAAAAGCTTGTGCTTGATTTACAGAATAGATGATTAGTGAATAATAAAGGTAGCAAAATGGGCGAGTTAAGTTACGGGTCAAAACAGGTAATTTTTTATCAGAACCTGAAACACTTTTTTATCCAACTTTTTTATTGTATAAATAGTTAGAATGTCAAATTTACCAAAACTATATTATTTCTATAATATTCTAATTTATTAAATAAACGATTTAGAAGATTCTATGTATTGAAAATACATCTTGGGAAACTGTTTGACCCATTAGAGATGAAAGATATTTCGTATTATCCATTCGTAAGAAAACTGGTAAAAATTGCAACATCTAAGTGAAATACCTGAAGTTCTTTTGCAAGAGCTACAATTTCATCCAGATTCGCATTAGATTCCTAAAAAGATAACAAAGAGCTGAATAATTACGATAAAAGGACACCTTGTATCATATGTATACGGTTATTACTTAAAGCCTGAACATAAGCATCTCGACATATGAGATTTATTCAAAACATTAATAACAAAAATAATAACTTAGGTTCAGCTACCTCCAATGTTTGACCATCAGGAGCAATGTCTCTATCGTGAAAACACCACCTATCAACTCCAAGCTTTTCTAAGAACTCAAAATTAGCCCTCACTGCAACAAAAGTATACGAAATAAGTACAATCCGGATAAAAGTTAATCAAATAAAGTAGTGTTTAGGTCTTAAAAAATTTGATCTTACTTCTTCGCTTAGCCATGGCTAAAGAATTAGTACCATCTTCCCATGGCCACGTCTTAGTAGCTGCACCAAAAGGGTCACCTCCCGTTCCACGAAAAGTGTGCCAAAAAGCAACACTAAATCGCATCCAATCCTAAACGTCAACAAACAATAAACCAAGTTATAATCATTATATAATCTACATACCCCTTTTATTAATGTCAAAAACTTTCAGGATAAAAAACCTTCATATTCTTTCCAAGAATCTCCTCATTGGCATTGTACCATTTATACGCAAGCGGGTTCTTGCTCGTTGGCCCCTATATCAAACAATCACATAAATCATATAAAACCGTATAATTTTTTGTTTATCTCAACTTCAGACATTTATGATCATAGTGATTGGTCTTAATACCTCATATTTAATTTTGGGAATGCCAGGGAAAAATTCCCCATCCCATTCGCCCGAAACGTCGACACCGCAATCACCACCACCAAGATCATCAGCAGGACAAGTAGGTGGAGGTTCACATATCTATAAACAAAAATAAATTCAACATATTTATATATTTCTAAAAAATATAAAGTAAACAAACAAATTGAGAAACATATATAAAAAATATTAAAAATCTATAATATATATACCACTGTATTAGATATGACATTTAAACAAAGTAAAAACAGCAAAAAGTTTCCAGCTTTCATATTCATTCAAACCTGATCAAAACAACATAAGTCAAAATAAGAATAAAAAAAATCAAAACTTTAATAGCAAAAAAAATAATAATTAAAAGATAAATGCAATAAAAAAAAAACCTGATAATAATTAATCGATTAAACTCAGAAACCCAAGTTCAAATAAAGCTTAAAACGTTTTAATTGAATCTTGAAAACCTAAAAAAGGGGACTGAGAAATATTAGCAAAGAAGTGAGATGATAGAATTTAGAAGGGAATTTGAATAAGTAATTATATAGATGTAGATAAATAGATATAGATATAGATATAGATATAGATATTCTACAAATATTTATTTAAGTTAGAGATTTTTAGATAAGAATGCAGACTCACTGCCCTGATGATGTGGGACTCTTTTCATGTGTATTAACATAAAAATTAATAATTGGATTTCACGGAGAAGGTACGAGGTACTCAACCTTCAAACTTATTTGGTATTTAATATTATGGTTTTTTTTATAGGGGACGCATACATATGCGGGTTAAAATATTTATTATACTATTACTTAAATACAAAATTTTCTTTTAAATTGAAAATTACATTTAGAATTTATGAGATTTTTGAGGTTATTGAGTGTAATTTTAAACGAAAAAAGAAACTACGTGATCATTTGATTCATATTATGTATATTGTATGTATATTATAGAAAATTTCTAATATTATTTATTTATTTTCGATCGAATAGTTTAGATTAAAATTAAAATTATTTTAAAATTTATATTTTAAAATTAATTTATCTTATAAGATAAAATAAATTAAATTGTGGTGACCGTCGTATTTTAACAATGGTCATATATACTTTTTATAACTTTTATTTTTTAGGTTTTTATATAAATATTAAAATTATAAGTCGGAAATTGATCATTTAACTCTAACAACCAAAAGTTTGATAATATATTGAGCTTTTCACCTATTCATTAATGACTCATACATGAGTTTATAATCGCTTTAAATTTTATATTCTAAATGATATATATTGTTGATCACACGACCGTTTGGTATCCTAAATTTTGTTTTTATCAAAATAGTTATGTCCATGATCAATAATATCTCATATACATAATAAATTAAAATCAACCATATTCCACTATTTAAAGATATTAGGCCACCCTTTTGTATCGGACTACATGACTAAATGATCAATAATTTCGATTAGACTACCATCATAACAAATAACATCTCCTTATGCATATATATAATTTTTTGAAAATCGGACCGGATATCGAACCGGTAAAACAAATTTTACTGGTTGGATCGGTTGAACCGGTCTACTAAACCGTATATTATTTTATATAGAATTTTATAACTTAAACATATTATAAGCGTAACAATATTAGGTTCTAGTATCAATGATAAATAATCGTCAAAAACCAAATTATATAGCTCAATACTACATTACCACATAGTAACCGTAATCCAGTATGAAAAAATAATTACTTCATTGATTAATAAATTTAATAAAGTTTTAAATAAAGCTCATAAACTCAAGTTATAAACTCATAAGTCGAAAAAATTGGGCTTATGAGCATGTCAAAATTTAATTAAACTCATAAGCCAGTTACATAAGCCTAAACAAACACCCTCTAAAATAATTAAAAATAATAATTAAAAATAATAAATAAAAATTGATAAGAACTAGAAGATCTCTCGTGCTTTGCACGAGTTCGGGTTGTTTTGATGTAAAATATGCAACTGCAGTGTTTTTTTTTTTGTTATAAAGGTACTAACAGTTTTGGTGTTATCCGGTGCTACATTTCCTAGGATTTGGAGTATATGTAATATTAACCCTTATTTAATGATTCAAGTTATATTATTTTTGGTCTAAAAGATTGTTTGCATTTCTTTGGAGAGTAATAAAATTTTTATATCTAAAAAGTAATTTTCATAATCTTTTAAAAGCCCCTATAAACCTGATCCCAAACACACCCTCAATTTCCAAAAGAGAACCTAAAGATGAGAAATAATGAAATGTTAATGTTAATAGTATTAAATATGAATTTGAATTTGTTTATAAAACCCACTCTCCGAATCCTCCTTCATTTTCACATATGCTTGTGTAATCTCAAATCACAATTATTATTATTATTATGCATATATCCGGCCCTCAATCTTCAGCATTTCTTTTACGCCGTGCTTCTAGATCCACCAGGCTTCACTCTTCTCTTTCCTCTAAATCACCGTCTCCGTCACCGCAGCTCCGATCTCACTCCTCCGCCTCTACAGCCTTCCGGTCTATCCGATCACGATGGAGTGACGGCGTCGAGTGGAAGTCTCCGGCCTTTCTATCGTCTCAGATCAGGACTACTGCTTCTCCTGTCCTTGAACGCTTTCATCGCAATCTCTCTACTACCGGTACTTCATTTCATCACTATTGTTTTATGATTAAGTATAATAAAAAAAACGCAAAACAAAACCCAAATGTAAAGGGCTAACAACAGAACGGGCCAGAAAATTTAACAAAGCCCAAACCGAATAAAATATTATTTCCGGCACGAATAGCAAGAGAGCTATGAAAATTAAATAGGAGGGTAATATATTAATTGAAATACTAAAATAGATCCACCCTTCCACCTATCTTCCCCAACCACTTTCAAAATTGATTTGGGTGTGTTTGTTTGGGTTTATATAATAAGTTTATGACTTATTGATATTTCGGTTTATGTTTTATAAGTCCGAATTTTTCGGGTTATGTAATCGTTTATAGGCTTATTATTGTTTATTATGACGTAATAAACAATAATACGACTATAATTAGTTACATAAGCCAAAAAACCGGGCTTATGAAACATAAGCCGAAATGACAATAAGTCATAAGCTGCTTATATAAGCCCAAACAAACACCCCTAAAAACTAAAAAAAAAACACGCGTTTACTCAGATCTGAAGGATTGTGGTTTTTGAAATCAAATTAAAACCGATTTATACACAAATTAGTCAGAACGGTCCAAACCGAGCGGTTTTTCAGTGAACCAACCGAAGTGTTTGAACCGGAATTCTTCATTTTCCTGGTCAGACCAGCGGTCCGGTTTTCAAAATACTTGCATATATATGTTGGTCCCTAATAATGTGTTTGGGGTTATACCATCGTTATCAATTAACTACTAGTTAGGTACCACTTTGTCTCGACCTGAAATGTTATTACATCGTTCGCTTTAAGAAAAATAACATAATTAATAAATATAACAATTTAGTAAATTTTAATTTCAACAACTTTAACCAAACCCTATATTTATATGACAAGAAGTTTATTGGCTTACGTGTTCTCATGGTTAGAACACCTTTTATTGTTTATACTATGTAAGTCGTTTGGTTTTCGATTGACGGTAGAAAAAAATATGCTTCCTTTTTGGACGCGTTCAATAGCCGTCTATTTGGTTCCAGTCTAGTTTTTCGTTTTTAGTTAACTAATATTTAAAAAAAATCATACGCTAAAACATTTGAATCTATTTAACATTCAGTTTAAGGACAAAACCAACACCGAACTTGTAGTTTGGTAACTTGAGGTGTGTTTGTTTCAGTCTAAGAAATGGTAATGTATTTATGAACAAACGATCAAATCAAAATAGCCAAAGGCTTATTATTTATCAAAATATTGTGCGTGATTACAAGATTCAAGCATTATAGACAAGCTTACAAAACAAGTACCAATGATTGGGGTATAATCCCACAATCCAACAAAAGTAGGAATTGCAAGTACAAAAGAAACACACACTATTATGTGTGATCTAAAGCAGATAAAGACAAGAAACAGACAAAGACAAAAGGAGGCGTGTGAAATGTCACACAACTTTCAACCCTAGACCAGATTTAGCCCTTTTGTCCACTACTTTGACATAAGCAACCCTTGAACTTGATCTTTGGCAATATAGGTCCTTCACCATGAAATGTTTTACACCGCAAGTCCTAGAGAGTAATGGATAAACCGCAAGAACCAAAACAAGTTAGACAAAATATATTACAAGTTTAGTTTGGATGACACTACCTTTCAACATGCCCCCTCAAACTAAACTTAGAATAGGATCATACCCAATTTGTTGCTTAGAAATTCATGTTGAGAGCTATTTAGAGCTTTTGTAAAAATGTTTGTAGTTTGGTTGATGGAGTCAGCCTTAACTGTTTTTATTAGATCACTACAAACCTTTTCTCTAACAACATGAAAATCAATGCCAAAGTGTTTGGTTTTTTCATGTAAAACAGGGTTAGCTGCTATGTGCATAACAACCTTGTTGTCACAATACATGTCTATGGGAAGCTTGGGACTTATTTTCAATTCATTTACCATATTTACAATCCACATGACTTCACAAGTGGCAGTTGTTATTGATCTATATTCAGCTTCAGTTGACAGTTGATGATGTGGAAACTGTGGATTGCTTTTTTCTTTTCCAAGATATAGGGGAATTGCCAAGGAAAAAACATGCTTTTTCCCCGATCATATTCAACATACACATAGAGATTTAAATCTCCTTTTGAGATGTGGATCCCTTTTCCAGGGGCACCTTTAAGATATCTTAGAAGTTTAAATCCTAGGTTAAAGTGTTCTTGTGTGGGAGCATGCATAAATTGGGCCAAGGTTTGCACAGAGTAGTTTATGGCAGGCCTTGTGAGAGTAATGTAGATGAGTTTTCCCAACAGTTTTTGATACATAAATATAGTATTTAGGACAGGTTTAGTGTCTGTGTCTCTACTCATTTTTATGTTAGGTTCCATTGGTGTTTTGGCAGGTTTGCACCCAATTAGTCCAAATTCATCAAGGAGCTCCAGGAAATATTTCCTTGAGAGAGACACACTCCTTCTGGAGTGTCTATGATTTCAAGTCCCGAAAGTATTTAAGTTTTCCCAGATCTTTGATAAGAAACTTTGTGTTTAAAAACTGTTTTACCTATTCTATTTCCTTCTCATTGTTTCCCGTGAGAATTATATCATCCACATAAAAAAGAAGAACAAGAAATAGATTATCAGAACATTTAATGTACATGGAGTAGTCACATTTGGACCGAATGAAACCAATTTCACTTAGGCATTTAGAAAGTTTTGCATTCCATTGCATGGGGGCTTTCTTAAGGCCATATAGTGACTTGACTAGTCTACAGAATTTGTTGTCACTTTGGCCAGCATACCCTCAGGTAATGTCATGTAGTCTTCCTCATTGAGTTCCCCATACAAAAATGCATTATTCACATCAAGTTGGTATAAACACCGGTCATTATTAATAGAAAGGCTGATAATGCATGTAACAGTGGTCATTTTTACAACCGGAGAGAATGTTTTATCATATTCTATGCCCTTTCTTTGATTGTAGCCTTTGGCCTGAAGTCTGGCGTTATACCTCTCAATCTCACCAGTGAATTTGTATTTGATTGTAAAGAACCATATGTTTTTAATGGCTTTTCTATCAGGGGTCAAGTAACATTCTTCCCAAGTTCCATTCCTATAGAGTCCATTTCTTGGTTCATGGCATTTACCTAGATGGGATCAAGACTGGCCTCAAGGAATTTGTATTTGGTTGTAAAGAACCATTTGTTTTTAATGGCTTTTCTATCAGGGGTCAAGTAACATTCTTCCCAAGTTCCATTCCTATAGAGTCCATTTCTTGGTTCATGACATTTACCTAGATGGGATCAAGACTGGCCTCAAGGAATGACTTAGGTTCAGTGCTTTTTTCCAATTTTGGAAAGGAAACATTTGGTTTCATGACTAAGCTTGGAGTAATTGACAACTTTGTCCAGGCTATATTTGCATTTACTATTTAATCACAAAATCATCAAATTTCCTGGCTGCTTTAGGAATTATGTTAGATTTTCTCAAGTTTATGGTTTCATTTTGAGTGTTTATGTGGGCAGGATTTGCCCTCAGGTGAGTTTTGTTCATCATGTGTTGTTGTTGTGAATCTTATTTCCCTCATCTGACACAAAGGGATGTTGAGGTTGAGCTTCTGGGCTAGGAGACACATCACCGCCCTCACATGCAGGGTCTCTCACTTCATCATAGGGACTTGAAGTTTTGGGTTTGAAGAAAATTCATTTGTGACAAAGTGCTTGATCAAAGAAGTTTAGGGATCTACATTATCATGATTGTTTGAGTTGCTTAAACTTTGATCATCTTTATTTTTGAATGGAAAGAAATTTTCATAGAAGTTTTCTCTTGAAAAGAAAATGTTTTTGTTTTCAAGGCTAAATAACTTATACCCTTTTTTTGAATTGGAAAAACCAATAAGGACACGTTTTTCAGACCTCATACTGAACTTATCATGATTGTTAAGAATAGCAGCAAAACAAAGACACCTGAAACTTCTTAAGTGTGAGAGAGTGAGTTTAAAACCATAAACAAGAGAATAAGGGGACATTCCATTTAGCACAGAGGAAGTGAGTCTGTTAATAATATAAATTGCAGTTAGAATGCATTCAGACCATCAATATAGTGGTATCACCGCTTGAAACATGAGAGATCTTGCTACATTTAGCAGATGTCTATGTTTCCTTTCAACAATCCCCTGTTGTCGTAGAGTATAGGCACATGAGGTTTGGTGCACAATTACACCTTGTTTTACAAAGGATTCTACTTCAGAGTTTATGAATTCAGTTGTTTAATGGTTTTTACAAATTGGTTATGGATTAGATTAGAAAACTCCAAAAGATTGTTGAAGACTTCATCTTTGGTGTTTTGGAAAAAGACCCACACAACTCTAGTAAAATCATCAAACAACTGTTAAAAAAAATACTTGTGTCCCTCTCTACTACTAATCTTGTAAGGACCGCACAAGTCTAGGGGCACAAGTTCACCTAGACTTGATGTTTTATGGTCACTAAGAGGGAAGGAATCTCTATTTTGCTTTGCCTTGCGACATACATCACAAGGACTTGAATGAGTTAAGTTTTCAAGATTGAGTTGAGTTTTTAAGATGTTTAAGACTTGGATGGATACGTGACCAAACCTTTTGTGTCGTAACTCACAAGACAGATAACACATTGAGGTGCTACTAGCACATATGTTAGTACCTTTATTAGTTTTGTTAAAAAAAAATATAGAGGCCATCTTTTTTACTACCACTCCCCAGGGTGTTCTTTAGTTTCAGTTCATGCATATTACATTTAAAATCATCAAACAGAACGCGAAGCTCACTATCTCTAGCAAGTTTGTGAACTGACAAGAGGTTGACATTGTAAGCAAGAATCACAAGGATAACAAATAAAGTTTTTTCATTTTATAGTTTCGAGTTTCCAATTTTGTTGACCAACTTTCAGTTTGAGGTCTATAACATTAACAATGCTTTCAAGCAATGTTGTGAAAATCGCGCCTGAGGCGCGCCTAGGCGCTAAATCGCATGAGGCGCCAAGGCTAGGGATTTTTTTAGGTTGAGTCGCATGACATGCATGAATCGCAAAAAAAGCACAACGATCCGGGCTTTTGCGCAAAAATATCGCAAAACGATGGGGAATTTGGAGAATTCGACTGAAATCTCTTGCATTAGTTTCATTAAGTTTCTTTATGAAATATTATCATGAAAATGTGGTATTATGCCTTGAATATTGACACGCTTGTTTTATATTTTGGGTTTAAATTCAAGCTTTATTACATATGTATTAGTTATTCAGTATCTCAATATTATTATGTGCTATTTAAATTGCATAATTTTGACACATATGTTATAGAAAAACATAATATATATAGTGTGCCTCGTGTTTATGAATCCCACGATTTGGTATGCGCCTCGCCTCAAGGCTCATTGACCTCCTTTGCGCCTTAGTCCGCCTTAAGCCTTTCAGAACATTGCTTTCAAGACCATGGTCTGAAGAGGTCTTGTGCTGATTGGCTCCTGAGTCTAGAATCCAACAATTTTGAAATTCAGTTTGTTTAAAAGAACTGTTTGAACTAAAAAACTTGTCAAAGTTTGTGTTAGAAATATGATTTTTGTTACAAAAAAAAAAAAAAAATGAGTACCTGCCATATTGGCATGAACCTTTTCATTTCCAATTTTATCACCACTGAGACTTAGAATTATGTTCATTTGTGTGACAACCCACAAAAATCCAGGTTCACACCAACTCGACCTCTTAAACAACTAGTATATGTTTTCAATTATGTACAACCGGTAGGTCACACTATGCATAAATGATGCTTAATAACTATGTCTAAACATATACGGATACCAGAATTAGGTATACGGGATTCGCTTTACGTAAACGTATACATTTTTACAACTATATTTCTAGTCCAACATGAAAGGCATAAAACTCTAACCTTACATTCATCATCTTTGCATGAATTGTTACATGCATGTAGTATAAGTTACCAAACTTTTATAAACCACCCATGAACATAAATACATGCATAAACACCCTAGACTTTGGAAAATTTGCACTCCTTCCCCCTCCACTCACTAGTACAAAAATGATTTTTTGGAACACCTTTTTGGAACGCTTCTGAAGTAAGATGTTCCAAAAAAGATCCCTTTTGGAACGCTTCTGAAGGAAGATGTTCCAAAAAAGATTTCAAAAATTAAAGCGTTCCAAATAAAAATTTTTGGAACGGTCTTTGAGAACCGCTCCAAAAAATGATTATTTGGAACGCTTACATAAGCGTCCTAAAAAAGAATTCAAATTTAAAGATTCTGCAACAAATTCCCATTTATTTCTCCATTTATTTCTCGGACGATCAATATATTCAATCTCTATTTGCCATTTATTTATCCATTTATTTCTCTTAGTTATATTAATATATCAATTCAATCTCAATTTGAAGGTTTTTTAATAACCAATACGACTTTCAATCTCTTAGATTAGTTATATTCATACAAAACCACCATTAATGCTTTCAAGGTTCATCTTTTTTAATTTTCGAAATTAAGACTTCATGTTAATGGTAAGTTATATATTAATCTTAAATTTGTAACTTTTTATATATATTATATTTAATTTGTTTATATTTATAGGTATAAGCTTCAAAGTGGCTAGTTTCGATTGCTAAATCAATATATCAATATATAAAGGTATGTATCTCTTTAAATGAACTTTTGTTATGATATTACTCTTAGCATTGTAAAAATACAAAATTGTCAACTTTGTGTTAATTGATATATTTACTCTTAAAAACATTTTTTAAACACATAATTATTAGTTTTGTGTGCATGTCCATTTAGAAAACCCTTTAGAATTACCCGTCTGAAATTAATATATTAGAGATTAATTTCGGATTGTCCCATTTTGGGACTGCTTTTTATATATTTTATCTCATTAGAATGTGTATACCTTTTAACGGGTTGACTATTAAAAAAAAATCGATAGACATTTCTCTTCTACTCCTTTGAGTGTGCGTTTTATATGCATATTTGGGGAGTTAAGAGGAAATGTTGTCTATTTTTTTTAAATAGTCAACTCGTTAAAACGTATACATATAAGACAAAATATTTAAAAAGTGGGTTAGGATTCACCACCTTAGAATACCTCTACCTTCGATTTACTCATATACATCATATTCATGTATATTAATTTATTTATTTATCTTGATTTTTCAGATGGATGTATGATATTGGACGGAGTAACCAAACATATGTGACCGGTGTGCAAAATTTTCTTAGGGTTGCTGAAGCTAATCGAGTCAAAATAGGAGATGAATCCATTTGGTGTCCTTGTTTGCAATGTAAAAACTTTAAAAAATTTGAGGATATTAATGAAATCGAGTTTCATTTGTTGTCGAATGGGTTTGTAAACAAATATACTTGTTGGTCAAAACACGGGGAATTACTTGTTGATCGTAACACGTCGAATACCGAAGTTAATGATAATATTGAAAAATGTGAGACATACACTAGTGATGAAAATAACGATTTAAATGACAATTTAAATGGGATGTTAAATGATATAGAGACTAATATTGGTGATGATGATCAAGAAAAGTTACAACAACTTTTTGTTGATTCGGAAAAACCATTATATACGGGTTGTGAAAACTTTACTAAACTGGGTGCTGTACTGAAGTTGTTTAACTTAAAAACAAACAATAGTTGGATTGATAAAAGTTTCACAAGTCTATTAGTGATATTGCATGACATGCTACCCGGGGATAATGAGTTACCCATTTCGTTATACCAAGCCAAAAAAATGATGTGTCCAATGGGGTTAAAAGTTAAAAGAATATCCGCATGTCCGAATGATTGTATGTTGTATAGAAAGGAGTTTAAAAAACATCATAAATGTGTTATTTGTGGTGCATCGAGGTATAAGCGTAAAAACGAAACGGATGAATTCGACGATGATGTGACCAAAAATGGACCCCCGCCTAAATTATTGTGGTATTTGCCCATTATTCCGAGACTTAAACGATTATTTGGAAATGAGAAAGAAGCAAAGTTGTTGCGTTGGCATTCTGATGAGCGTAAAAATGATGGAAAATTAAGACATGTCGCAGATTCACCTCAATGGAGACATATTGATAATATTTTTCCAGAATTTGGTAAGGAGATTAGAAATATACGGTTTGGACTTAGTTCAGATGGAATCAATCCCTTCGGAAACATGAGTAGTCGTCATAGTACATGGCCAGTTCTTTTATGTGTCTACAATCTTCCACCATAGTTATGCATGAAACGTAAATACATAATGATGTCATTGTTAATTCAGGGTCCAAAACAACCTGGAAATGACATAGATGTTTATTTATCTCCTCTGATTGATGACTTGAAAACTCTTTGGAGTGCGGGTGTACAAGTATATGATGCTTATAAGAAGGAGACTTTTGTTCTGCGAGCCATGATTTTTTGCACCATAAGTGATTTTCCGGCATATGGGAATCTCTCAGGGTACGTTACGAAAGGTAAACATGCTTGTCCTGTTTGTGAAAATGATACATGTTCGATGTGGTTAAATAAATGCAAAAAAACTGTGTACATGGGACATCGAAGATTTCTTCCGTCTGCTCACGCTTATCGTAGAAAAAAGAGGAGTTTAGTGGAAAGGTGGAGCACCAAAAGGCAAGGAAACGATTTGATGCACTTTCACGAGTTGAAGATTTAAAAACTGTGCTTGGAAAAAGAAAAAGAGATTCTACGAAGACAGGAGTCATTTGGAAAAAAGGTCAATTTTGTGGGACTTAGAATACTGGAAGCATCTAGAAGTTCGACATTGCCTAGATGTTATGCATATCGAAAAAAATGTATGTGATAGTTTGATAGGTTTGTTGTTGAATATTCCGGGGAAAACCAAAGATGGGATTAATGTTCGTAATGACATGTTAGATATGGGAATCCGTAAAGAGCTTGCGCCTGTTCAGAGAAATAATCGTATGTATCTTCCGCCAGCGTGTTATACAATGTCGAAACTAGAAAAAACACAATTTTGTAAATGCTTACATGATATTAAAGTTCCATCTAGTTATTCTTCAAACATTAGGAGGTTGGTGTCAACGAAAGATTGTAAGTTGCTTGGTATGAAGTCCCACGATTGTCATGTTCTGATGACACATATGATTCCTATAGCAATTCGTGGATTGTTACCAACAAAAATACGACGTACAATCACCAAATTATGTTTATTTTTTAACTCGATTCATTTGAAAGTGATTGATCCGGAAGTGTTGGATACATGGCAAAGAGAAATTATTATCACACTTTGTGAACTAGAAATGTACTTTCCGCCGTCCTTTTTTGATGTCATGGTTCACTTGGTATCTCATATCGTAGGAGAAATTAAGGCTTGTGGTCCGGTATTTCTACGTTACATGTACCCTTTTGAGAGGTATATGGGTTTCTTAAAAGGTTATGTAAGAAAGGGCGTACACCTCATGATAAATACTCGTTTGTAGGGAAAAAATAATGGGCTGCATTTGTTACAAAAACGACATCGGAAGACTTTGTGGTTATTCATGAAACGTAGCACCATTATTAATTATTATATTTTTACAAATGCTACTAACAATTTTTTTCCCTCCTATATATAGGAAAAAGGTAATAAAGCCACGTTAAATGCGAGGAAAAACAAAGACCCGTCTCGACTAGGACGTGCAACATTTTCTAATTTGGTGTATGATGATAAGTGGTTGTCGAAATGGAATCAATTAGTCGAAAAAAATCCAGTTCTAGGTTGTATTCAGAATAAACGTTCAAAACTTTGGATAGTAAGTCGAGCACGTCAAAATATAGAAACGGGGGTTAAAGAAATTACAACGGAAATGCAAGGAAGACTTCAAGATTTGGTAAATATATTTATATGTATATTTAGTAATTATATATTACTTATAAATATATATTTATATATAAGTAATATATTTATATATAAGTAATATATATTCAAATGTTCTAACAAGTTTATCAATTTTCTAAACAGGTAGAAAAAGAGAGATATGTGCTTGCCAATGGTACATATTACGTACCAGGAAAAGATCCAATAACAGAGGTTATGGGAGCCGAGCATGGGGGGTCAACTAGAATGTATTCGCAAGTTGTCGGTTCATCGAAAGCTTTAGGATGGTTAAATGATGGTGGGAAGGAAAAGGTGTTGGAGGATCCGCCTAAGTACAATGCAATAAAAACACCAATACAAACTGAAGCAGTGGAGGAGGTGCGACAGGTGCAACAGGAGACGGAGACAATACGAGGTGATTTGGCTCGGATAGAAGCATCACAAGGTTCGGGTGTTCGTGGCTCTAGTTGTGCGTCCGGCAGATCGCATAACGATTTTGAAGATATCGAGGTATTTATTTAGGAATGTTCTTAGGATCTTAATGTTCTATAATTACTGCGCCCACATATGACCAACAATGCTATAAATGTTAGTTACCCAAAATCGACCCAATCATACATAAATAGTTTGATAGTTGTTGTATACGTAATCAAAATAAAAATCAACAGTTTAGGAAGTATGTTAGTTGCTGTACAAACAAATAAAGGAAAAAGTAAATAAGATGTTTTTACCTCTTAATGGACTTACTGTGGTAAGTTATAACGCGACTTAAACATGTAGAAAAAAAAAAAAAAAAACCCACTTTCTTCTCAAAATTTCACACAACTTCTGGCAGCTCTGTACCGTCTCTCAAAAATCTGTATTTTTGTCGATTTCTGAAAAGGGAGAAAGGACCGAGGGAGGAGAGGTGGTTGCTTTCGTGTTTCGGGGATTGGTCTTCCTTCTTATATTAATTTTCAGCAAAAGGGATTCTCGAGCAAGGTTTAACATGCACACCAGAACTAGATGGACGAAAAGAGAGTTGACTGACGTTAACACAATCTTGTTGACCCTTGACCTCAGTCAGTTCCATGTCGAGATTAACGACCTCCAACTTTTTGCTTAACCCGTTAACCTGGTCCTCAATATTACACATATTCTCTTTTTCTCTTGTTCACTTTTGTTTCAACACATCCTTCACTTTTTCTCTGCACAACAACTTTTTTCCTTACTTTCAAAACGTGTAAAATGTCCCAAGGACAAAAACCATAATTTGGTATATACAACCGACGATTTATGTAATTTACGCATTAAAGTAAGGGCTATAAGGACACACCTTTAGGTTAAAAAATCTTAATTGATACATACCGCTTGGGCTGCTTACGTAATTTACTCGTAGACTAATGATGGTTACAGCTAAAATTAGTGTCCAGTTTAAACTCGATATACAGAATATGTTAGCTAGCTAGCACCCGACCCCTTTATTCTTCGGTTTCTACGTCAGGTGTTGGCAAGAAAGAATCCGCTGCTAAACCACAGATGTTAAACTCCAATTCTTTAACTGTGAGTTCTTCGGGTTGTTGGTCAAATATGTTGTTTGGCTCTTCCCTATCGTATATTGGTGTATCGTAAATAGCAGTTGATGCCTCAATATTTTGCTTTTTCCTCATTAATTCAATCTGTTTGTAAGCATTTTCCGCTTCTTGTTCAGCCTCAATAGCTAGCTCGTGCCTGCGAATTTTTTTAGTATATATTAGTGTGACATGAACAGTATGAGTAGTTAAATCAAACACTAGCCTTAGAAGAAACACCAAAAGTGCAACGGGTTAACCCAACACGGTCCAACTCATTTTAACCCAACCTACTATGAGTCTGTGACCCGCTACCACCCATGAGTGGGTAATAACAAATTTCTAATCAGAGTGAAAGAAGTTGGTGTTCTCATCACCCTCAACACACCACCTACCACGACACTTTTGTTTCAACACATTTGCCTCCTCCTGATCTAAATGACTAATACCAGGTAGCACCTAAGTTTATTCTTTTTTTTTTTCTTCAGTTTCACTTACATGCCAGTGTTTGATTGAGTTTCTCAAACATTTGATTTTGTTTTTCAAAACAAAACTAACTCACATGTGCAGCAGCGGCTACAACTTCTTCTGCATCTTTGAGGCGGAAACTAACTCGCCCGCAGTTCATATTATTCTATTTAATGTATTTACTAATACTCTAATATTTTTTGCAGGTACTTAGTAAATGTGATTTATTGTGGCCTTATAGTCAAACAGAAACAATGATTGGTCAAGGGTTAGTATACCCCACGAGAGACCGAATTTTACATGGACGTACCTTGACTCCATGTTCTGTGAAAGTGCAAGTAGATACAGTCGAAAAGAAATTTTGGGAAGTACCGGTCCCTTCGGAATTAGAGACCGATGAGCCAGTTGTTTTTAGAGATGTTGTTTCTCAATTTGTTCAGTGGCCGCGGAAATCAATAAGGGTATATTATGTGTAAATACATTTGTTATATATGACTATAAATAACATTGTACTAATACTTTCTCTAATGTGTAGCTTCAAGACACGATGTCACCACACAACTCCATGAATGGTCCGATTGATATATCACCGTTGCATTTGCAAACCCCAACACCACCTCAGTTTGATCAGCTAGACAGCGGTCAAAGTTCATGTTATCGCCCTCAAATGGTATTCGTTTATTATTATTATCATATATATATATATATATATATATATATATATATATATATATATATATATATATATATATATATATATATATATATATATATATATATATATATATATATATATATATATTATCACATCATGACATATTAATGAATGTCACAAAATGAAGCCAAAAATATGTCGCTTTTTAGATGTGGAAAGTATAAAGGCTACATAATTCTCTAAAGTTTTTTGAAAGGGTTTATATTTAATTTTAATATTGGTTAGAAAAGAAATCCATTTAGGAATGTTTCTTAATTATTTGGCATACTTGTTTTAGTAAAATCATTATATGGTATGCAGGAGGTGACTCAAATGTTTGAAGAAACAATGGAAGATCAACAACCTACACCATTCGAGCATCAAACAAATCCATTTATGGAACTGGTAATTGTTAACGTAAAGTAACTTTGTTTCGAAAATTATTCTTTTATCGGTTTATGTTATTTAAATTGTTTGCTAATGTAGCTTCAAGAATCAATGGCACCAGGTCGGGACCAAATGATTAATAAAAAAATTAGTACTTCTCCTAATCCTCTTACGGTGACCAAAAGAATCGAAGAAAGGCTGGACAAGTTAGAACTTAGGCCTTTGGGTATTAGAACTCTCGCAAAACAGTTTGAACCACTTCACACCATATCAGTTGAAGCTTTTTCGCCTAATGGAATGTATCCTGAACCATTGACTGAGGTTATCGAGTACGAGACGTTGTTAGACTGGTGTATTAAAGGTTGAATTGATTATACACTGATACACTGGTGTGAGATGTAAGTTTGTTAATTATTTTTTTTTTAAATATTTTATGATTAGAATAATTTCATAATTAACTTTATGACATTTATGGTCTTTAATTTTAGGCATTGCTTCATGTTATCCGATTCTACTAGGCGAAATAAATGTGCTTTTTTTAGCATATATTCTACTCTTGATTCACGATGCATAGAAGACCCTGTTATTGTCGAAGGTTATATACGTGAGATCTATCATTTTCACAAAGACAAAAGCATCTTTGTTGCACCGTATTTACAAGAGTAATAAATCTCTTTTTCCTTTTAATTATATTTGCTTTATATAATACTAAATGTTTAACTTGTTTGTAGGGGACATTATTCACTGATTATTGTTTGTCCGAAAATAAAAAGGGGTTACATTTTGGATTCTCTCAAAGGGGTCAAAAACGAAGATTGTTATCACTTGACGGATATGATGGAGCAAGTTTTTGGTAAACTCATGTGGAGTATGGTTAATGTAAGTTTTTCTTAACTCAATTAATTAGTTATTTTATTTTATATGATGGACACTTAATTATTGTTTTAAAATTTTATTATAGTGTTGTCAACAAGAAAACTCATGGGAATCTGGACATTTGCTAATGATGAATATGTTTGAACTTGTTATGATCTATCAACAAAATTTTCCGCAAAAAGTAAGTATTTTCTATACCCGTAAGTATTATTATATATTTTGTTTATTGTACCAATATTTTCATTCAGTTTTTCCTAACAGATTTGGCACGATTCAAGTATTGCCCAAGAAGAAGACGTAGACAAGTTTTTTTATAGTCTCGCTCCACAATTTATCACAACAATGATTAAGGGTCGGAATTTGTCTATATAGTTTTAGAGATTATCAATCGTCTGTACAACGTTAATAACGTGTATGATATACTTATTTGTTATATTAGTTCGTTTTGATCATTAATATATTTGTTCGAAAAGTCATAGTTTTATATATATTTTTGCAGATTTGTTATTGTTTTGTTTATATGGATGAATCAGTATCTTAATAATAATTTTTGAACAAAAAATTATATATATATATATATATATATATATATTTTAAAAATCATTATTTGGAACGGTTCCAAAACTGTTCTAAAAAAGATTAATTAGTAAATAAATATAAATATATTAATATGAAAAATATTATTTAGAACGCCTTTCAGCAAGCGTTCCAAATAATCTACCATTTTTTAGAACTGTTTATATAAGCGTTCCAAAAAACCTTTTCTTTTTTGGAGCATTATCTTTTAGAACGATTGTATAACTGCTCCAAAAAAGGTTTTCCACTGTTCCAAAAAATGCTCTATGTACTAGTGACTTAGCTTGGCCGCTTCCTAGAGGATTCCCCACATGGGATCCTCTTTGGTTGACTTACCTAGTTGATTTGGTGGTCACTTGGATAAATAGAAGGTCACTATTGAACTAAAATCTCCATACCAATCAATGACATCAAACTAGGGTTGAAACATGAACAAACTTGAGTAAACTTCTAACTCAATCTCCACTCTATAAATAGAAGTCCCTAGCATTCATTTATCCTTGCTCAAAACTCACAAATCACCTCCCCACTCTCTTTCTCTAAAATCGGCAAAAGGAAAGAAGAAGAAAGAAATCACCACCACACATTCCATACATAAAAACCCTAGTTCTAAGCTTTGATCATAAGGAAGGAACATCAAGTCTTGCATTCATATACTCTTAGGTATGTCCTAAAAACTCTCTTCATGCAACATATTTACATACTCATTTGTCATAAAACTTATGCATTTTATACAACAACTTAGCATAAACAAAGAAAAGTTAAGTTATTTTGTTAACCGTAAACTTACACCAACTTGTAGACACTTTTTAACCATCTTACTCAAATGTTTTGGATAAAACATTTTAACCATAAGATAATTCTATGTTTTCTGAAGATTTCGACGTAAAAATCATAATTTTTGGATATGTTTCTGTATTTTATAAGTATTTTACGCAACAACATACGTTTCAGCTACGCCCACTGCCTACACAAACTGTTTTGGGAAATCTGGGAAAAACGACCATTAAAACATAATAGGATACCTTATCCATGTTAAAGTTAACTCAAAAACGAACGTTTCGATATAAGATACATATAAAACGAATAAAAATTGAGAGAGATATGCTAACTTAAAGTTAGCATAGACTTTGAGATAAACCTAAAAACATACGCTGTCTTTTTACTGAATAACGAACACCGGGAATTAAGTACAAATATGAGACCAAGGATATTTGAAAGCTACTCAAACACGGTCGTTTCGATATAAGATTCATAAGAATCGGTCAAGAAACGAGCAAGCTATGACTTTTTAAAGTTTCTATAAACCTTAAAGCACATGTTGAGTTTTTCTTTATAAAAACTAACTTTTTGAATAAACTTGATAGTGTAATAGTAACACAATACTAGGGAGCTTTGTATACAATGAATTCATCTCGATATTAAGTAGTGCCGAGTTTTTGGATTTACGATTTAAAGTGTCCTAGTTCCGCATGCGATTATAGAATGATCTTTGTTATATAATGGCCCGAACGGTGTTACTAAATTACTATTAAGTCCCAAACCGAACAAAACCTACATCATGCATACATTTACTTTTCCCCTTTCATGTGTATTGGACTAGAATTATGAAACTCAATTACAAAACAATGTAGGTCAAGGCTAGTCTTACTCGGATACTCGAGTTGGCTCGAGCATTTCAAATACGTTAGCTTACGTACTTTTTATACGCTCACGGATTTAAGGTGAGTTCATAGCCCCGCTTTTTACTTGTTTTTATAACATACTTGGGGTGAGATACATGCTCTTTTACTTATGGACACAAGTACTTAAAACCTTTACTAGTTGCCTAAGTTACCACTAAGCAAACAGAAAATCCCCTATCATGAATCGTTAGTTAAGGACTTAAGCGCGATTTTATTGGATAGATCTATTAGGGTTTGACAACCCTCACCCGACGGCTAGACGATGTAACCCACTTCTACCACAACTAACTCGTGGACTCGAGTAGGGTGCTTTACTTTTGAAACTATATATGTTATTTGGCTGTAACATAGGAATACTTATGGGGTAAGGAACTTTGTTACGCTTCGATGTCATGAGCTTAGGTGCAACTCTAAGACTTTTACTTAAATGGAAATCTTGTGGTCCACTTCATTACTAAACTAAACCTATGAATTCACCAACTTTATGTTGACTTTAGCATGTATGTCTCAAGTGCTTAGTCGAAAGAGCTTTCGACGGAGGGATTTTGGGATACGACAAAGTCGCATATTTCAAACTCACGCTTTTGGGAGATTTCCCTTGCATTACTTATTTTCAATAAGTTATGTAATTGAAATCTTTATCTTGTGAACTCTGGTATCACTATTCTTATTAATGTAAAACTCTTATTTTTAATATCAATGGATGTATTTTTCTTTTAAAACGACTCATACAGAGGTCGTTCGTCTATATATCATTGCTATCTGGGACCCATGAAGTCAACACCTCGAGTCTCGGGAACATGAGATTTGGGGGTGTGACAATTTGTGAAAGACATGGGAGCTCTAGATGAAGACTCATGCACAACATTGTTATTGTAAGTTGGTTTAAAGGAGTTATCAGGATTTTTCTTTTTCCACCCAGGGGTATACCCAACAATTTCACAACACCTTTCAATTGTGTGTCTTGTCATACCACATTTAGAACAAGGGAAGTTTGGATTTGGTCCTCTCTTTTTATTTTCAAATTTTTTGTTATAATCCGAAAAACTTTTTGGTTCATTGGTTTTTGCAATAAAAGCTAAGGTATGTCCCTTCTTTCCACTTTGTTGGGATGAACCTTTATAGGATTAGAGAAAGCAGTTTTGACACTTGGGAGAGGATCTATGATTAGAATATTACTTCTTATGGACTAATAGCAATCATCCAATGCCATTAAAAATTGCATAAGTTTAATCAAATGAATGTGGTCATTTAATTGTTTTGCACCTTGATATGTACACCTGGGTAGTTTGACCAGGCTACAAAATTGTTTTCAAAGAGAGTTTAGTTTGTGGTAATAGTACGACATAGAGCTACCATTTTGAGACAAGTTATTGATTATATTATAAAGATTAAAGGTTATAGACCTAACCACCATGATATCGCATATTTATATAACTATTTATATGCGATAATTGGTCACATTTATAGTAAACACGGTGAATAGGATAGGGTTTTTACATTTAATTGTGTGGAAAAGTGTTTTTGTCCAATTTACAGGTTTGCAATGATCGGGACGTGGAAATGGTGGAAGAAACGAGTTTAAACGAGAGGAAATGGTGAAAAAACACGTTAGGACGGCGCACAGAGGGTTAGGACGCCGCAGTAGCATTTTTAAGCAGTGACAACGACGCACAAGATGTTAGAACGCCGCAGTAATTGGAAGAAAAAAATGACAGCGTTGTCCTAAGCACTAGAACGGCGCACATACCTGTTTTCAGCAGTTTTCGAGTTGTATTCGAATACGTTTTCTACACGATTTTTGCCTATAAATACCGAGTTTTTCCAGCCAAAAAATTCATTCAATCATCATTATTCAAGTCTTAGAGCTGGAGTTCGAGTTTGGAAGCAAGATTTCGAGCTAGGAAGTCGTTTTCGTTCAACGTCGGTCACGACAAGTTTTCGGTTTCTAGTTTGTTTTTCTTTCCCTTTTTAGACTTTCTTTTCCAGTATGTTTTCTCTTATTATTAGTGTTATTTTGAACTCGATAATGAGTAGCTAAACTATTTTTACATTTGTTTGATTAACGGATCTTGTTTGAAGTTTACTTTTGCGTAATTGATTATTTATGTTTTTGTGTTTAATCGCTAATCCTTATTTACTTAAGTTTTAACATATTGACATAAAGTTGTTTATATATAATTTAATTAATCAACATTCTAGGTATTCGAGAGGAATCTAGATAGGTTAAATAATTTATATGAAATAATCGGTCGGTCTATAATCGGTTTAAAATTACTAGGACTCGAGAGGACTTAGTAATAACAACTTAGGTAATTAAACTTAATTGAGTAAGTCTATTTGTTAAGATTCGGAAAGACTTAGTATTTAGAGGAGTTATTCGAGAGGAAACTCTATAAGATTAAATCACTAAAAACAGGCTTGTTACTTAATGCTTAACTATTAATAATTACAACTGTATTCGAGAGGAACGGTATAATTAGAAGTAGTTAAAGTTAATAAAAGATTCGAGAGGACTTTTACTATATTTTAGAAGTTTAATATTTAATCAATTTCGTAAATTTAAATGGAAAACAAGTTAAGTGTCAAACAAGTGTATTTTCTCTATTATTTGATAATCTCAATTACTTTTTCACTCGATTTTAATTAATCACTTAATTACTTGCAATTTTAATCAATCTTTTGTTACGATAAAACCCCCCAAAAACAAATAGTATTATTAATTCGAAACTTAAAAACAAATTAGTCCCTGCGAACGAACCTTTACTTACTTTTAAACTATATTACGTACGAATAGGTCCACTGCCTATAAGTGTGAAATTACGTGAAATAGTGGGTTAAATTTAAGACTAGATTTTACACATCAAGTTTTTGGCGCCGCTGCTGGGGACTGATTTTTCGTTTTTGTTTCGAATTTGTGATACGATCCTTTTGAGTATTTATTTACTTAGAAGTTACTTTTAATTGTCATTACACCGGTACGTTTTACGCTTTTCTTGTTTCTATCTTTTTCAGGTATTCAACTAGTGGATGAACACAAGGGCTTCGGGATTACCACTCGCTAGTCCAAAGTCAAATCCAGGAGTATCGAAGAGGCGAGGCAGGAGAAAAGGAAACTCATTAGTTCAGACACCACCAGGTTTTGATCAAGTCTCACCAGTCAAATTTGAAGATATCTCATCTTCAGAAGGAGGAGGAAGCGATTCAGAATCAGAGGTCGAAGAATTAATTTGTGAAGACAAACCGGAACCGCAACCAGCTATGGATCCTTTGGACATGCCAATGCACCGACGGGCCGCAGCTGTAGCAGTGCCACCCACCCGAGGGTCGGCAATCACCACCCCAGACTTGGGTGATGATTTTGTTGTCAAGGGTCACCTTCTCAAGATGATCCAAGACAATACTTTCGATGGACGATACAATTCAGATCCTCATAAACACATAGCCAAATTCAACGAGCTTTGTGAGATGTTCAAATACGGTCAAGGCAAGAGCGACAGTGTCAAGCTGAGGTTATTCCCTTCGTCCTCACCGGAGATGCGAAGGTTTGGTTCGAGGAGCTTAATGAAAATTCAATCACCACATGGACACAAATGCGCGAGACCTTTATCAAACGATTTTTCCCACCCGCCTTGGGTAGGAAATTACTCAGAGACATCAGAGGATTCCGAAAGGAAGATGGAGAGACTTCCACTAAAGCATGGGCTAGACTTAAGGAGATGCTAAGAAGTTGTTACGGTCACGGTCTGGGCAAGGAAAACATCATAGAGATCTTTTTCTACGGATTAACCAAGGAGTCACAAAACGAACTGGATCTAGCCGGAGGAGGAGATTTCATGTACAAGACCACTAATGAAGCATACAACTTAATGGAGGACAAGCTAGTCATAAGCCTATCCAGGGAATATCGAGACGACGGTCGAGGGCGAAAACACCGAAGTCAAGTAGCTCAAGTTGAAAGTAGTAATGAAACATCTTCGGTCGTGAAAGAAGTTAAATCTATGGCGGACAGGATTGATAAACGCATCGGAAGAATAGAAAGAGACATGCACTTAATGAAGAATGGATGTGAAGGATGCGGAGGACCTCACTACGCTAGTGAGTGTGATCGAGAAGTGGAGGATGCCAACTACGCACAGTATGGTTATCCTAATCGGGGGACGAATTGGCAAAACCGCGGAGGTAATTACAACCGCAGTGATAATCGAGACAACGGATGGCAAAGGAATAATACACGATCCCCACCACGACAAAGATACGATCCACCGAAGAACGAAGATGAAGATCAAAGTCTAAAAGATCTTATGAAATCGTTCATCGACACCCAAAAATCGACGAATGACGATGTCCGTAACCAATTCAAAGTTTTAAATGACCACATCGAGCAAGGACAAAGAAATCAGCAGGCAGCACTACAAGACTTAGAAAGACGGTTCGATAGGATGAACGAGCGGAACTCAAATCGACCATCGGGCTCACTACCGAGTAATACGCAACCAAATCCACGACCACAGAACCAGGGAAACAGTTCCACCAATCAAACACCAAAATATCAACATCCTGGAAGAACCGAAGGACTACGAGACGGAATGCCACCCTGCCCAAAACACAGACACGAGCACGTGAACGCAATTACCACACGCTCGGGACATGCTTACGGAAAAGATCAAAACGAAACCGGAGAAAAACTGCCAGCCAGGACGCCACTTTCCACTACAGAACCAGTTGTGGATGATTTCGAGATCGAGGACGATGAGGACGAGGCACCACCAGTTCAATCAAAGGCTAAAACACCTGAACCAGTGGAGGAAGTTCCAATCAAAGCTTACCAGCCACATGTTCCATATCCTCAACGATTAAGAAAAGCGAGAATGCGGGAGCAGTACGGTAAATTATGTGACATGATTAAATCTGTTAATATTAATGTTCCTCTTGTTGATTTAATTGCAGGGATGCCAAATTACGCTAAATTCATCAAGGAGCTGGTCACGAACAAGGGAAAGCCATCGGAGGAGCAAGCCGCATTCTTAAACACAGAATGCTCAGCCTTGGTGAAAAACACGATACCACCGAAGTTAGATGATCCAGGGAGTTTCCTTATCAAGTGCAACTTCAGCAATACTTACAGTTGCAGTGCATTGGCGGACTTAGGAGCTAGCATAAACTTAATGCCTTATTCACTATATGCTAAACTTGCCCTAGGAGTGTTAAAACCCACTAGGATGAGTACCGGCCTAGCCGACCGATCATTCCAATACCCGTTTGGAATTGCTGAAAACATGCTAGTAAATGTAGGAAAATTTACCTTCCCTGTTGATTTTGTGATTTTAGAGATGGATGAAGATGTCACGGTTCCACTTATCCTTGGACGACCATTCCTAAACACAGCTGACGCAATTATTCGTGTGAAAAATGGGCAAATTTCATTAGGGGTTGGGGAAGAAAGAATTATCTTTACACTAGATAGAGCCATGACCCATTCTTATTCTACTGATGAAACCTGTTTTCGGATTGATGTGTTTGATGATTTAGATTGGCAGGAAATTCTCGAGATAGAAACAAGCTTGGCGGAGGAACTGAAGGACGAGAAGATCGAGGAAGTGGAGACTGAAGTCAAAGAGGAACTGAAGCTGGACCAGAGCATGAGGATCAAGTCTTCAATTGAAGAACCACCTACCGACTTGGAGCTGAAACAACTACCGGTACATTTAGAGTATCCTTTTCTGGAAGGTACCAATTTATTACCAGTTGTTATTTCGTCATCACTTTCGGGTGACGAAAAAGCTCGATTATTGACAGTCCTTAAAGGTCATAAAAAGGCCTTTGCTTGGCGTATATCTGACATACCCAGAATTAGCCCCGATTTTTGCAAACATAAAATTAATTTTCTTGATAATGTAAAACCCGTTGTTCAAAAACAACGGCGGCTAAATCCGAATATGACAGATGTCGTTAAAAAGGAAGTTGTTAAGTTGTTGGATGCAGGAATTATCTACCCCATTTCAGACAGCCCATGGGTAAGCCCCATTCACTGCGTTCCGAAAAAGGGAGGTATGACTGTAGTGATGAATGAAAAGAACGAGCTCGTGCCAACAGGGACAGTCACAGGATGGAGAGTTTGCATCGACTACCGCAAGCTAAACGAAGCCACCAGGAAGGACCATTTCCCACTACCATTCATGGACCATATGATCGAGAGATTAGCAAGAAATGAGTTTTACTGCTTCTTGGATGGATTCTCGGGGTATTTTCAGATACCTATTGCTCTCGAAGATCAGGAAAAAACCACCTTCACATGCCCGTTCGGAACCTACGCCTATCGGAGGATGCCATTTGGTCTATGCAACGCACCAGCCACTTTTCAACGGTGTATGCTAGCCATTTTCCAGGACATGGTGGAGAAAACAATGGAGGTGTTCATGGATGATTTTTCAGTATTTGGAGATTCATTCGATGCTTGTTTGAAGAATCTTGATCAGATGTTGGGAAGGTGCGAGGAAGCTAACTTGGTCCTAAACTGGGAAAAATGCCACTTCATGGTTCGAGAGGGAATTGTACTGGGACACACAATTTCAAAAGTTGGGATAGAGGTAGACAAAGCAAAAATTGAGGTCATCGCCAAACTACCACCACCAACAAACGAGAAAGCAATTCGGAGCTTTTTGGGACATGCGGGATTCTACCGAAGGTTTATCAAGGATTTCTCGAAGATTACTCGTCCTATGACGAAATTATTAGAGAAGGAGGTAGCTTTCAACTTCTCAGAGGAGTGCTTACAAGCTTTCGAGTTACTTAAGGAGAGGATCACCAATACACCCATTTTGGTAGCACCGGATTGGTCTCAGCCTTTCGAACTCATGTGTGACGCCAGTAATTTCGCAGTGGGAGCTGTTTTGGGGCAACGGATCGACAAACATTTTCGACCTATCTACTTCGCCAGCAACACACTGAACGAAGCCCAACAGAATTATACCACTACGGAAAAGGAACTTTTGGCTGTAGTTTTTGCTTTTGATAAATTCCGCTCTTACTTAGTGTTGAGCAAAACAATTGTTTTCACGGATCATTCTGCTTTAAAATTCTTATTTTCTAAATTAGATGCTAAACCTAGATTAATTCGTTGGATTTTATTGTTGCAGGAATTTGACATCGAGATCAAGGACAAGAAAGGAGCTGAGAATGTAGCAGCCGATCATTTGAGCAGATTGGAGAACCCAAGTTTGGGGGAGTTGAAGGAAGGGGAGATAGATGACGCATTTCCGGGGGAGATGCTGGCCTGCATCAACAAAACGGACAATGACGCTCCATGGTTCGCTGATATTGCGAATTATCTAGCCAGAAAAATTGTCAACAAAAGCCTGACCTATCAACAGAAGAAGAAATTGATCGCGGATGCTAAATATTATTATTGGGACGCACCTTACTTGTTTCGTAGGTGTGCTGATGGAATGGTGCGACGGTGTGTATACGGAGGAGAAACAAGGAGGATTTTGGACGAATGCCATCATGGACCCACCGGAGGACACTATGGACCGACGGTAACTGGTAAAAAGGTTTTTGATGCAGGTTTCTACTGGCCAACAATCTTCAAGGAGGCCTATACACTCGTGAGCACCTGTGACGCGTGTCAACGCCAGGGAAACATCACCAAGCGAGACGAAATGCCACAGCAAGGGATCCAAGTTTGTGAAGTTTTTGATATTTGGGGAATCGACTTCATGGGACCTTTCAAGCCTTCAAATATAAATGTTTATATTTTAGTTGCTGTGGATTATGTTTCTAAATGGGTTGAAGCTAAGGCATTACCTACTAACAACGCTAACGTGGTTGTAGATTTTCTTAAAAATTTGTTTTGCAGGTTTGGAGTGCCAAAGGCATTAATCAGCGATCGAGGAAGCCACTTCGCAAATGCTCAGCTAGCAAAAGTTTTGAAGAGATATGGAGTCAATCACCGGTTTGCTACTTCATACCATCCTCAAACGAGCGGGCAAGTGGAAAATACAAACCGAGCAATCAAGCGGATTTTGGAAAAGACAGTCAACAACAATCCGAACATATGGCCGAGGAAGCTAGAAGACGCACTGTGCGCATTCAGGACAGCGTACAAAACGCCGATTGGAACCACCCCGTATCGACTACTCTACGGGAAAACGTGCCACCTTCCGGTCGAAATCGAGCATAAGGCATACTGGGCATTGAAGAACTGCAACATCGATATGGACTTAGCGGGAGATATGCGGTTCTTACAGCTTCACGAAATGGACGAATTACGGTTACAAGCCTACGAAAGTTCCAGACTTTACAAGGAAAGAACAAAGGAATTCCACGACCGAAAAATTCGTCGTAAAGAATTCAAGGAGGGCGATAAAGTACTTTTATTCCAGTCGAAGTACAAATTTAAAGCTCCAAAATTGAGATCAAAGTGGACAGGGCCGTACACCGTAAAACGCGCATTTGCCTCGGGATATGTCGAGTTATGGAAGGAAAAGGGAGATTCCTTCATCGTCTCAGGACAACGGATCAAGTTATACCACGAAGAGGACGATGAAAATGGAATGATGATCGAGGATGGGTTTTATTCCATCAACACCTGATCACGAGGCATATCGAGTCAAGCTAAGGACTCGTTCGAAAAATTAGCGCTTCTCGGGAGGCAACCCGGGTTTGTTTTTCTTTTCTTTCGTAGTTAATTTTTCATTCTTTTATAAGAAAAAAAAAACAACAAAAAAATATAGAGGCAAAATTCTAAAGTTATTGTTTACACAATAGGCTCTATTAGACTTTTAAAAAATAGTCTACTATTTTTTTTATTCCGTCGTAATTGATTATTTCCATTTTTATTTTTATTTTTATCTTTTCTTTTCTTATTTTAGGACTTGTTAACATTTTTTTTCTTTGAAGCGTTATTCCGCTAGTAAAAAAAAAAAAAAAAAAAAAAAAAAAACGAAAAAAGAAAAGCAGCAGCATCCAGGACGCAGCAGAGTGTACATGTGCGGCGTCCTGGCTTGGAACGACGCAGGGAAGTATTGAACGACGCAGCGCCTAAAAAAAACAGGCAGCAGGAGGTCCTCGTCGACGTCGGGGAAACCAGAGAGCAATCCAGGCAGCTGACCAGGTAGCTGAAATTGGGGGTCCTGAATGCCACCCTTGGCTTCAGTGGCCGGGATGCTCCCCAGCTCGGAAGACAGCTTTGGACAGGAAGCTGGAAACACTGCGGACTCGCACTGTTATTGCCCCTCGCCATCTGGACTGGGAGCTTTTGCGGGAACTTGAGATTGATATCAGTGGGTTCTACCAGACTGCCAGTGTCACAGCCCAGCCGGTGATTCCGATATGGGAGCGAGCTTTTCAGGTGGATGAGCCGGTATTTCGGGAGTGGGTTTTAGAGTTTTATTGCTCCCTTGACGTTCAGACCACTTTGTCTCCTGGGGAGTTTGTGGAGCACGAGTTGATCTCTTTTCGGTTAGGTGGTGAGGATCACCTTGTTACAGTGGTGGAGTTCGGGAGACTATTGGGTTTGTTTACTGATGCCGAGGCCGATGATGATGATATGATGGCAGGTTACTTCGGGGATGCTGTTTTGGATTCTTCCGGGTTTGACTTAGACAGTTCTTGGTTCGAGCTTACGGGCAAGGGAGGTCGTCACTCCACGAGCCCAGTGAGGGATATCCAGTCTACCATCCTTCGATTACTACATAAATGTATCTCCTATACATTTTTGCACCGATCGACCCAGCACGACAAGTGCTATAATGAAGACCTATGGTTACTACACATGTTCAGTCATCGGGACACCCAAAAGTACGTTAATGTACCGTGGACACTAGCGCGGTACATGGGAGAGCGGGGTTCAGGGCAGACATCAGCGAGCAGTTTAGTCTGCGGGCACTGGATTACACGGATCGCGAGGTCACTTGGTTTATTCACCCAGGAGAACATTCAGTTATGTACCCCTCCTGTGCTATGCAAGGTGATCAACCAAAACACTTTGGTACGGGCTCAGATTCTTACCGAATTCGGTAATTCGTTGATGCGTGATGGTCCGACACCTCGCGAGCCACCACCCCCGAGACCGCGGGCTCGCTCCCAGCGGGATTTTATGGACCAGGTGATATCCGGTATGGACCAGCTGATTTCTGGCATGCATCATTTACAGTTTGGGCAGGACCAGGATTTGAGACAGTTCACCCAGTATCAGGCACAACAGGAGTATTTCCAGGACCGTTACCAGCCTTATTGGGAGAACATGTACACCCAGGGACACCAAGCTTCGAGTTCTGCCGGTCCACCCTCACCATATGCTCCCCCTGCCCTCTACTATCCAGAGCCTTATCCCGGTTATATCCCACCTGCTTACCAGCCACATGATGATGATGATGATATGGAGGACGCTGACTGAGTGATTTTTGTATTTTGTATCTTATTATGTATTATTTATTTTTGTACTATTTATTATTTCATAGACCTTTTTATTATGTATTATCTTATTTTTCCTTTATTATTCTAACATGTGTGGTTGCATTTTTTTTAGTTTTTTCTAAGACTGGCAGTAAGTTCAGCACCCGATCATAAGCCTGGCATTCAGTTCAGCAACCGCAGTTCAACGCTTTATTTCGTTATTTGACGACGGGTTATACTTTCTACCTTTCTAATTTTTGTATTTATTTTTCTTTTTAGGTTTTTATAATTTCCCTTAGTTCTTTTTAGTCGTTAACACATTAGGGACAATGTGTTACTTAAGTTTGGGGGGTCATCGGGAAATTTTACATTTTATTTTTCGACCCTTAGCTTAGTATCCATCGTGTTAGGTTGGTGTTAATTTGTACATTTTTTGAGTCAGAAAAACAGAAAATACAAAAAAATTGAAAAATTGAAAAAAAAAAAAAAAAATATAACGTGTCTAGTCGGTAAATTCCTTAAACTTTAAGCATAACCAGACGCATTTTACCCCTACTCGGAAAAATAGTGAGAATTTGAGCCTTTGAAAGTATTTATTTTTTAATACTACTTTTTCATTTCTTTGAGTGTGCCGATGGTGATGACTTTAGAACTTGACACTGTTATACATTTCGAGACCACATACGAGCAATTACATTAGGGTAACTTAGTGTGATTTGGTACAATGATAGGGGCATTTAGGATTAACCATTTGATTAGCCTTTTCGTTTCTTTTTTATATATTTTCCGCCTAACCTTGTAAGGGTTAATTGGTTGAAAATGCATCGAACTTGTAACCAAAAACTATTGTATATATCCAAATTTCAAATTCTTTAATGCATATATCAAACTTTTATAAACAACTATTATATGTATCACTTTACCTTGTATTCAAGTAACCGGTAATTTATTTTTTATAATACATTTTTGTTGACATAGCATAACACATAGGATGCCAAGTCAGCGTTTGAACAAAAACTCAAAATAGATTGACTTTTAAATTTTCTTTGAAAGAAATTAAAAGCAGGATTATAATTCTCTAAAGGAAAAAAAAAATGTTGCTCTGCAATATATATTAAGAACAACCCCTTTTTCTACCACATTTTCTTCCATGAATAACCATATTTATAATCTTTTAAGAGAATCAAAAACCATCTGATTTGATTAAAATCAGTAAAAAACACATCAAAAACCATTTTTTTAATCTTCTTCTAAAAATCAATTTTGACTAGAGCATCCAACAAACCTTATACCGTTACTTAGATGTGTTGTCTCGTGGTTATCATGTTAAGATCTTAAATACAAAACTCAAAATAAATCGGAACCGGTGATGTGTCGGTAACAAGTAAGCCTTGAGAAATGATGGGAGGAGGAACGACAACGAGATAGATGGGTGGTGCCGTGGTGGTATGATGAAGATAAGGGGGGTGATCCGGCGGCTGTGAAATGGTGGTCCCTTAGGATGACTGGTTGGTCGCAAATGATTTGCCGATGGCCTTGGGTTTGCAGCGATAACACCCCATAATTTTGCTTTTCACACAACCCCATAAGTTTGTCGATGGCCTTGTGAGCCAAAATGGGGGTGTCCTTTTTCAGCCATAATGGGGGTGTCCTTACAATAATTATTATATATACTTATTAAAAGAAAGGAAATAATTATATATTCCACATAGATAAAAACCGGATCCACGTCATCAACAAACAAGTTTTAGGTCACATTATACATACAATAGAGCATATAAAAAGTTTGATATATTCAAAAGACGTTCCAAAAATTGGATGCATATAATAGTTTTTGGTGACAAGTTCGATGTATTTTCGAACAATTAACCCAACCTTGTAACACTTACTTTTAGTGTTAGAAACCCTAGTGAACAACTTTGCGCCTAAACTTTTTTGTTTCTAAACACTATTATATAATTTGTACACTCGCCTTATTTTCGTTTCTTTTTAGATTGGATCCGAACTTAGTTTATTGATTGCTATTATATAGTAAGTGAAGTTAGGCATAAAAGAGAAGTTATATTATTATTGCCTTTTATTATTTTGTATTTGGAGAAATAGTTAATTATTAGCCTTTTGAGCATGTGTACTTACCACGAGGATTATTATATTGTAAGGCATGTACTAGGCTGAAGAAAAAAAAGTGAAAAAAAGAAAAAAAATAGAAAAAAAACAGAAAAGCGAAAAAAAAAATTAGTTGTAGAGTTTAAGCGAAATAGTGTATACTGAGTCTTGTATTATACACGAAATTTGTATATTCGGAGGAAAAAGTAAAAGTTGAAGAAAATTGAGCAATCCAGTTCGTTAGAGAGTTTATTTAGTTCGGATTAATTTAAGTTTTGTATTATTTTTATCAAACCCATTTACACTCCATTATATATTTTCACATGCCTTTACCTGTAAATTATAACCCGAATAAAAGTCCCCGTTTAGTTGTACCTAGACTCTAGTGGTGGAGATTTGATACGTTATCAAGCCTATGATAGAATATTCACCATGACTGAGCAATTGAGCGATTCTACAGAAATATTTTACACACCCTTTTAGATTAGTTTGAGAGTTTGTGTCATTTTACTTCCCATAAAAATCGTGAGGTGTTTGGTTATGTTAATTTTTGGCTTTGATAATTACTTTTAAAACAGTTTTTGCTTGAGGGCAAGCAAGAAGGCAAGTTTGGGGGGATTTGATATTGCATATTTATATAACTATTTATATGCGATATTTGGTCACATTTCATAGTAAACACGGTGAATAGGATAGGGTTTTTACATTTAATTGTGTGGAAAAGTGTTTTTGTCCAATTTACAGGTTTGCAATGATCGGGACGTGGAAATGGTGGAAGAAACGAGTTTAAACGAGAGGAAATGGTGAAAAAACACGTTAGGACGGCGCACAGAGGGTTAGGACGCCGCAATAGCATTTTTAAGCAGTGACAACGACGCACAAGATGTTAGAACGCCGCAGTAATTGGAAGAAAAAAATGACAGCGTCGTCCTAAGCACTAGAACGGCGCACATACCTGTTTTCAGCAGTTTTCGAGTTGTATTCGAATACGTTTTCTACACGATTTTTGCCTATAAATACCGAGTTTTTCCAGCCAAAAAATTCATTCAATCATCATTATTCAAGTCTTAGAGCTGGAGTTTGAGTTTGGAAGCAAGATTTCGAGCTAGGAAGTCGTTTTCGTTCAACGTCGGTCACGACAAGTTTTCGGTTTCTAGTTTGTTTTTCTTTCCCTTTTTAGACTTTCTTTTCCAGTATGTTTTCTCTTATTATTAGTGTTATTTTGAACTCGATAATGAGTAGCTAAACTATTTTTACATTTGTTTGATTAACGGATCTTGTTTGAAGTTTACTTTTGCGTAATTGATTATTTATGTTTTTGTGTTTAATCGCTAATCCTTATTTACTTAAGTTTTAACATATTGTCATAAAGTTGTTTATATATAATTTAATTAATCAACATTCTAGGTATTCGAGAGGAATCTAGATAGGTTAAATAATTTATATGAAATAATCGGTCGGTCTATAATCGGTTTAAAATTACTAGGATTCGAGAGGACTTAGTAATAACAACTTAGGTAATTAAACTTAATTGAGTAAGTCTATTTGTTAAGATTCGGAAAGACTTAGTATTTAGAGGAGTTATTCGAAAGGAAACTCTATAAGATTAAATCACTAAAAACAGGCTTGTTACTTAATGCTTAACTATTAATAATTACAACTGTATTCGAGAGGAACGGCATAATTAGAAGTACTTAAAGTTAATAAAAGATTCGAGAGGACTTTTACTATATTTTAGAAGTTTAATATTTAATCAATTTCATAAATTTAAATGGAAAACAAGTTAAGTGTCAAACAAGTGTATTTTCTCTATTATTTGATAATATCAATTACTTTTTCACTCGATTTTAATTAATCACTTAATTACTTGCAATTTTAATCAATCTTTTGTTACGATAAAACCCCCCAAAAACAAATAGTATTATTAATTCGAAACTTAAAAACAAATTAGTCTCTGCGAACGAACCTTTACTTACTTTTAAACTATATTACGTACGAATAGGTCCACTACCTATAAGTGTGTAATTACGTGAAATAGTGGGTTAAATTTAAGACTAGATTTTACACATCACACCTTGTCATATGTTTCTTTTCATACAAGCCAAACACATGAAGCAGATTTAGAAAATGTTTGTCGCAAGTACAGTTCCTCAGTAATGGAGTTTAGAATACGTGAAAGAACAACAGAGTTACACCTGTCCCATTGCCTACCCAAAAATTCATTTCCCTCATTTCTTTTACAAGTTCCATCAATAAAACTAGTTTTGTTTTTAGTTTCCAAAGCAAGAATCATGGCACAACTCCATACATTATGTTTTCAGTCCCTTTAAGTTTTATGTTTACTAAGGAAGCATATTTGGTGTCACTGGCATGGAGATACAATGGATCTCCAAAATCTAGATCACTAACATGAGTGGTGCTATTAATAATGAGAGATCCACCACCACGTTTTGGTGATACATGAGGGGTAACCATGGTAACAGGTAAAAGACAGGGTCACACACAAACATAGAGCACAAACAAGTACACAATTAGTCAGAGATATAATACATATGCACGTAGAAGGTAACTTGGCCAAGGACAGGGAGGATATTGACCGTGTCAAGCCAACAAGGGACAACAGTCCACTTCAAGCCTTAACCAGGGCCGCCTTTTCTAGGGCAGGTTTCCCCAAAATGACAAAATCCCCAATTGTATAAGGCAAAGGAGTCTCCTTATACAATTGTGCACAACAACCAATCAAAAAATGCACAAATAAACAGAGGATGAGAGAGGATAATTGCTCAAGTAAGTAAACAGATTGTCAATTAAGCAAAGTGAGTCCTTGGCTATGGTCCAAGTGTTATACAAGGGGCAGTTTATTCCTGCTACGATTAGAAACTCCCTGAGAAGGTACTTGCCACAACATGAGGTGAGAGAGAGTACTTATAGAGATTTATTGAATGCCAACAGTATGAAACAATCGTATAGATAATTACCAGACAAGCACCGAAAGACAATAAGCAAGATAATCTAAGATATTTTTCCCAAACATATAATCACCCAATATGAGAGACAGATAATAGATTGTCACAAAAAAAAGGAAACCCTAATTTGGACAATCAACCAACCCTAGATCAAAAATCTTTTTTTTTTTTGGATCTAAGAAAAATGGGTTTGAGTATCGATGAGCCGAAGCTCTGATACCATGTAGAAAATGGTAATGGATTTATTAACAAACGATCAAATCAAAATAGCCAGAAGCTTAATATTTATCAAAAGATTGTGCGTGATTACAAGATTCAAGCACTACAAACAAGCTTACAAACAAGTACTAATGATTGGGGTATAATCCTACAATCTAACTAGAGTAGAAATCACAAATACAAAAGACACACACCATAGTCGATCCTGTGTTTTAGGATGTCCTGGGCGAGAGGGTAAAAGTATGCACAGACAATTCTCCAAGTTTAGCTAGAGTATTTTCTAGTTTTCTTGTTTTTGCATTAGGTTTTCCAAATGAAAAATGTCCTAAATAAACAACACACTATTTTTAGAAATTCGTAAGATGTTTTCTATTTTTTCAAAATTGGTTGACATTTTCTCTTTATTATTACTACACTAGCTTATTGACCCGCCTAATACGTGGAGAATTATATCAAAAAAAATATAATGTTAACAAAAAACATATAACTTATATAAAAAGATTAATAGAAAGCTATTAGTCATGTAGACAAAATGGTTATCTTACCAAATGTGAAGTTAAATAAAACATTTACCGTGTAATTCGGAAAAAACGTTATGAAAAATAAAATAATTATAATATATAAAAAAACTAAAAATATTGCCTAAATTGGAGGAAAAAAAAACAGAAGATTTTTTTATATGATATGTTTTCCGTTTATATGCAAAACACTCGTAAAATAATAAAATAATTATATTTTCTTTTTTATAATATATAAAAAAACTAAAAATATTAGGTAAATAGGACTATAAAAAACAGAAGATTTTTTTATATGATATGTTTTCCGTTTATATGCAAAACGCTCGTAAAACAATAAAATAATTTTAGTTTCTTTTTATACTAAAAATGTGTATGTGTTTGAAGAAAAAATATGTTTTGTATTTTTTTAGAATTAATTTAAAATACAAGTGTTAGATTATTTAAAGTAGAAAGGTTAATTAGTTTAATTTAATTATTACTATTTAAAATAAGGGTTAAATTATTTAAAGTAAAAAGATTAAAATGAAATTATTAGTGATGACATCATCAAAATAATGTAATGGTTCAAATTAAAGTTGGATTTTCATCTAACGGTTACTACCTTGCCAAGTGGCAAATAATTTTATTTTATTTTTATAATATTTAAAAAAAAACTAAAAATATTGGGTAAATAGGACGAAAAAAAGGAAGATTTGTTTATATGATATGTTTTCCGTTTATATCAAAACACTCGTAAAACAATAAAAATAATTTTAGTTTCTTTTTATACTAAAAATGTGTATGTGTTTGAAGAAAAAATATGTTTTGTATTTTTTTAGAAGTAATTTAAAATACAAGTGTTAGATTATTTAAATTAAAAAGGTTAATTAGTTTTATTTAATTATTACTATTTAAAATAAGGGTTAAATTATTTAAAGTAAAAGAGTTAAAATGAAATTATTAGTGATGAAATCAGCAAAATGATCTAATGGTTCAAATTAAAGTTGGATTTTTATCTAACGGTTACCACTTTACCAAGTAACATTTTAGACTTTTCTTTTATTATATATTAAGATAAAATAAAAGTGAAATAAAAATTACCATATAATGTTGATCCTACTTAAAACAAATAGTGCTCTACTTTCCGATAGAAAAATCCCAATTTTATCATATAAGGATTTGTTATCAACAAAGGATTTTTTTTTAATTCTTTATTTTTGTCAAAATGAATGGTATTGCAACATATGTATCAATATTCACTAACACGTCAAATATATGTTCAAAATAAATCAATCAAAAAGTTATATATCCCTTTGAAGAAGAATAAAATAGATATACAAATGAGATAATTTATTAGTATTATAAAAGAAAATTATAATTATCAAAAGATATTATAACAAAGGAGACAACAAAAGTATTTGGTTTATCTCACTAATAAGCTAGAAATTCTTTTTACAAAATTTGTATCATAATCTAATATTTAGGAACATATATTTGACCATTTGTTAATAGTTTTCTCAGTTATGGGTTAAAAATGTCAATTTTATATACCTTCTCAATATATATATATATACATATATATATATATATATATATATATATATATATATATATATATATATATATATATATATATATATATATATATATATATATATATATATATATATATATATATATATATATATTGTCACACCCCGCTAAAGGGGAAACACGGAATGTGAAGAGCAAAAAATCATTTCACGGGGTAACACTAAAATCAACGGTTCAAGTCATTAAGATTTAAGTTGAAAAGTACAAAAGTCAAAGTTACAACCAAGATTCAAAGTTAAGACCATAATACATAATAAAATGTTTTTAAATAAAAATTCTCAAAATAAGGTCTTCTTCCCGAGGTACACTTCACATAAAAGACTTGACCCGCCTGAGCAATGCACTTCATATCTTACGCTTAGTTCCTGAAACATGAGATAAAGTGTCAACTACGAAAACGTAGTGAGTGAGTTACAGTTTATAAGTTTGACAAAAGGTTTCAAATAAAAGTTCGACAAGTATATATATATATATATATATATATATATATATATATATATATATATATAAGTACAAAGTTTCCAAAAGGAGTAAGCGAATGAGCAGTCGCATAAGATAGTTTATATACTGTCGTGATAGTTCAAAACAAGAATTTAGAGTTCGTAAGAGTTCGAGACAAGTTCAGAGTTCATAAAAGTTCAAGACTCGTTCAAAGTCAAAGAAGTTCAAAATAAGTTCAAGTGCTTAAAATTAAAGAATAGTTCAAAGTTCAAGATAAGTTTAAGTCCGAATAAGTTCAAGTTCAAATAAGTTCAAGTCGCGTAGCAAGCGGTAAAAAGAGTAGTCATTACCTCAGTGGTGGATTAATCCACATGTGTAAGACAGAAAGTAAGCGTATGCGTAAATAATTAAGACCTATGATCCTCGAGTTGTACCAACCACTAAGCTTAATATAATGTAAGATTTAGTTTTGCACACTAATCCGATTCTGGTCAAGTTCCAGCCCCTAGTTCCAGTCTAGAGTTCAAGTTCGCGAGAACTTAGCAATATGTACCCAGGTTGCTACCCTAAAGTAAGGAGTGACAGCTCCTAAGTATCGATACCCATATTTGCTAACGGCTAGTGTTAATAGTGTGTAGAGTTCAGTTCCAAGAAAAGTTGCGGGGCATTTAGTTCGTTCTGTTCTAAAAATTTATTTGTCTGTACTTACGGCGTTTATATCCTCACCTAGGGTTTTGCTCCAAAATACAATCAAGCTATCATTGTCCAATCAAATATCTAAAGAGGCAAAAATGACTTGGAAACCCGATTTAAACCTTTTCCTTTAATACCCTTTGATCTTAGAATGATTTTGATGGTTTAGATGCTTGATAAAATGATGTTTGAGTGGCTGGAAATGGTGGAAAGTTTCTGTTTCGTTTTTGTGTTCTTGAGGGAAAATAGAGAGAGTTTAGAGTGTGTGTGTGTTGTGTGTGTGTTTTGATTCAAACAAAATGAAAGGAGTGTTAAGGTGGTGTTATTTCTGGCCTAGGGAGACTACAAAGCAGTGATTATTGTTCAACAATCGAGTAAAAATCGTTGGCCAATCGTGAGACATGCAAAAAAAATGAGTCATCATCTAGCTGGACAGCCAGATTCAGCCGCCGGCTGGCTAAATCCAGCCGCCGGCTGGCTTCAGCCGCCGGCTAAGTAATTTCAGCCGCCGGCTGGAATGAAAATCCAGCTTTTTGACGTTTTAAGTTTTTCCGTTATAATTAGTTAGGGACTAGAATCATTTTAGCTACCGTTATGAACTTAGTCAAGTTCTTGTATTGATTATTTGGTGTTAGGATTTATATTTTTGATTCCGACATTTGTTCCGACAAATTTAAAAGTACGACAAAATGAACCCGAACAATATGAACACGTTAAAAGAGAACTAGAGTTTTGAACCGATTGAGTAACTGAGAATCACCTGAAATTTGGACGGTTGTCACAGTTTTCACCCCCGCTGCGTCGTCCTGGTCACGGGGACGGCGCACGGGTCGCGTTTTCGGGATTTTTCGGTCAAAACGATTATTTTAGCCACAGATTTCAACATGCATTAGGTCTAAACTTAATAAAATGTCATTCTAACAGTTTCTAAAACGTTTTTATCCATAAAAACATAGATCTAAGTAACATTTCGGTTAAAAATCGTTTTTGTACATAAAACGTTATAAATCTTTGTAAAAACTTATTTTGAGTCCATGGATCATCCATGCAAGTAATAAAATCAGTATAAAATGAAAAGAGAAAGGTTTCTACCGAAGAGATTAGCTTGGATGATGATTTGGTGATGTTTGAGCTCCGAAAATCTTTACAAAATTGGTCCTTAGCCGAAATCTTTTGGTTCCTTTTGCTTCTTTGGATGATTCAAACGTTTTTTATGGATGAAAAATGGTGTTTGGGGGCTGTAGATTACTGGAACAATGGAGGTTCTTGGGAGGTTTTAGAGAGAAAGTGTGTGTTTTGTGTTTAAAGTTTTATAAAAATGAATTAGGAAAAGAAAAATGAAAAGGAAATAAAAAGGAGTAATGATGTATGCCTTGGGACTGTTATGTTGCAGTAAATTTTTGTCTAAAATCGAGTTTGGTTGGTTAAAAAGTTGTTGGAATCGAGACATGCAAGAAATTCAAATTTGTTACAAATTTCGTCCTCCAGGACGGCGCACATGGCCTCTGTGCGTCGTCCTGGACGATTTTTGTAATAAATTTTGTGTTTTGGCTGATTTTGCATAATTGTTTCGTTGGACCTTTTCGTTAACTAAAGTTTTAAATTATGTTACATTATGAACTTAGGAAAGTTCATTAGGTGTTTTCTTGGCATTAGGACTTATATAAGTTAATTCCAGTTGTGATTCCGACACGAGCGCGTTTCCGATAAGAGTTCAATTTAAGGACACAAGAGACAAAACGAGAGGCATAGAGCGTAAAGGTCACCTGAAATTTGACGGTTGTCACATTCTCCCCGGGTTGAAAGGAATTTCGTCCCGAAATTTAGTTCGTCTCATGGAGGAGAAGTGCCGTCGGATCTTGGTGGATTCTTCTGACGAGTTTCGGTCCCCGCGTCTTCACGCGGTTGTGGGGCTACGTCGGGGGTTCCACCGAACTTGGAGATGGGAACAAGGTTTGGTCTAGGTTGTTTGACCTTGGAGTCAACAACTTAAGCGGTTCATCAGGGAATTCGGTTGGGCACCGATCTTGACCTTGTCTAGAGGAGTGACGCTGGTCTTATCCGATGAACGCTTTCGAATGTGAGGATGGGACACATAAGAATGTTAGAAGAAGATTGGGGGAATTAAAGGCATTGAGTAATTGGATCGATATGTTCTAAGACTCAGATTGGACCGGTGTACCTCGGGCTCAGTTTGCCACGTTTCCAGAAGCAGGCTATCCTCTTTCATGGCGGTATCCTGGGAAATACTCTACTGCCATCCTAGGGATCGAGGTTTTTTTCTTCTAGTTGGTTACGCAGCTTCTTGGCCGGGTACGGAACGCTTCCAGTCTTTCACAGGTAGAGATAGACATCAGATCTTGCAAGTTGTCGACCGTCAGCTTCTAGCCGATAGGGTGGTGTTCGACACTTGCGTCCATATAGGGATTGAAGGGTGCGCACTTAGTGCTGGCATGGAAGCCGTTGTCATAGGTGAACTTCGATAAAAGGGAAGCGGGTTTACGAATACCCTCGGACTTCCGAACTCATGCTTGGAGCTTGGCGTAACGGGTTACGTTTAGCCTGAATTCGAATCCCTTCTTGGTTGACTATAGAATCGGTGAAAAGTTATTTCCGGGGCCAGAATTCGCACTTCGGGAACTTGGAGCACAATTTCTGATCTTAGAGGAGTTCTAGAGTGAGCTCGGGATGATTCACATGATCTTCCTTGAGTAGGTGAGATTGTTGACACGGAGTATGGTCATTAATCGTCTAAGTATGGCCTACACACTTTTTTCATTAAGTCCATGAATATCGGCAGTGTGTTCATTAGGCCTACTGACAGAGGGGAAGGCTTGGATTGCTTGCATCGAGTTTGGGGATGCGGTATTTGGTAATGATGGGTATAACGTCACGAACCTGGTGATAACCCGAGCGGGGGTCGACTTTTGAGAGGTAGGTTGTATCATGCAACTACTCGGATAAGTTGTCGATCCTCAGGAATGGTTATCGGTTCTTGACGGTTGGCTTGATACGTTCATGACGCTCAATGTACAAACGGAAGGGTCCGTCTGTCTTTTGTTAGGGAAATTGGGGCTTCCCATGGAATTGGATTTGAGTGGTAGGACTAGGGTCGGGAAGTTCCTACAACAGCTTTGGCTGCCTTAGCATCTCGGGTGGTGCTAGACGGTAGGGAGCCTTGGCTACGGGTGTTGCGCCAGGAACGAGGTTTATTCGAAATTTTCGCTTGTCGATTCGGCGGTAGTCCGGGCAAATTCTCAGGAAGGCTTTGGATGGTCCTTGACTACGGGAATGTCTTGGACTCGGCTTCCCTTAGATTTACGTTCGACGTTGTGAGCGGAGGGTGCGTCGTAGTCCTTCTCGAGATACTGGCGCATCATCAAGGGATACACGCTGCGAAGTTGTCATTCAGGTTTGTCCTCCTGAACGACGGGAGTTTCACTTTATGGGCAGGGATACGGGTGAGTTTGTCGGAACGGACGATCTTGGCTCAAAAATGGGGTGACCAGTCCATCCCAACGATAGCGTCAAAGCTTAATGGTTCGATGGGGATTAGGTTGATGGGAAAAAGGTTTTAGGCAAATGAAGTATCGGATATCCTAAGTTGATGAGGGGTCAAATTTCTAAGAAGGCAAGGTTCCTTTCAGTTCTTGGATTACGTAGTATGACAGAAAATTATCGTTTGAAAGAGGACGTACCGGTAGCTGCATCGGTGTCCTGATGGGTTTCCTTGGCCGTGATTGCGAGAGCACTGAGAGTTTCTGTGGTATGCTCTAAGAGACAATCCCCACGGAGGTGCTGGTCGCTTCCACATTCGAGGCACCGCAATTTTCTGTTTGCTTTTTCTGGACAGCACTAGGGGTAATGCCCTACTTCGTTGTAAAGTCGGCATACCGGGCATCTTCGAGCATGATGGAAGTGGCACCTGTTGCACTGGGGGTGCGGTCCTGAGTAGGTTTGGGGTACGGTTGGGGTTTCCTGGTTGTTGCTGGTCCATGAGGTTTGATGGTGAATTTTCCTTCTCTTACTCTCTCTTCGTTGGAAGAGGGCTGGAGGGGGAGGTAGGCATTTGGTTCCAAAATCCTCGTCCTCGTCCTGCCTAGTTGGTACAAGAGGGAGAAGGGGTTCGTTGATTCCGAAGATCCCTTGGTTGATTCCAGCGACGATCTGGGCGATCACGCTTGGAAGTACCGCTTGGAATTGCACAACGATCTGTTCGGCGATGCGATCAGCGCGGCTTCTCTTGGGAGGCATGGTTCTACAAGGGAAAGAAGAAACTAGTTTAGAACGCACAAATTGGAAATTACCACAGGAATTCAACTCAAGAGTTAACAATTTTCGAGTACACGAGAGTAATGAGAGTGGACAATTAGTACAAGTATGATAACGATAGTAGTAAATGAGTGTACAAGAAGGGTAACAGTATACGCACGATGATGATTCAAGAATTTGTAATAATGTTTGACAATGGTAAAAGATTCACGCGATAAGACAAGTGTAATTAAATAGAAGATAGAAATTTTCATTAATAATAGGAGGTTTTATTATATAGAACAAAATACTGAAAGAAATACAAGTACAATACATAGAGAAATAATAGATAATGGCTTAAGTCGTGTACAATGGAAAAATTACGACTAAGCCGGTACAGTACAAAAATAAAGGAAGGGATACCTAATAACGCTCTTCGAAGAACATCATGGCGGCAATGGCTACGATAAGCGCTCCCATGACCAAGCAAGCTCTGGTGAGGCACTGCACTGTCCGGGCTGTGGCCTGAGCCGTTGCGATGATTCGCCGGGACTGCTGTGCCAACTCATTTGCAGCATCGGAGACTTCAAAGAGAAGAAGACCCTGCTCATGGGCTTCCTCCGCCAGTCCCCGGACCTGACGGTGCAGGTTGAGAAACGCATCTGGTGGAAGAGGCTGGTGAGTAGGTGGCATCATGGGTCTGGAGGGTCCGGCCTCCTGGGCACGTCGTCTCTCTTCGATGAACTGACGATCCCCCGCGTAGCGTTACGAGATTGGAGTACGCAGAGCGGGATCGTAGGGATCCAAGAAAGACTGGGGAGGTGCGGGTGGAACGGGCCCGACTGTTGATGCATAGGTACTCTAGCGTTGGGTCCTCGGGGTGGTGGTGCTGCTGCAACGGGCACCAGCCTAGGAGGTGGGAGTACCGTCCTTGGGCTGGACCCATTACTGCTGCTGATGGTCTGGGATGTGTCTTCCGTTGGGTCAGTCGTCTGGTGACGCTGACTCTCGGAAGCCGTGTGGCCCTCAGAGGGTTCGTGCGAGGGGGAGGCGGCTCGTGGGAGCGATCGAGTCTGGGATCGGGAGCGCGACGACTGAGACATGGCGTATCTGCGAATAGAGAGTTACATAAGTACGGGGGAAACTAGGAATAGGAAAAACGTAAGTAAAATGCATGCACGGGTCAGTTATGTGAGTGTCGGGAATTGACAAGACCGGGAATTTTTTGACTCAAAACCGTTAACGATAGACATTGACTTTCCGTTCTTGCATAATTCATTTTGAACTATGCATGGTTGATCAAGTCACGCATAGTTGAAAAAGATAACCATGCAATTGCGGAAGGTAATGTTCTAAAGTTTGAACCCGAAATGAATTTTCTGAAAAGCCTTGGTTATAGTTTTGGTTTCGAAAACTTTTTTTTTTTTTTTGAAAAGTTTTAAAACCGTTTTTCACTATAACCCGTGTTCTGATACCAAGTCTGTCACACCCCGCTAAAGCGGAAACACGGAATGTGAAGAGCAAATAATCATTTCACGGGGTTACACTAAAATCAACGGTTCAAGTCATTAAGATTTAAGTTGAAAAGTACAAAAGTCAAAGTTACAACCAAGATTCAAAGTTAAGACCATAATACATAATAAAATGTTTTTAAATAAAAATTCCCAAAATAAGGTCTTCTTCCCGAGGTACACTTCACATAAAAGACTTGACCCGCCTGAGCAATGCACTTCATATCTTACGCTTAGTTCCTGAAACATGAGATAAAGTGTCAACTACGAAAACGTAGTGAGTGAGTTACAATTTATAAGTTTGACAAAAGGTTTCAAATAAAAGTTCGACAAGTATATATATATATATATATATATATATATATATATATATATATATATATATATATATATATATATATATATATATATATATATATATATATATATATATAAGTACAAAGTTTCCAAAAGGAGTAAGCGAATGAGCAGTCGCATAAGATAGTTTATATACTGTCGTGATAGTTCAAAACAAGAATTTAAAGTTCGTAAGAGTTCGAGACAAGTTCAGAGTTCATAAAAGTTCAAGACTCGTCCAAAGTCAAAGAAGTTCAAAATAAGTTCAAGTGCTTAAAATTAAAGAATAGTTCAAAGTTCAAGATAAGTTTAAGTCCGAATAAGTTCAAGTTCAAATAAGTTCAAGTCGCGTAGCAAGCGGTAAAAAGAGTAGTCATTACCTCAGTGGTGGATTAATCCACATGTGTAAGACAGAAAGTAAGTGTATGCGTAAATAATTAAGACCTATGATCCTCGAGTTGTACCAACCACTAAGCTTAATATAATGTAAGATTTAGTTTTGCACACTAATCCGATTCTGGTCAAGTTCCAGCCCCTAGTTCCAGTCTAGAGTTCAAGTTCGCGAGAACTTAGCAATATGTACCCATGTTGCTACCCTAAAGTAAGGAGTGACCGCTCCTAAGTATCGATACCCATATTTGCTAAAGGCTAGTGTTAATAGTGTGTAGAGTTCAGTTCCAAGAAAAGTTGCGGGGCATTTAGTTCGTTCTGTTCTAAAAATTTATTTGTCTGTACTTACGGCGTTTATATCCTCACCTAGGGTTTTGCTCCAAAATACAATCAAGCTATCATTGTCCAATCAAATATCCAAAGAGGCAAACCTAGGGAGTCTAAAGCATGCCAATCCGAATAAATGATGTTGTTTACGCATATTAGTTGCAAAGTTCTAAAATAGTTCAAAAGTTCTCAAAGCTCCAAGAGTTCAAAGAGTTGCAAGTTCAAAAGTTTCCAAAAATAGAAAGGTAGCTCAATTAGTTCAAAAGTTTCCAAAAATAGAAAGGTAGCTCAATTAGTTCAAAAGTTTCCAAAAATAGATCACAATATGTTGTACATAGGTTAAAGCACGTAAAACAGTTTCACATAAGGATATTGTTCACAAAAGAATTTGATCTCATGTTTCCCCCAAAAGAGTACTTAAATTGTGGAGTAAGGAGGGGTGTAACTCACGGTTTGCGAAGATAAAGAGCTCGGGAATCGGTCGGAGCGGGAGTCGGGAATCACGGGTCGCCTAATAATACCAAGATAGTCCATTTATTATCAACTTATTATGTTATTGTACTTAAGATAATATAATCAAGTTTTTAATTTAAACTTTAAGTGTCAAGGTTAAGTTTAATCAAAATAGTCCCAAAACGGTGAAAGTTACGTTTTTGTCCAAAAATCCAATTTTAACGTTTATTATTGTTAGGTCATAAGTGTTTTTGCTCGCTGAAGTGGTTTACATTTTTCTAAGGAAATTTGGGCAGCGCTTCCGCGCCCAAATTTCATATCCAAAAATGTACCTACCAATTCCGCTCACAAAATACACACAACACTATATTATATCCAAACAAGTCCATTTAAGTTCCAAAAGTTCATTACAAGACACCAATGTATATTATTTTTCCCAACTCAGTCCCAAGATGATGTTTCACGAAAAGTCAGCAAGTCAAACATGTCCAAAACGTCGAAATAAAGCAAATCGAAAAAATCAGTGGCCTGTGCGCAGTTGTGACCCTTAGAACGGCGCACAGGACAAGGTTTTTGTCACACCCCGCTATAGCGGAAACACGGAATGTGAGAACTGGAATATCATTACACGGTCATAAGCAAATATAAACGATTCAAGTCATTCTGATTAAAAAGAAATTTGTTCAAGTTTCGACATTGAAAATAAAACAACCAAGTAGTTCACGATTTAACTTAAAGTACAATACAAGTTTCAACAATTAAATTCCCAAAATGAAAGGTCTTTCCCAATAATCGCCTCACGTGACCATATCGACCCTCCCTTGCCATGCATTCCGAATGCTTACATTAATTTCCTGAAACATAAGATAAAGTGTCAACTACATAAAGTAGTGAGTGAGTTACAGTTTAGAGTTTCGAGAGAAGTTTCCAAAAATAGAAAGTTGGCGAAAATAGTAAGTTGCCAAAAATAGTAAGTTGCCAAAAATAGTAAGTTGCCAAAACATATATTGACGTCATGAGTAAAGAACGAGTCGACGTTTGAGCATATATGAAAAAAAAATAAAAGTTTGTATGTACGCAAGTAAATTTAATAATAAATAAACGCGTAAAGTAAAGTTGTAGCGGAATACAGGCGCTAAAAGTGTGTATATGCGTATGGGATATGTGTTTAACTAAATAGTAACTCGTATCAATCTCTTGGCATTATATAAGTAGTAAGTATACACTAAGCCGGTTGTATGGTCCTGATCTAGCCCAAAAATGTTTGAATAAGTTGCTAAAGAGTGGTAGTAATATGTACTTGGGACGCTAACCCTTAGTAAGGAGTGACCGCTCCTAAGTATCGATACCCATATGAAAAACGGCTAATGCTAATAGTGTATAAGTGAACCTGAACCAAAAACGGGCAATTGAACAAAGTTGCAAAAATTGTACTGATCTCTTACGGGCTTATATATCCATCAAGGATTGGTCGCTAACAAGTATCCTAGTTTAGTTAACCCGCTAAGGCAATAACACAAATACGCATAATAGTTTGTACAAGTACCAAGTTTTGAACAGTTCCATAGTTTCAAATAAGTTGCAAAAGTACCAAGTTTTGAACAGTTTCAAATGTTTAAATGTTTCAGAGTTTTGAACAAGTTTCAGGAAGTACCAAATGTATCAAGTTTCTAATTGTTTAATAGTTCGCAAATAGTGTAAACAGTTACAAAGCATGATCTTATGTTTCCCCCAAATAATGTTTTAAAAGTACAAAAGTAAAAACAAGTGGGGTTGTAACTCACGGTTTGCGGAGATAGAGATATGACTAGCACAACGAGAGCGGAACGCGTCGGGAATCACAAGTGACCTAGAACACCGGAAAGTTGTATAAGTTTTATTGAGTTATGTTAAGTTCCAATTTAACATATTTAAGTCTCAATTTATCATACTTAGATTCTGTCCCAAAAGTTTAATACGGAAGGTTTGTATGTTCGTGTACGTTTTATAGTCCGATAAGTCCAATTATGTCCAAAAGTGTCAAAGTTCCAAGTTAAAGTGTATAAGTCTCGAAGTTATTAAGTTTCTGAATTTGAAATGTTATTTACGGTGAAAATTGGGCAGCGCTTCCGCGTTATAAAAATTATATCCATTTTCAAAACACTTTCCCGCTTTAAATGCACAATACAACGTTTAAATATATAACACACAAGTTTCAAGTTCAAAAAGCTTTTCCAACAATATAATATGTCAAAACAGTAGCTTATTATCGTATATAATCTGTGATAATTTGTTTGAGCTTAAAATCACGTTTACGACCTTTAAAACGACGAAAATAGTGAACAGTGGCATTCTGGCGGCGGCTGAAGGAAGACAGCCGCCGGCTGACCTTTAGCCGTCGGCTGAAATCCTTCAGCCGCCGGCCAAAAGGCTTCGGCCAGTTTTTAAAGTTGTTGTTTCTTCGATTTTAAGCTTATTGAACGGTTAGATTTTACATGCAAGCAGATATAACATAAACTTATGTATTTTTGAAGTAAAAACACTATTTTCTTTTAGATTTACATGTAAAATATATAGATCTAACATAAAAACTCGTTTTTAAGCAAGAAAACGTTTTGAAAGTTTATGAAAACATATTTTCAGGTTATGGATTGAACATGCAAGTGAAGATAAGTATAAAAATAGTAAAAAGAGAGTGTTATACCGAAGAGAACAAAGATGTGATGGTTTGAACAAGATTTAGCTCCAAAAATGACTTGGAAACCCGATTTAAACCTTTTCCTTTAATACCCTTTGATCTTAGAATGATTTTGATGGTTTAGATGCTTGATAAAATGATGTTTGAGTGGCTGGAAATGGTGGAAAGTTTCTGTTTCGTTTTTGTGTTCTTGAGGGAAAATAGAGAGAGTTTAGAGTGTGTGTGTGTTGTGTGTGTGTTTTGATTCAAACAAAATGAAAGGAGTGTTAAGGTGGTGTTATTTCTGGCCTAGGGAGACTACAAAGCAGTGATTATTGTTCAACAATCGAGTAAAAATCGTTGGCCAATCGTGAGACATGCAAAAAAAATGAGTCATCATCTAGCTGGACAGCCAGATTCAGCCGCCGGCTGGCTAAATCCAGCCGCCGGCTGGCTTCAGCCGCCGGCTAAGTAATTTCAGCCGCCGGCTGGAATGAAAATCCAGCTTTTTGACGTTTTAAGTTTTTCCGTTATAATTAGTTAGGGACTAGAATCATTTTAGCTACCGTTATGAACTTAGTCAAGTTCTTGTATTGATTATTTGGTGTTAGGATTTATATTTTTGATTCCGACATTTGTTCCGACAAATTTAAAAGTACGACAAAATGAACCCGAACAATATGAACACGTTAAAAGAGAACTAGAGTTTTGAACCGATTGAGTAACTGAGAATCACCTGAAATTTGGACGGTTGTCACATCATCCCCGGGTTGAAAGAAATTTCGTCCCGAAATTTGACTCGCAAAATCAGGTAGAAGTATCTTTGAACAAGTGAGGATACTTTTGACGTATCTGGTCTTCACGTTCCCATGTGAACTCGTGACCACGTCGGGAGTTCCAACGAACCTTGACAATAGGAACACGGCTTTGCCTGAGTTGCTTGACCTCTCGGTCTACAACTTCGAGCGGTTCCTCGATGAAGTTGAGCTTGTTGTCGATCTTGACCTCGTCGAGCGGGATGACGATGGTCTCATCGGATAGGCACTTTTTCAAGTGTGAGACATGGAACACGTTATGAACATTAGAAAGAACTGGCGGGAGTTGGAGTCGATAGGCTACAGGACCAATGCGCTCGATGACTTCAAACGGTCCGGTGTACCTCGGGCTGAGTTTACCGCGTTTCCCGAAGCGAACTACCCCTTTCCATGGCGATACTTTGAGAAGTACCCGATCGCCGACCTGGAACTCGAGGGGTTTTCTCCGGTTATCGGCATAGCTCTTTTGCCGAGTGCGGGACGTCTTCAGTCGATCCCTGATGGTGGTGATCTTGTCGATGGTTTCTTGAACAATATCGAGCCTTGTGAGCTGTCGATCACCAGCTTCTAGCCAACAAAGCGGCGATCGGCACTTACATCCATATAAGGCCTCGAACGGAGCACACTTAATGCTAGCGTGGTAGCTGTTGTTGTACGAAAACTCGACTAATGGAAGATGAGTGTCCCAACTTCCTCCAAAGTCGACTACGCATGCTCTAAGCATATCCTCAAGCGTTTGGATCGTCCTCTCGCTTTGACCGTCGGTCTGAGGGTGGTAAGCTGTGCTAAGGTCTAGTCGCGTTCCGAGGGATTTCTGAAGTGCGTTCCAAAAGCGAGACGTGAACCGACTATCTCTGTCAGAAATAATTGAGAGAGGTGTACCATGGCGAGAGATGATCTCGTTGATGTAGATTTGCGCGAGCTTCTCCATCGAGTGGGTTTCTCGTATTGGCAAGAAGTGAGCAGACTTAGTCAAACGGTCCACAATTACCCAAATTGTGTCGTTACTCTTTGCCGTCCGGGGTAACTTGGTGATGAAATCCATGGAAATTTGCTCCCATTTCCACATAGGGATTTCCGGTTGCTACAAAAGTCCTGAAGGTTTTTGATATTCCGCCTTGACCTTGGAGCAAGTGAGGCACTTGGCTACATACAAGGCGATATCCTTCTTCATGCCTGGCCACCAATAATACTCCTTAAGATCCTTGTACAACTTGTCTGAACCGGGGTGGATAGAGTATCGGGAACGGTGGCCTTCATCCAGAATTAACTTACGAAGATCCTCGGACTTCGGAATCCATGCTCGGCCCTTGAAGTAGTGAATTCCGTCGGATTTGAGCTCGAACTCCTGCTCATGATTGTGCAAGGTTTCTCCCTTTAGGTTCTCAGGCTTCAACGCTTCTCGCTGAACCTCGGCGATTTGCGTTTGAAGGTTAGTTTGAATCTGGATACCTAATGCTCTAACTCGAGATGGTTTCACCCTTTCCTTCCGGCTCAGGGCGTCTGCTACTACGTTTGCTTTACCCGGGTGGTATTTGATCTCACAATCGTAGTCACTCAGCAGTTCGATCCATCTCCTCTGTCTCATGTTGAGCATCTTCTGATCTAGGATGTGTTGAAGACTCTTGTGGTCGGTGAAAACCGTGCACTTAGTCCCATACAAGTAATGTCTCCAGATTTTAAGTGCAAAAACGACCGCTCCTAGCTCTAAGTCGTGAGTAGTGTAGTTCTGCTCGTGGACCTTGAGTTGTCTTGAGGCGTAGGCGATGACTTTGTCTTTCTGCATAAGGACGCACCCAAGTCCTTGGTGGGACGCGTCGCAGAATACTACAAAGTTGTCTGTACCCTCTGGTAGAGACAAGATTGGTGCGTGACAAAGCTGGTGCTTCAGCTTTTGGAAGGATTCCTCTTGCTTTGTACCCCAAACAAAATCCTTATCCTTCTGGGTGAGTTCGGTGAGTGGCTTAGCGATCTTCGAGAAATTCTCGATGAACCTTCGATAGTAGCCGGCCAACCCTAGGAATTGACGAATTTCCGTAGGAGTTGTCGGCGCTTGCCACTTCTCGATCGCTTCTATCTTAGCCGGATCCACATGGATCCCTTCTTGGTTGACCACATGACCAAGGAAATGTACTTCTCGAAGCCAGAATTCGCACTTAGAGAATTTGGCGTACAGTTGCTGTTCTCGGAGGAGTTCTAGAATGAGTTTCAGGTGTTTCGCGTGATCCTCCTTGTTTCTCGAGTAGATAAGAATGTCATCAATGAACACGATCACGAATTTGTCCAGGTAAGGTCTACACACTCGGTTCATTAAGTCCATGAACACTGCTGGTGCGTTGGTTAGACAGAAAGGCATGACTAGAAATTCGTAATGACCGTAACGAGTACGAAAAGCGGTCTTTGGAATGTCGGTCTCGCTGACACGAACCTGATGATAACCCGAGCGGAGGTCGATTTTTGAGAAGTAAGTTGCACCCTGCAACTGGTCGAAGAGGTCATCGATCCTCGGGAGTGGGTATCGGTTCTTGACGGTCAGCTTGTTTAGTTCACGGTAGTCGATGCACATACGAAAGGATCCGTCTTTCTTTTTAACGAAGAGTATAGGGGCTCCCCAGGGTGACGAGCTAGGACGAATAAGGCCATGATCTAAGAGTTCCTGAAGCTGTTTAGACAGCTCTTGCATCTCCGGAGGGGCTAGACGATACGGTGTCCTAGCGACCGGTGCTGCACCAGGAATGAGGTCTATCCGGAATTCCACTTGTCGATGCGGGGGTAACCCGGGCAAATCTTCAGGAAAGACTTCGGGGTGATCCTTGACTACTGGGATATCTTGAATACGGATCTCCTTGGGCTTACGTTCAACAACGTGGGCAAGGAATGCGTCACAGTCCTTCTCGAGGTACTTACGCATTTTGATGGACGACACGAGACGGAGTGAACGTCAGGGTTTGTCTCCTTGAACAACCAAAGTTTCAGAGTCGGAAAGAGGGATGCGAATGAGTTTGTCAAAACAGACGATCTCGGCTCGGAAACGAGAGAGCCAGTCCATTCCGACGATGACATCAAAGCTTTTCAGTTCGATTGGGATTAAATCGATAGGGAAAGTTTTATCGGACAGGCATATGGAACATCCTATGATTATATCGTTAGCTTCGAACTCTTGACCGTTAGCGTACTCTATGGTGAAGCTATCCTTAAGAACCTTAGATCCTAAGTTAATGAGGGGTCTAAATTCTAAGGACACAAAGCTTCTCTCGGCACCAGAATCGAACAGAACAGATGCATAATGATTGTTAACAGGAAAAGTACCGTTCACCGCGTTCGGGTCCTGCCGTGCCTCTTCAGCTGTGAGTGCGAACGCACGTCCTCGGCCTTGCCCGCCACGGTTAGGTTGGGCGTTGCGGAGCCTGGGGCAAGCGTTTCGGAGGTGCTGGTCACTTCCGCACTCGTAACATGCCGGCTTTGGACCTTGGGCTGCCGGCTTGTCTGTGTAGTACTTGGCAAAGTGCCCTTCCTTCTGGCACCTCAGACACACGGGACAGTTACCGTGATGGTGGAAATTGCACTTGTTGCACTTGGGGTTCGTCCCCGTATATCGGTTTCCAGCTGGTGGAGGTGGCGGTGGCGGTGCTACGGCTGCTATGGCAAGGTTGCGGGTGGTCTTCTTCTTCTTGTTCCGGTCACTTCGCCTCGGAGTCTGGTCCGACTTCCTTTTCTCACCCGTCTCCTTCTTGGACGAGGCAGGAGTGGTGAGTAGGTTGCTCGTGAGGCGATGAGCTAGGATGATAGCGCTTTGGAGAGTCTGGGGTTCCTTAGTGAGAACCATTCCTCTGATTTCAGGAACAAGACCAGAGATGTAAAGGTCGATCATGTTCTCTTCCGGAGTTACTAGCCTTGGGACGAGTCGAGCTAACTCATGGAATCGGGCAGTGTACCCTTCGATGTCGTTTCCGACCATCTCATGATCCCAGAGCTCGGCTTCGAGCTTCTTGATCTCCCCTTTGGGGCAGTACTCCTCAATCAGGAGGGTTTTGAATTGTTCCCAGGTAAGGGCGTTGGCGTTCTCACGTCCCCTGTTGCGGACCACATTGTTCCACCATGTCAGTGCTTTCCCGTGTAACACGCAAGAAGCGTATTGTACTTTCATTGTCTCAGCACATCCGCTGATGTGCAGCACTGACTCGATGCTCTCGAACCAGGATACCAAGCCTACGGCACCAGTCGTGCCATGGAACTCCTTAGGCTTACAAGCCATGAAGCTCTTGTAAGTGCAGGCTGGTGGGTTCGGGGGTTGCTGTTGGTTCTGGTGGTTGTCCTGTTGATGCTGCTGTTGCTGTTGCTGTTGCTGCTGTTGCTGCTGCTGTTGCTGTTGCTGCTGTTGCTGTTGCTGCTGTTGCTGTTGCTGTTGCTGCTGTTGCTGGTGGGCTTTGACGTTAGCATTGATTCCCACAGTGATCTGGGCGATCATATTGGGCATCGCTGCTTGCAACTGTTCGGCCACTTGCTCAGCGATGATCGCGGCATTAGTACGGGGTGCCATGATTCTACAACAGACAACAGATTCAGTTTAGAAACGCACGATTTGAGTATGATAAGAACATGATTCAATGAACAAGTTAATAATCACGCAAGAGTAAGGTAATAGAACAGATAGCACACGCACGACAAGGTTCAAAGGTTCACACGCAAACAGACGGTTCAACATAGTACAAGATTCACAAGATAAGTAACAATAGATAATGATAAATGGAACTTCATTCATTAATAAAAGTTGAGTACAAGGTTCGAAATAAGAAAAGTACAGTACAATACAATAAAGGAAATAGAGAAAATGGCTCGAAGCTGTGTACATTGAAAATTACAGCTCGGCCTACAGTACAATAAAGGAAATGAACTAGTGGCGTTTCTCGAAGAACATCTTGGCAGCAATCACCGCCAACAAGGTCCCCATGACCAAGCAAACTCCTACTAGGCGTTGCACCGTACGTGTCGTGGCCTGGACCACAGAAAGGTGGCGCAATGCCTGTTCCGACAACCTCTGCGCGGCGTCGGAGACCTCACAAAGGAGCTGCCCTTGGTGCTGGGCGTCCTCTGAAAGTCCCCTAACCTCGCGATGGAGGTGCAGGAAGGCGGCAGGAGGGGGTAGCTGTGGGGTAGGCGGCATCCTCTGCCGGGCTGCCTCGGCGTCTCTAGCACGCTGCATCTCTTCTCGTTCGAGCTGCCGCTCCCACGAGTAATGGTCCATCATCGAGGTGCGCGGAGCCTCGGGAGGTGTATGCCCGAATGGGAAATGGGGTGGCGCAGGCCTGGACGGGCCGTCCTGCCGCGCTGCCATCCTATCGGGTAGCCGTCCCGGAAGGATCACCTGCTTACGTGCCGTCGTAACGACACGTGGTCCACGGCGCTGTGGTGGCGCGGCAACGGGGGCCGGTGGAGGTGGTAAAACCGACCTCGGGCTTGACCCGATACTGCTGGACACAGCCATGGAGGTATCCTCCGTAGGGTCCGTGGTCTGATGACGGATGCTTTCCGAGGCGGTATGGCCCTCGGAAGGCTCGTGAGAAGACGCGGCTCGGGGTTGGGATCGTGACTGAGATCGGGAGGGAGATCGCGAACGTGACGATTGAGACATGACGGATCTGCGACGTGAAAAGTTTCGTAAGTATATGAACAAGGATATGCTAAAGGAAAATAAGTAAGGAATGCAGGTAAGGGTCGATCACTTGAGGTTGGGAATAGTAAGACCGGGAATTTTCGACTCAAAACCGTTTAACATTAGAAATTACGTTTTGTCCTTGCATAAGTCATTTTGAACTAGGCAGGGGTGATCAAGCATGCCAATCAAATATCCAAAGAGGCAAACCTAGGGAGTCTAAAGCATGCCAATCCGAATAAATGATGTTGTTTACGCATATTAGTTGCAAAGTTCTAAAATAGTTCAAAAGTTCTCAAAGCTCCAAGAGTTCAAAGAGTTGCAAGTTCAAAAGTTTCCAAAAATAGAAAGGTAGCTCAATTAGTTCAAAAGTTTCCAAAAATAGAAAGGTAGCTCAATTAGTTCAAAAGTTTCCAAAAATAGATCACAATATGTTGTACATAGGTTAAAGCACGTAAAACAGTTTCACATAAGGATATTGTTCACAAAAGAATTTGATCTCATGTTTCCCCCAAAAGAGTACTTAAATTGTGGAGTAAGGAGGGGTGTAACTCACGGTTTGCGAAGATAAAGAGCTCGGGAATCGGTCGGAGCGGGAGTCGGGAATCACGGGTCGCCTAATAATACCAAGATAGTCCATTTATTATCAACTTATTATGTTATTGTACTTAAGATAATATAATCAAGTTTTTAATTTAAACTTTAAGTGTCAAGGTTAAGTTTAATCAAAATAGTCCCAAAACGGTGAAAGTTACGTTTTTGTCCAAAAATCCAATTTTAACGTTTATTATTGTTAGGTCATAAGTGTTTTTGCTCGCTGAAGTGGTTTACATTTTTCTAAGGAAATTTGGGCAGCGCTTCCGCGCCCAAATTTCATATCCAAAAATGTACCTACCAATTCCGCTCACAAAATACACACAACACTATATTATATCCAAACAAGTCCATTTAAGTTCCAAAAGTTCATTACAAGACACCAATGTATATTATTTTTCCCAACTCAGTCCCAAGATGATGTTTCACGAAAAGTCAGCAAGTCAAACATGTCCAAAACGTCGAAATAAAGCAAATCGGAAAAATCAGTGGCCTGTGCGCAGTTGTGACCCTTAGAACGGCGCACAGGACAAGGTTTTTGTCACACCCCGCTATAGCGGAAACACGGAATGTGAGAACTGGAATATCATTACACGGTCATAAGCAAATATAAACGATTCAAGTCATTCTGATTAAAAAGAAATTTGTTCAAGTTTCGACATTGAAAATAAAACAACCAAGTACTTCACGATTTAACTTAAACTACAATACAAGTTTCAACAATTAAATTCCCAAAATGAAAGGTCTTTCCCAATAATCGCCTCACGTGACCATATCGACCCTCCCTTGCCATGCATTCCGAATGCTTACATTAATTTCCTGAAACATAAGATAAAGTGTCAACTACATAAAGTAGTGAGTGAGTTACAGTTTAGAGTTTCGAGAGAAGTTTCCAAAAATAGAAAGTTGCCGAAAATAGTAAGTTGCCAAAAATAGTAAGTTGCCAAAAATAGTAAGTTGCCAAAACATATATTGACGTCATGAGTAAAGAACGAGTCGACGTTTGAGCATATATGAAAAAAAAATAAAAGTTTGTATGTACGCAAGTAAATTTAATAATAAATAAACGCGTAAAGTAAAGTTGTAGCGGAATCCAGGCGCTAAAAGTGTGTATATGCGTATGGGATATGTGTTTAACTATATAGTAACTCGTATCAATCTCTTGGCATTATATAAGTAGTAAGTATACACTAAGCCGGTTGTATGGTCCTGATCTAGCCCAAAAATGTTTGAATAAGTTGCTAAAGAGTGGTAGTAATATGTACTTGGGACGCTAACCCTTAGTAAGGAGTGACCGCTCCTAAGTATCGATACCCATATGACTAACGGCTAATGCTAATAGTGTATAAGTGAACCTGAACCAAAAACGGGCAATTGAACAAAGTTGCAAAAATTGTACTGATCTCTTACGGGCTTATATATCCATCAAGGATTGGTCGCTAACAAGTATCCTAGTTTAGTTAACCCGCTAAGGCAATAACACAAATACGCATAATAGTTTGTACAAGTACCAAGTTTTGAACAGTTCCATAGTTTCAAATAAGTTGCAAAAGTACCAAGTTTTGAACAGTTTCAAATGTTTAAATGTTTCAGAGTTTTGAACAAGTTTCAGGAAGTACCAAATGTATCAAGTTTCTAATTGTTTAATAGTTCGCAAATAGTGTAAACAGTTACAAAGCATGATCTTATGTTTCCCCCAAATAATGTTTTAAAAGTACAAAAGTAAAAACAAGTGGGGTTGTAACTCACGGTTTGCGGAGATAGAGATATGACTAGCACAACGAGAGCGGAACGCGTCGGGAATCACAAGTGACCTAGAACACCGGAAAGTTGTATAAGTTTTATTGAGTTATGTTAAGTTCCAATTTAACATATTTAAGTCTCAATTTATCATACTTAGATTCTGTCCCAAAAGTTTAATACGGAAGGTTTGTATGTTCGTGTACGTTTTATAGTCCGATAAGTCCAATTATGTCCAAAAGTGTCAAAGTTCCAAGTTAAAGTGTATAAGTCTCGAAGTTATTAAGTTTCTGAATTTGAAATGTTATTTACGGTGAAAATTGGGCAGCGCTTCCGCGTTATAAAAATTATATCCATTTTCAAAACACTTTCCCGCTTTAAATGCACAATACAACGTTTAAATATATAACACACAAGTTTCAAGTTCAAAAAGCTTTTCCAACAATATAATATGTCAAAACAGTAGCTTATTATCGTATATAATCTGTGATAATTTGTTTGAGCTTAAAATCACGTTTACGACCTTTAAAACGACGAAAATAGTGAACAGTGGCATTCTGGCGGCGGCTGAAGGAAGACAGCCGCCGGCTGACCTTTAGCCGTCGGCTGAAATCCTTCAGCCGCCGCCAAAAGGCTTCGGCCAGTTTTTAAAGTTGTTGTTTCTTCGATTTTAAGCTTATTGAACGGTTAGATTTTACATGCAAGCAGATATAACATAAACTTATGTATTTTTGAAGTAAAAACACTATTTTCTTTTAGATTTACATGTAAAATATATAGATCTAACATAAAAACTCGTTTTTAAGCAAGAAAACGTTTTGAAAGTTTATGAAAACATATTTTCAGGTTATGGATTGAACATGCAAGTGAAGATAAGTATAAAAATAGTAAAAAGAGAGTGTTATACCGAAGAGAACAAAGATGTGATGGTTTGAACAAGATTTAGCTCCAAAAATGACTTGGAAACCCGATTTAAACCTTTTCCTTTAATACCCTTTGATCTTAGAATGATTTTGATGGTTTAGATGCTTGATAAAATGATGTTTGAGTGGCTGGAAATGGTGGAAAGTTTCTGTTTCGTTTTTGTGTTCTTGAGGGAAAATAGAGAGAGTTTAGAGTGTGTGTGTGTTGTGTGTGTGTTTTGATTCAAACAAAATGAAAGGAGTGTTAAGGTGGTGTTATTTCTGGCCTAGGGAGACAACAAAGCAGTGATTATTGTTCAACAATCGAGTAAAAATCGTTGGCCAATCGTGAGACATGCAAAAAAAATGAGTCATCATCTAGCTGGACAGCCAGATTCAGCCGCCGGCTGGCTAAATCCAGCCGCCGGCTGGCTTCAGCCGCGGCTAAGTAATTTCAGCCGCCGGCTGGAATGAAAATCCAGCTTTTTGACGTTTTAAGTTTTTCCGTTATAATTAGTTAGGGACTAGAATCATTTTAGCTACCGTTATGAACTTAGTCAAGTTCTTGTATTGATTATTTGGTGTTAGGATTTATATTTTTGATTCCGACATTTGTTCCGACAAATTTAAAAGTACGACAAAATGAACCCGAACAATATGAACACGTTAAAAGAGAACTAGAGTTTTGAACCGATTGAGTAACTGAGAATCACCTGAAATTTGGACGGTTGTCACAGTTTTCACCCCCGCTGCGTCGTCCTGGTCACGGGGACGGCGCACGGGTCGCGGTTTTCGGGATTTTTCGGTCAAAACGATTATTTTAGCCACAGATTTCAACATGCATTAGGTCTAAACTTAATAAAATGTCATTCTAACAGTTTCTAAAACGTTTTTATCCATAAAAACATAGATCTAAGTAACATTTCGGTTAAAAATCGTTTTTGTACATAAAACGTTATAAATCTTTGTAAAAACTTATTTTGAGTCCATGGATCATCCATGCAAGTAATAAAATCAGTATAAAATGAAAAGAGAAAGGTTTCTACCGAAGAGATTAGCTTGGATGATGATTTGGTGATGTTTGAGCTCCGAAAATCTTTACAAAATTGGTCCTTAGCCGAAATCTTTTTGTTCCTTTTGCTTCTTTGGATGATTCAAACTTTTTTTATGGATGAAAAATGGTGTTTGGGGGCTGTAGATTACTGGAACAATGGAGGTTCTTGGGAGGTTTTAGAGAGAAAGTGTGTGTTTTGTGTTTAAAGTTTTGTAAAAATGAATTAGGAAAAGAAAAATGAAAAGGAAATAAAAAGGAGTAATGATGTATGCCTTGAGACTGTTATGTTGCAGTAAATTTTTTTCTAAAATCGAGTTTGGTTGGTTAAAAACTTGTTGGAATCGAGACATGCAAGAAATTCAAATCTGTTACAAATTTCGTCCTCCAGGACGGCGCACATGGCCTCTGTGCGTCGTCCTGGACGATTTTTGTAATAAATTTTGTGTTTTGGCTGATTTTGCATAATTGTTTCGTTAGACCTTTTCGTTAACTAAAGTTTTAAATTATGTTACATTATGAACTTAGGAAAGTTCATTAGGTGTTTTCTTGGCATTAGGACTTATATAAGTTGATTCCGGTTGTGATTCCGACACGAGCGCGTTTCCGATAAGAGTTCAATTTAAGGACACAAGAGACAAAACGAGAGGCATAGAGCGTAAAGGTCACCTGAAATTTGACGGTTGTCACATTCTCCCCGGGTTGAAAGGAATTTCGTCCCGAAATTTAGTTCGTCTCATGGAGGAGAAGTGCCGTCGGATCTTGGTGGATTCTTCTGACGAGTTTCGGTCCCTGCGTCTTCACGCGGTTGTGGGGCTACGTCGGGGGTTCCACCGAACTTGGAGATGGGATCAAGGTTTGGTCTAGGTTGTTTGACCTTGGAGTCAACAACTTAAGCGGTTCATCAGGGAATTCGGTTGGGCACCGATCTTGACCTTGTCTAGAGGAGTGACCCTGGTCTTATCCGATGAACGCTTTCGAATGTGAGGATAGGACACATAAGAATGTTAGAAGAAGATTGGGGGAATTAAAGGCATTGAGTAATTGGATCGATATGTTCTAAGACTCAGATTGGACCGGTGTACCTCGGGCTCAGTTTTCCGCGTTTCCAGAACAGGCTATCCTCTTTCATGGCGGTATCCTGGGAAATACTCTACTGCCATCCTAGGGATCGAGGTTTTTTTCTTCTAGTTGGTTACGCAGCTCCTTGGCCGGGTACGGAACGCTTCCAGTCTTTCACAGGTAGAGATAGACATCGGATCTTGCAAGTTGTCGACCGTCAGCTTCTAGCCGATAGGGTGGTGTTCGACACTTGCGTCCATATAGGGATTGAAGGGTGCGCACTTAGTGCTGGCATGGAAGCCGTTGTCATAGGTGAACTTCGACAAAAGGGAAGCGGGTTTACGAATACCCTCGGACTTCCGAACTCATGCTTGGAGCTTGGCGTAACGGGTTACGTTTAGCCTGAATTCGAATCCCTTCTTGGTTGACTATAGAATCGGTGAAAAGTTATTTCCGGGGCCAGAATTCGCACTTCGGGAACTTGGAGCACAATTTCTGATCTTAGAGGAGTTCTAGAGTGAGCTCGGGATGATTCACATGATCTTCCTTGAGTAGGTGAGATTGTTGACACGGAGTATGGTCATTAATCGTCTAAGTATGGCCTACACACTTTGTTCATTAAGTCCATGAATATCGACAGTGTGTTCATTAGGCCTACTGACAGAGGGGAAGGCTTGGATTGCTTGCATCGAGTTTGGGGATGCGGTTTTTGGTAATGATGGGTATAACGTCACGAACCTGGTGATAACCCGAGCGGGGGTCGACTTTTGAGAGGTAGGTTGTATCATGCAACTACTTGGATAAGTTGTCGATCCTCAGGAATGGTTATCGGTTCTTGACGGTTGGCTTGATACGTTCATGACGCTCAATGTACAAACGGAAGGGTCCGTCTGTCTTTTGTTAGGGAAATTGGGGCTTCCCATGGAATTGGATTTGAGTGGTAGGACTAGGGTCGGGAAGTTCCTACAACAGCTTTGGCTGCCTTAGCATCTCGGGTGGTGCTAGACGGTAGGGAGCCTTGGCTACGGGTGTTGCGCCAGGAACGAGGTTTATTCGAAATTTTCGCTTGTCGATTCGGCGGTAGTCCGGGCAAATTCTCAAGAAGGCTTTGGATGGTCCTTGACTACGGGAATGTCTTGGACTCGGCTTCCCTTAGATTTACGTTCGACGTTGTGAGCGGAGGGTGCGTCGTAGTCCTTCTCGAGATACTGGCGCATCATCAAGGGATACACGCTGCGAAGTTGTCATTCAGGTTTGTCCTCCTGAACGACGGGAGTTTCACTTTATGGGCAGGGATACGGGTGAGTTTGTCGGAACGGACGATCTTGGCTCAAAAATGGGGTGACCAGTCCATCCCAACGATAGCGTCAAAGCTTAATGGTTCGATGGGGATTAGGTTGATGGGAAAAAGGTTTTAGGCAAATGAAGTATCGGATATCCTAAGTTGATGAGGGGTCAAATTTCTAAGAAGGCAAGGTTCCTTTCAGTTCTTGGATTACGTAGTATGACAGAAAATTATCGTTTGAAAGAGGACGTACCGGTAGCTGCATCGGTGTCCTGATGGGTTTCCTTTGCCGTGATTGCGAGAGCACTGAGAGTTTCTGTGGTATGCTCTAAGAGACAATCCCCACGGAGGTGCTGGTCGCTTCCACATTCGAGGCACCGCAGTTTTCTGTTTGCTTTTTCTGGACATCACCAGGGGTAATGCCCTACTTCGTTGCAAAGTCGGCATACCGGGCATCTTCGAGCATGATGGAAGTGGCACCTGTTGCACTGGGGGTGCGGTCCTGAGTAGGTTTGGGGTACGGTTGGGGTTTCCTGGTTGTTGCTGGTCCATGAGGTTTGGTGGTGAATTTTCCTTCTCTTACTCTCTCTTCGTTGGAAGAGGGCTGGAGGGGGAGGTAGGCAGTTGGTTCCAAAATCCTCGTCCTCGTCCTGCCTAGTTGGTACAAGAGGGAGAAGGGGTTCGTTGATTCCGAAGATCCCTTGGTTGATTCCAGCGACGATCTGGGCGATCACGCTTGGAAGTACCGCTTGGAATTGCACAACGATCTGTTCGGCGATGCGATCAGCGCGGCTTCTCTTGGGAGGCATGGTTCTACAAGGGAAAGAAGAAACTAGTTTAGAACGCACAAATTGGAAATTACCACAGGAATTCAACTCAAGAGTTAACAATTTTCGAGTACACGAGAGTAATGAGAGTGGACAATTACTACAAGTATGATAACGATAGTAGTAAATGAGTGTACAAGAAGGGTAACAGTTTACGCACGATGATGATTCAAGAATTTGTAATAATGTTTGACAATGGTAAAAGATTCACGCGATAAGACAAGTGTAATTAAATAGAAGATAGAAATTTTCATTAATAATAGGAGGTTTTAGTATATAGAACAAAATACTGAAAGAAATACAAGTACAATACATAGAGAAATAATAGATAATGGCTTAAGTCGTGTACAATGGAAAAATTACGACTAAGCCGGTACAGTACAAAAATAAAGGAAGGGATGCCTAATAACGCTCTTCGAAGAACATCATGGCGGCAATGGCTACGATAAGCGTTCCCATGACCAAGCAGGCTCTGGTGAGGCACTGCACTGTCCGGGCGGTGGCCTGAGCCGTTGCGATGATTCGCCGGGACTGCTGTGCCAACTCATTTGCAGCATCGGAGACTTCAAAGAGAAGAAGACCCTGCTCCTGGGCTTCCTCCGCGAGTCCCCGGACCTGACGGTGCAGGTTGAGAAACGCATCTGGTGGAAGAGGCTGGTGAGTAGGTGGCATCATGGGTCGGGAGGGTCCGGCCTCCTAGGCACGTCGTCTCTCTTCGATGAACTGACGATCCCCCGCGTAGCGTTACGAGATTGGAGTACGCAGAGCGGGATCGTAGGGATCCAAGAAAGACTGGGGAGGTGCGGGTCGGAACGGGCCCGACTGTTGATGCATAGGTACTCTAGCGTTGGGTCCTCGGGGTGGTGGTGGTGCTGCAACGGGCACCAGCCTAGGAGGTGGGAGTACCGTCCTTGGGCTGGACCCATTACTGCTGCTGATGGTCTGGGATGTGTCTTCCGTTGGGTCAGTCGTCTGGTTCAAATAAGTTCAAGTTCAAATAAGTTCAAGTCGCGTAGCAAGCGGTAAAAAGAGTAGTCTTAAAATCCTTACTATCCTTCTTATTTTTTTTTTCCCTCGAAATTTTTTTTTTTTCTTATTAAAAGAAATTTTTTTTTTTTTTTTTTTTATTAAAAGAAAAATTAAATCCACATGTTACTCTTAAAATCCTTACTATCCTTCCTATTTTCAAACTCTTTTTATAATATCCTATATATATATAAAGATGTTCCCTTTTAATATATATGTTGTTTTTATTTATTATATTTATATTTAACATAAATAATTATGTGAGATCTAAAAAAAACTTACTTACAATTAGTTAATAATTTAGTCACTTTGATATCACTTTAGTTGAGTTAGACAAAAGACGTACACTAGTTGGGAGTGGTCTTGTACTCCTTAAAAAAAAAGCTGAAACAAACACCCCTAGGATCCTGGTCTCGATTTCAAAGCTTCCGTTTAGTTCGGTCTGGTTTTAGACAGTTTCGTATTCACCATTTTCGAGTCGACTCTCTCATTTAATTTAGATCCAGTTAAGGCTTTCAAATCATCGAACAACAATGGGTTCACTGGCAGTTCCAACCTCGAAAACTGAAAGTTACGTAGACAACAAACGAAAAGATGATATCCGCATGGCCAACATTAACGCTGCACGATCAGTTTCCAACGCGGTACGTACATCGCTCGGTCCGAAAGGCATGGACAAAATGATCTCAACGGCTTCCGGAGAGGTTATTATTACTAATGATGGCGCTACTATTCTCAATAAAATGGAACTACTCCAGCCCGCTGCGAAGATGCTTGTTGAACTTTCCAAATCGCAGGATATCGTCGCTGGTGATGGTACTACTACGGTTGTTGTTATCGCCGGGGCATTGTTAAAACAATGCCATACTTTACTCACGGCGGGTATGCTTTATCATTTGTTTTATGATCGGATTAATTTGATGCTTCTTTAAACACATTATGATGCATGCGCATTTCAATGTCGTAAATATAGGCTATCGTATGTATTTTATCTAACTTTCAAATATCGTGATTATTTGAATCCGGATATGTTATTCATATGAGTTGCCATATGAGGTGGTATATCAACAGTGTTTAATGGGTCGGATATTTACACTAAGCGATATTAAATGTCGCTCTTGTATGTATCCGAATATATTGTGCATCCATATAAGTTGTCACGTGTGGTGCTACCTTACCAGTTTGCAAGTATTTAATTGGTATTATATATACAATAACGATATTTTAAATGTAGATGCATATAAAAGACTCATTTAAAGTAAGATACGTATTTAGATATGTGCTAGATGTATTGAACCATAGACTGAGTGTAATGAATAAGCAAGTTGTTTGCGTTGAATCCTAACGTTTGTCCATCAAAAAATAAAAAATAAAATTGGCTTTTGGAAAGTGACAGACTTAGGTTGTTTTTAGCTCTTTGTTTTTGGGATGGATGAATAATGTTTATGACAAACTATACGGTAATGCAGGTATTCACCCTACTGGCATATCGGATTCATTGCACAAGGTTTCAGTTAAAGCTCTTGAAGTGCTTACTGGCATGGCTGTTCCTGTTGAGCTTTCTGATCGTGCTAGTCTGATTAAATCAGCTTCAACTTCACTTAATAGCAAGGTAGTATCACAGTACTCGAGTCTATTAGCGCCTTTAGCTGTAGATGCTGTTTTATCAGTAGTGGATTCCGCCAAACCAGATATAGTCGATCTTAGGGATGTTAAGATCGTGAAGAAATTAGGAGGGACTGTTGATGATACAGAGATGGTTACGGGTTTGGTGTTTGATAAGAAGGTTAGTCACGCTGCTGGTGGGCCTACTCGTGTTGAGAATGCCAAGATTGGTGTTATTCAGTTTCAGATATCGCCTCCAAAGACTGATATCGAACAGTCTATTGTCGTGTCTGATTATACTCAAATGGATAGGATTTTGAAGGAAGAAAGGAATTACATTTTGGGGATTATAAAAAAAATTAAGGCTACTGGCTGTAATGTGTTGTTGATCCAGAAGAGTATTTTGAGGGACGCGGTTACTGATCTGTCATTGCATTACCTTGCCAAGGCTAAGATTCTAGTGATTAAGGATGTAGAACGTGATGATATCGAGTTCATTACCAAGACATTGAATTGCTTACCGATTGCAAATATTGAGCATTTTCGTGCGGAAAAACTAGGGTTTGCTGATATGGTTGAAGAGGCTTCACTTGGAGATGGAAAGATTGTGAGGATTACCGGAATCAAAGATATGGGCAGGACTACAACAGTTCTTGTTCGTGGGTCTAACCAGCTGGTTCTAGATGAGGCGGAAAGAAGTTTGCATGATGCTTTATGTGTGGTGAGGTGTCTTGTGAGCAAAAAGTTTCTGGTTGCAGGTGGTGGTGCACCAGAGATCGAGCTCTCAAGGCAACTTGGTTTATGGTCTAAAGTGTTGCATGGAATGGAAAGTTTTTGTGTGAAGTCGTTTGCTGAAGCTCTTGAAGTTATTCCGTACACTTTGGCTGAGAATGCAGGTCTGAACCCAATTACTATAGTTACAGAACTTCGTAACAGACATGCTCAAGGAGAAATCAATGCTGGAATCAACGTGAGGAAAGGTCAAATTACTAACATTTTGAAGGAGAATGTAGTGCAACCGCTCCTTGTGAGCACAAGTGCCATCACTTTAGCTATAGAGTGTGTTCGCATGATTCTGAAGATTGATGACATTGTTACAGTAAGATAGATTTTTCCATTAAAAACGAGTTTTTTTGCTCTTTTTTGTGGTTTGAATGTTTCAATCAATTGTTGTGTTTACGCACGACTAAGACCCGTTTTTGGATAAATTTATTTGTTAGGTTTGCTTCCTGTCTTTTATGCTGTTACTTAGGGAATAAAACTTCTTTCTCGTATCTTCATATTTGCATTTCCACTGTCTGGTAGTAAAGTTTTTCTGCATTTTTTTTTTCAGAATTTTTTCTGCATTTTTGTATGATTCTTTAGAATCCATTGATATGTGATTCTTCAATTTAGCAAGATATCTTAGCGTAAGAAGACATTGACCTTTTAGTACCGTCGCTGTTAAAAGTTAATTTTCTCGCTCTCGCCTGGAGTTTCTTAGTGGGATTGTACCACCTGCTCGACCTTGATCAAAACTCTAGGCTAAATGAATAATGATGGTAAATCGATCAGGAGATCATGCCTTAATCCTTATTTAATCTTTTGGCAAGTCATACTAAACTGCAACGTAGGTTACCTGATGCAAACAAAAGGGCTAACAAGGCTATTAAGAAAGCAAAAAGAAATCACGGTTTTCTGTCAATAACTATGGAATGACACGCATAACTTCTCCGCCGAACTTCAATTTGACAGGGATTAAACTTGACAAAAATCAACAATCTTCAACATAATAAAAATGAACCCATTGACGAAACAACAAAATTCGTTTTGATTGATTAAATAAGAGTGACCGAATATACGTGTCAGAGAGCAAAATAAATATCCAACTTATAAACAAACTAAACTTCGCCTATGAATCTGTAAGTGAAAAAGAATGTAACCATCCCCAACTTCCAGGATTGCATAATATATATAACCTGATCAATGTACAGGGTGTGCAATACAAAAAATTTAAGCATCCCGCATCTGTTTACGGGATGTTAAAGACGGAAATTATCTATCATATGAAGAACAACATCTGCACCATCAGAATTTAACCAATAGCTCTTCACCTGATTTTACAACAGAATAAATCACATTCAGTTACCATATTCTAACTAAAAACGCTTCTAACCATTTATATGTAATTCTCCCTTAATTAAAACTTGCCTGAATAGTACTGTGTGCAACATATCTTTGTGTACTCTTATGGAAGCTAACATCGACACGTTCCCATGTTTTTTGGGTAAGACCTCTGATCATCGCTTCTGAATATGCAACACAATGAAAAATTACTATATGTGTCAGACAACGTAACTAAAATGCTCATCAGGACCAGAAAAAGGGACAAATATAGTTGTCAATTAAAACTAAGGTTAAGTGCATGAAAGTGTAACAAACTTTGCGTTTTGCTCTTGTGTGTATCCAACTCTCAAAACCTCTATTGTGTGTATTAAACTCTTATTTTCTCATGTAATGGACCGGTTTAACTATAGGAAATATCTCAAATAAATTTCAGTTCATACATCATTTGTGAAAAAACTAAAGAGTTATAATACACAAAATAGAGGTTTTGAGAGTTGGATATACACAATAGCAAAACGGTTAAAGTTTGTTACACTTAACCCTTAAAACTAGTAATGTATATTATCAAATTTGATTTCCAGACGAGTGCAATTTTTTTACCAACCTTCAAAATTCTCGGGTGAAACTGCAGAAGCTGTGCCCATTTCGACTGCTTCACCAGCTTCTTGTGGATCTTGCTCGACATAAACGATGTGTGGGTACTTCTCATCTTCTGAGAGAAGATTTGACTAGAACCAGAGAAACAAACAGGGAACGGTTAGGTAGTGTATCTAAATTTACAATGATTATAGCAAATTAAGTGATAACATTTAGGCGAAAACCCACGTTTGGAAGTTCATTCTGACGGCGAATAGAAGATGTTTCCCATCCAACCATGTCTTGGCAGCCAATTAAGGTCAAACATAGGTAACAAAACAGTGACAGGAAAAAGGCTTAATTGCATACAAAGATGGCCATTTTTGGTCCAACGTTTTTTCCAAAAAAAAAAAACAATAAATATTAAAGTAATTTTAAGGTAATATGTAGTTGTTCAAAGAATGATTGACGTGTTACTAACTTTGACCATTTATTTTTTTTCCTAACGTGGAAACTGGAAAATGATTAACTTGAAATATAATCTTATATAAATTTTGAAACGCTGTTGATTTTTTGTTGCCTAAAAAATATATTTGACCAAAGTCAGGTTAGCTTTTTTATGCAATTTGCGCAAGGATTGGAAAAAAAAAATAGTATGCCAGAATAATAATAACAAACTTAATAAAAGATACGGTCATAGTTTGCATTAGCATATGCGACACGGCGCTTGAAAGACCCTAAAGCAGAGCTGCACAAGATGTGATAAATAACATTGTCAGAAAAATGAAACATGGGATGTTTAAGGCAAATGTTGGAATGAAAGATGCTTACATGAACTTAATATCCTTATCGTCATTAACCATACGAATTAAAAGGGGAGGTTCCCCATCATCAATGTCAGTGAGAAAGAGATGCTTCCCGGATCTACCAGCTACCCAGTGTGCAGTTTGTGATGCACTTTTTTCAAGAAAAGGAAGACCACAAAGTAATGGGAGCTGTGAGACCGTAGACAACCCGATGAGATATAATTAACTAAACATCTGTAGTTACAAAAGATCAGAACACTACCTGCCTATGTCCTCTAGAACCAAGATGTGGAGTTGCAAACGTTATGAAATTAACAGGTTGCAGACCAGCAATTGTAGCTTCCTGAAGTTGTTCGGATTCGGAATTGCTTGAATCCTTTTCATACAGTTTCCCAATAGCATATCGTGCAACTAAGCCACCTAATGAATGTGCTACAAACGAGATTTTTGACACCTCAGGCCAACGTTTAGTAACTGCCACCACCTACAGAAAATAAACTTGTACATTGTTATACGAACAAAATAACTAGTATTACTGTATCATGCATTATGACAAGTTCGAGTATGTTACAACGATAACAATTAAATCATATTTTTCGTGATGATAAGCAAACCAAAGATAGAAGAATACCTCTTCCGCCAACCGTTCGCCCATCCGGTCTACCCCATCAAAAGTCAAGGTTGATGAATTGCACTCACTGCCTGCTCAATACATATGAATTAACAATAAGAACTATGTCTAGAATCTAATAACAAGATAAAACGATTGCCCAGTTCAATCTAACCAAACAATGTTACATTAACACCAACTGAATTCAATGTTTAGCTATTAGATGCATAATACAGAACATGTGGAACAACCCGCATATAAAGAGTATAATTTGCCCTCATATGATGGGAAAACATAGTTAGTAAGTAGCATCAAAGTGATTAAAATGAACATGATTTAACAACAGAAAGCAACTACAAGGACATTCAAAAACTTGTAAAGCGTAAGAAGGACAAGAAGAATCGAACACTTGAGGAAAACAAAAGAAATAAGATCTTGTTTTATTTATACTTCTAGTACGAAAACAAAATATCAAAAGAGTTATTGGGTAAATCGAACCTAATGCATATCTATATTATAGACTTTGTTATTTGTTAAAACAAAAGGTATATATTGATTAATCAAGAAATGCGAGAGATGCAGAGTCATGACTCACAGTGTACAACAACTTTATCGGGAAGCTTCTTAACAAATTGCTTAGCAGCATATCCCCAATCTGTTGCACTGGACACAAGGCAGAACCAAATCATAATCTTAACGATACATATAATAGTAATCAAAATCTTAATTTTCAAGCAGGAAGCAGCAAAACTCAAATGAGATTATAATTTAGGTGGTCATTTATCAAGTGGGATTTGAGGTTCTTCGTTTCGTTTCGTTTCGTTTAAAGATTGGGAAGGGACAACTGCCTACACCGCCCCTAGTGGTCAACCCAACCCAACCCATCATAGCCGGTTTAGACATAAACCTATTTTGATCCGTTACCCAACCTATCCGACATAAAAATATATATAAATAACCTGCCAATGATGCCATTAACCATAATAACAAGATGATCAGGTTGAGGTTTGGGTCCAGGTGAGACAACATCAAAGCCATCTTTATTATCAGATTCAACAGGTTTATTCTGCTGACTAATAAAAAACCATTTCCCTAATCTAGGAATCAAATCCATATCCGAACTAGTAGTGGTAGCTGATGACGATGATGTTGTCGGTACGGACAATAACCTCGGTTGAAACACAACTCCAGGTCCTCCTAGATTGAAGTAACCGAGATTAAGAGGGGGTAAAACAACTTGGGGTTTTGTAAACATAAATGAATATGTTAAATCAAATCAATCAATTATTATGACTTTTAATTAATATGAAGAATAAAAGGTAGATTTAGTTGTTGATTGAGAGTAAAGTAAAGTTAATAATGGTGACTGATTATTGGGAGGGACCCACTATTGGCTTTTAACAGGTGAGAATTAAACAGTGAATGAGTCAGGGTTAGGGTCACAGCTGTGTGGTACAGATTCTTACAAACATATATAACTTTATCAACATACCAACTTAAATTATTTATATGATATATATTTAAAACCATGAATTTTAAAAATTTGTTCTTGCCATATCACAATCTGGTTCTCAAAAAGAGATGTTGCTTAATATATACTACTTATTTCAAAAAATCTTGTTCTATAAAAGACAAAAGTGATGTAGGAAAATTATAACGAATTTGATGATTATTATCAAAATTTATGATCGGTCAGATGATTAAATCTTGATTTTCTCATTTATTTATTGAACTTTGACTTTTAAGATTTTTTATTTTATTTTTCTAACAAGATTTATAATTAAATTAGGCAGATACAGTAGAAACTCGATAAATTAATACTCAATTATTTAATACTCTCTAAGATAATATTTTTTGTTGATCCCGACTCGGGGATAGGGTGCTAAATTAATAATTCACTAAAATTATAGGTTAATACATATTTAATAATTTCTTTAGACCCCATATAAATATAAATTAATAATCACTTATATATAGCATATTACATGAACGATTTATGAAAGTTTCTTGAAAAATGTCTCAATTGTCTTTTGTTTTTTGTTGAAATCAATTTCCCCTTGAATCTCGTCTCTAATTTTCCTTAGCATGGTAAGAACTTCTGGTGTTGTTTTCTCATAGCTCAACAAGAAATTGTTCAATGTGATTGCCGCTTTAATAGCTTCGTTTCGCGAAGGGGGTTCCATTGTAGAACTTTCATCATCTTCTTCATCGATATCATCTTTATTAAGATGAGAAGCCATGTTTTTTGTTGTTTTTTTCACACCTTTAAGATGGGAAGCCATGTTGTGTGTATGATTTGTTTGTGTTAACCTATTTTGATCTTATATTATATAGAAAATATTTTTAATGTCCATAAAGTGATACATTGAACACAAGAAGCATAATAAGGTGGAAGATTGAAGGTTTTTTTCAAATTGGGTCGTTTGTATACAATAATTAAGTGGAAGTTTGAAAGGTGTTTGTAAACTAAGTATTCTACTATAAATTAATAAAATATTTGTTAATATATAAATTAATAATTATTAATTTATCGATTAATTAATAACTCTTTTAGTTAATAAATTTTGGTTGTCCTAAGTATATTATTTTATAAAGTTTCTATTGTAGTATATATAAGACAAAGAAAGAGATGATGTAGCAATTGAACCAACTAGTACTAATGACATCGAATCACGATTATTGTCTTAAATATCAAAGAAGACTTAAAGGATAACCCAAAAGAGGACAATGACGAGACATGATGAGAAGTACACGAGTTTACAATCCATTTAGAAGAAGGAATACATGACAACAATGATAAGCTTGAGAGAACTATAACTTGAGGTTGCAATGCTATAAAGTTTTGAAACTATTAGAAAAGGATTCATTTGAACAACTTGGCCCGACTCGAGGCTTCGTGTGGCCTAAAACATTATTTAAGGTGTTAGAGAATAATGCCATTAAAGTTATACTCTTTTTATGTATGTAACCTTTTTCTGTCTTCCATCGTTATACAAACTCCATTACGACATATTGTTTATTCTTGATTCGTTACATTTAAAGGTATTTTCCCATAATATGTTGATTAGAGTATGGGAAAAAAGAACCTTATGTCAAAATTCCGAGGCCTAAAGTGTTCATTATTAGCTTTATGGTTGAGCCGATTCTATAAACAACGAAGAAAATAATCTTTAGTCTTTACGACAAACCATAATAATAAACAGAATCAACGGAGAACAAAAACCAACGACAAACTCGAAACAAAAGTAAAATCAACAAAATATTTGAACATATCAAAATAATCAAACTCGAGTCTCAAATAGCAACAATATAATACAAAATCTTTTCTAAACAATACTAGAGGCATAAAATAGCTATAATATTCTTTTAATTAAAAGTTTGAATCATGTTGGAACATTTACCGTCTTAAAGAGTTATTACCATAATTAGTTTTTTTTTTACGAACAAAGATAAGAAAATACCCAATGGCTGCTGTTTCCTGAGCTCCACACAAGATCTTCGCTGTTCAAAACGTAAGTCCAGATATTACGAACATGCAGTTCAAATTTTAAGACGATTCAACTCTTTGATCTTCGGAAAATATAAATTGAAACTTCTACTAGAAAGCAATATTCTCTCTCTTTCTCTATCTCTAGTTGTACGCACACGACTTACAATTCTGAAAAGTGAGTTTACCCGTAGCAAAACCAAACATCAAACAAAGATTTTATAAGAATGAATAGACCATGCTCAAATAAAAAAAAATGAAACAAAAATATATGTATTGCATACGAAGGCTTTATGCCAAACTGTGTTCATTGGAAGAACTCTCATCCACATCTTTTCTTAGAATGCAATTAGTCTTCGCAAGATGTGAGATCTTGAGCCTTTATGGATGATATTCCACCGATGTATATATGTTGGTCTTATATTGTTGAAACACTTCGTCCTTTATCTAAACGGAAAGTTTGATGAACATTATTTGGAAGATAATCTTAGAGCACCCGAAATGCAAAGTTTATAGAGAGGTTTATGGTGACGTTGAATTGACGTGACATATATTGTGTTTGTCTATGGATTATTTCATAAAGTCCATGCAAGTTTATAGATCAGAAAAAAATATGAGGTTTATGTGCATGAACTTCCACAAACCAATAGAATTCAAATTTATCATATATAAAAATTAAAGTCTCTCATAAATAATTAAGGGATAAGTGCATGAGAATGTAATAAACTTTGTTCGATTTGCTATTGTATGTATCCAACTCTCAAAACTTCTATTGTGTGTATTGAACTTTTATTTTTTAACAAATGATGTAAGAACCGGATTTTTTTGAGAAATATTAAATTTAAAAAACCGGTTACACGTCAGCAAAAATGCGGTCCGTTACATCATTTGTGAAAAAAATGAGAGTTGAATACATTCAATAGAGATTTTGAGAGTTGGATACATACAATAGCAAATCGCACAAAGTTTGTTACATTCTCATGCACTTAGCCCAATAATTAAAGAAAGAATATGTCGATAGGAGTTATAAACTTTTTGAAGTTTATAGGAGTAAAAAACTAAGTTTATAAAAAAATAAGGTTTATAAAAATCTGACGTGACATGACGTGATTATGCTATGAACTTGATAAAATCCATGTACTATTTCATATGACAATAGAGTAATTTAAGGCCATTCAAGAAGGGGAATCGATCAAGTTCGAACATGTTTTCAGCTTATTAACATCACTGTGGATCTTGCTTTCTTGAAAGTTTCGGCATTCAAGTTTAAAGACCCTCAAAAGGCGGCTGGTGTTCTTCGTAGATGAGATCTGAATACATCGTGGTTAGCATAGATTAATGTTAATTCGTTGGTTTGGTAGTATGGTTTGTTTAGTCAAGGTTCTCCTTGATGCTATCAATGTAATCATCTTGTAACGCTTACGTATGCGCTATGAGCATTTGTTAGAGTCATTTAATAAACATAAAAGTTTTCTTTAATAAACAAAAGTAATTAAAGTAAATATTAGGAAATTAGGAAATTATCAATTAAAACATAGATCTATATATTGATAATTTGTGTTTATTTAATGACAATTTAACCGATGCTCGTAGGAAAGTAAAATTATTCGAAAATAGTGAGTATAGACTAGTATATTTGATAACAACTAAATGGACTCTAAGTAAGCTACGAGTGATATAATTCTTAACGAGAATCTATATAACGGTAATAAAACATGACACATAATATTAACTTATTAGTACGGTCGTTCTCCAATAACATTTCCGACAGGGTCATAGTTGCAAGTCATAAACACATCACCGGTATCACAAACCACTCTAGCACACCCAACCCGTCGTGTTGTTTTCCAAACGATTTGAGTGTAATGCCCACATTGTTGGCCAGACAAACACGTATTACTTCCATATCTATAGAACTTCTCTTCCCCCGCCCAAGTATTCACTGCATCGACCGCGGACCATGATGATCCACTGCCCCAATATATGTTCTCTCCTAACTTAAAATCATCCTCGGGAAACGAGTGCATCAACTCGCAATCCCCTTTTCTCTGCCCAGCCCACCATTGGGCGTATCGTTGGAGTTGGAAATCCCAAGCTAATGGGATTTCCCACTTAGCTGCCCGAACCATATTTTGGGCAAACAAGAATTGTAACGACTCCCATGTGCAACCGATGCAAAGTTGTTTAGAGGTTTTGTACACGGTTTCGTTGTCGGGTTTTTTATGGAATGTCGGGCTTGGTGTCGAGGAGACGGAAAGAGCGAGGGAAGTTAAGAGGAGGATAAAGAACAAAAGTAGAGATGATAGTGTCATCTTTAAGTGGCAGAGGGCAGTGATTGGTGATGAGTTGAGAAGAGTATATATCTTGTTGGAAATGTAGAATGTGAAATTCTAGAAGATGTGATTATGTGAATGTTATTGATTCAAAGCTAACAGCCTAGCAATAATGCAAAACCATGTGTATGTATGTAGTGAAAGGCAAGTTTATATCGGGATTTAGCTATGGATCGTTTTGATCTTTATAAATTCGGATCAAAATCCTGCTCAAACATTATTTACATAACGTTATGTGTTGTAATTCATTATAAAAACTATTTAGATATGCCCTTAACTATTTAGATTACTGAATTCTAGTTTGGATCTTAATAATGTAATTTGTAAAGCTTGTTATTAATAATTTAGTGTAGGCCGAGATAGTGGCCAGCAATCCTATATCTTGTCTTGTTATAAGTATATGTTTATAAATTAAGTTAAATGGATAATTAGACAAAAGAAATTATATAAATCTTCTACTATTAAGAAGTCATTCTCAAAGACTTAATAAAATGAAGGTATTTTTATTTTTTGATTATTAGAAGATAATAGGTTAGTTATGTTGGTTGAACCCGTGAATCATATATCTTGGAAGATGAGATATGCCTCCTCTCCATGAGCTGCAAATGTGACACCTCGATCTTTCACATTATTGTAGGCTTTGTTTGCTTTCGTCACGGGCTTCCATGCTTCCAAAACGAGTTATATTTTTTACGTCAACACTCAATTTTGAATGCTTAATATGAGATACTTTTTGTAAGAAAAACAAAACATAACTGTAAAGAATGATACAATCTTTTATCTTTGTTATTATTTTTAATATATAATAAAAGAGGATCTTAAATTCTACATGACGAAATAAGGTTCCTTAGATTGGTTATCTTCTTTGTGCCGTTAGATCAGATTGATGATATCATCAAAGACTATTTCTATTTTACACTCTCTTACAATCTATTTCATTTACATCTCTACTGAAATAAAAAAAAACATAAGTTTATTTTACTTATAAATCGCTCAATTTAGACTATGATTTACTATATTGTTATTTTAAAATATCCTCATAAAAATATCGAAACATGTATATAAACGTAAAAGTATATATATTATTTTAACCATAAGCAAACTTAAAATCTATGTAAACAAAAATTTAAGAGTCAAAGTTTATCTTTGTCCGCACTATCGCGGGACAATAATCTAGTTATCAAACGTAACATACGTTTAAGAAAACAATAAAATTCCTAATGGATCAAGTTTATGAATTGGGTATGGGCTAACATTATTCCAATAAACGGTATTAACAAGTAATTTTAATTAGCTTGTTCGCATATATATGAATTCAGAAAAATATACTTTAGTCATTTAAGTTTAAAGTAAGATTACAAGACAAGGTTTCTATCCCTTGTAATTATGTTATTAGTGTGTAACTATTTCATTTCCATCGGTAAACAAACCTTTAAAAGTACTCCAATTTTAATAAGTAAAGGACTAGTTGTTACCCGATAAATGTCCTCGATAAGAAAAAACAACTAATGAAAATCACTTGAAAATCAATTAAGCTCTCTCACTCTTATATAACATGATTTTAACTTTATATATAAAGGATGAACAAGATAAAGAAAAATACATACACGTAATAAGTGTTGGTTATATTCTTTGGTTAGGATATATAAATTAAATGGTAATCGAATATTTTAATGAATTATGTATCACTTTTTAAAAGAGGTAATTCAACTATATATGCATGCGTATCACGCATTCGCGCATATATCATTTTGGGATAAAACAATAATTTTGTTTAAAGTTTTTGGCCCAAACTCAAAACCCCCTTGTTTGGAGGATTATGATGTTTTTTGTTTTATATCTCGTGTTCACCGTATTTTGTAATTTATGGAATTCCAAAGAAATATGATAATATTATGAGATTTAAACGGCCCATTTATCTCATAAGTAATAGTTATTATGGTATAAATTGATTGTTTTCTTATTCGATAAACATAAGATATATATAGATACAATACATGGATTAGACTTATCCCATAATAAATCAATACTAATCTAATAAGAATAATTTAGAATTTATCTATCCAATACGCCCCCACATATTTATCTATCTAATACGCTCCTGTGGATTGAGCGGGAGAAGACTTTCGAACACTCAAGCTGAAACGAAAATCAAAGAACAGTGGAAAAGGAAGACCTTGGATGAAGATATCAGCATATAGATAACGAGATGGAACATGATAAACTCGAACCTGTCCGGCATCTACTTTGTCAAGAAAAAAATGTATATCTATTTCAATGTGTTTGGTAATTTGATGTTGAACTGGATTAGAGGACATATAAACCGCACTGACATTGTCACAAAAAACAATTGCTGCAGTAATTATGTAATTCAAGTAAAAGATTACTTAACCTAGCAGTTTCCGCAACCGCATTAGCAACACCATGATATTCAGCTTCAACACTGGAACGAGAAACAATTGGTTGAAGCTTCGAAGACCATGATAAAAGATTAGCACCAATTAAAACACAATAACTAGAAATAGAACGGCGAGATGTCGGACACCCACCCCTATCCGCATCAGAATACGCACTAAGCTGAGAGGCAGACGAAGAATATAGTTGTAAACCGTGATCTGTAGTTCCACGAACATAGCGAAGAATATGCTTGAGAGCATGTAAATGAGGCTCTAGAGGATCATGCATGTAAAGATATATCTGCTAAACAACACAAGTCAAATCAGGGCGAGTAAATGTCATATACTACAACGCCCCCGCAAGACTACGGTACAAAGAAGGATCTGAAACGGGAGGACCACTGGCAACAAGCTTAGAATCCGTATCAACATGTGTCTTGCACGGATTGTAATTCAACATATTTGCGCGCTCAAGGATGTATGTAGCATATTTTTGCTGCGAAAGAAACATACCAGATGAATTTCGAAGCACAAATATACCCAAAAAATAACTTAGAGCTCCCAAGTCAGCCATAGCAAACTCTCTGTTGAGAGCTGAAATAATACGTTGTAAAAGAGCAGAAGATAAAGCTGTAAGAATAATATCGTCAAAATATAATAACAGATAGTTGTATCCGATCCCTGTTGAAAAATAAACAAAGACATATCCGTTTTGTTGTGCTGAAACCCATTGTGTGTAACATAGTGTGCAAATCTTTGAGACCATGCTCTAGGGGCATGTTTGAGACCATAAAGAGACCGACGCAAAATACAAACATAATCCGAATGTTTAGAATCTACATAACCCGGTGGTTGATGCATATAAACCGTTTCGTTAGGATGTCCATACAAGAAAGCATTCTTAACGTCGAGCTGATGTATAGGCCAATCCCGCGATAAAGCTAAACTGAGAACAGTACGAATAGTCGTTGGCTTGGCAACTGGACTAAACGTTTCACTGCAAACAATCCCCAACTGTTGACTACGACCATTCGCTACAAGTCTTGCTTTGTAGCGACTAACAGTACCATCTGCATGAAATTTCTGTCGAAACAACCACATACAAGTAACAATATTAACACCCGAAGGTCGGGGAACAAGAACCCAAGTGCTTGACTTCTTGACCAATTCTCACATTAATTATGCTTTAACTATGCATCCAGGGATACAGGAGGATCATGTTCGTAGCTTCTGGGTTATTGTTGTTCACTCCAATCAGAATGATATACCTATGATCACAGCTACTGTTGCTAGGAAGAAGATCACGGTCACTGAAGCAAGTCTTCAACTTCATCTTCAACTTCAAGATGAAGGAGGTATAAACACTCTTCCTAATCAAACTCTTTTTGAAACTTTTCAAAGAATGGGATATGAGGGACAATTAACCACAACTTCTTTTCAAAAAGGGTTGTTGTCTCCTCAATAGAAAATTTTAATGCACACTTTGCAACAATCATTATCCCAGAAAAGAACATGTTGGAATAAAGTTGCTAGTACTTTGTGTAACGACCCGAAAATATTTAAAGGACTAAATTTGTAATAAGTTTTAAGTCAAAGGGGGTTTTTTGTTATGAATTTGGTATTATGGACTAAAGTTGTTATCATGGCAAACTATGGGGTTATATATGAAACTTGTTAATTAATTCCTTACTTAATAGTGAAGAAAGGATAGAAAGATACATATATGGATATGCATGTGTGTGTGTGACTGAAAAAGAAAGAAAAGAAAGAAAACAAACTAATTCGGCTAGATTTTACGAAGACGATTCGATATTCATATTTCGTCGGATAAATAAATGGAAAGCATATTTGCACTCTTGGAGTCGAGGGGATCATTCCGGTATAAGCGAAAGTTAGTTTCACGGGGTTCATTTCGGGTTGAATCGATATCCGTTTTGTATTTTGAGGTATAACTCGTGTCTTTTACGTTAGTAATCAATATATAAGTGTTTGATAGCTTAAAACGGAGGTTTAATTGTGTTTCGCCGAGCTTTATTGTATTGTAAAAACCTGCAACTCGAGGTGGAATAACGGGAAAGATGAAGTTGCATAAAAACGTTAGCATGCTGAGTTATTTGCCCAACCGGCGGCTGAACCTAGTCGGCGGTTGGGAGACTGGCAACTTTCAGTTCGTGTTATTTTTATTAGTGTCGCGTTTGGAATGTTTAGCGATACACTTGGTGTCGTTAAATTAGTATAAGAGAATATCTAGTCGTAATCCTTTAAGTTAAATTCGGATAAGATTGTGACGTAGTTTTGGTAAATGTTACTTTTAATAGGTTTGTGTTTGAATTCAAATTTCGGACTTAGAGGTTGGAGTTAAAGCGGGATTGAGGTGAGTATTCAGTTTTAAAACTCGAGCAAGAGATAAAAATAGGTTTTATAAAGTGTTTTGTGGGAATGTAAACTGAGTTTTACAAAGAGTATTTGAGAGATGTAAATTGTGTTTTACAATGAGTATTCGAGAAGTGTAAACCGATTTTTACCAAGAGTATTTGGGAAAATGTAAAATGAGATTTTACAAAGTGTTTGATATAGAGATCTTATAGATCATTTTATAAGAAGATTTAAAAAAGAAAGAGTTACGTCTCGGGTTGTATCGAGTTAATTACATTTGTGTGTGTAGTAGTGTATTTTTACTTTATTAAATGTTGAGTTTATTGCATGTGTGTTTATTGCAATAGAGTTATGTGTTAAGTTTATTGCATGTGTGTTTATTGCAATAGTGTTAAATGCTTATTTAGTATACTTTGGAGATCATTTTGCATGTGTGTTTATCGCAAAAGATTTATATATTGTGTTTTATATTGCATGTGAGTTTATTACAATAGAAACCTATAATTGTGACCCTAGCATGCTATGCCTGGGTAGCTACTCATTTTATCAGTGATTGTGACCTAGTAGAGTTGAAACTAGGTAAGAGACTGGCTAGCCAAACAGAGATGTATTCCAATTCTAGACTCTTGGATACACCGTGGTATTGGGACATGTGTCTCGTACTGGAGTGACATATTTGACTGCGAGCGATTCTTGTCTACCGTAGAGTTTAAACGGATTTCTGTCACGTTGGACTGAATAGAAGTGGATAGTGCCCGACTGAGACTCGGTGTCATGAGTCGCTTCTATTACTTCCCAAACGGCAAAGCAATCGTTAACCGGCGGTTGTGGAGTCGGATCTGCGAAAGTAGCATACAAGTTATTATAATAAATAGGAGTCGCGACCTAGTTTATTATATTATTGTCGTATGCACGAGTAGCTAATAATGGGGATCCCTTGGATTGTGAGTTTATATCTAAGGAATTTGAGGTTGAAACTAGAGACGGAGACATACAAAGACTTGATGATTAATGCATAGTTGATTATAGAGTTTAATCAAAGGTGTTACATGCATTTAATTATATTTAAGTGTTATTGTGAACTTTTCGGGTGGACAAGGGTTGGGAACTTGAGACGTATTTAGATATTATAAACTTGTTTTATAATATTTATTACCCTGATTACTCGCCAGCTACCTCTTTTTCAAAATGTGTCTTTTGCTTGTAGGCAGCTTAGCAGGTAGGGCTGAGAAATACCGACCGAAACCGACAGGCCCGACCGAAACCGAAAATACTGACCGAAACCGAAACCGAAATACGTGCATCCGGGGCGGTAGTCGGCGGAAGTATTCATCGTTTTCGGTATTCGGGTCGGGTCGGTAGTTCTACCGACCAAAACTGAAATGGCCCGACCCAACCCGAAAAATAATTAGTCATTTAGGGGTTTTTGTTGCTCAGGTGTGTTGTGTCTGTGACAGTCAAAATAGGAAAAAGAAAATCCAAACCAATTGAATCATAAGTGGCGGCGTTCATTATTATCGCAGAAATCAGGTAACTGGGTGGGTGGTTGGGTGGTTGAGTACCAACATAACCTGATTGCACTCGGAGTTGATGAAAGATTAGCCCAAGTTTGTTCAGAAAGTGGTGCAATGGATCCGCTAATGGATTCATATGTTGAAACTTGAAAGAATGCAAGCAACAACAACGGTAACTAGCCACCAAAGTCTTCATATGCTGTTATCTTTGATTTTTTTTTTACTATATAATATAGGAGTGTTTGTGTTTCTTCTTGAGGCTGATAAAGTACAGCCACCAGTGTCTTCATAGAAAGCTTTATACTCCTGCTGTTGTTGGCTTATAATTAGGTTTGATTGAGGCTTTTACTATAAAAATTTATTTTCGGTATTTTCGGTATTTTCCACCCGAGTAGCCCGTCACAATACCGAACCGACCGATGCAAATTCGGTTCGGTTTCGGTTGAATGTTTTGTCTATTTTCGGTTTCGGTATTAGTCGGTATTGGTTCGGGTCGGGTCGGTATTGGCCCGATGCTCAGCCCTATTAGCAGGAGTTGACTTGGTGAGCAAGTGTTGTGGGGTAGTTACCTTTCCTTTTGAGACTTGTATTCTACGCCACGTGTTGAGTAAAAATTTTATATATATAAAGTTTTAAAGTGAATATATTACGTAATGATAATGTAATATTTTGAAGGTGTTTTTAGAGTAACTCGTGGTTTCTATTTAGAACCGCAATTGTGAAACTAAAATGTTTTATTAATTAGATTTTGCGCATTTAACTCTGATCAAGTGAAAAGTTTTTGAAAATCGAAAATTTTGGAAATCACGGCGTTACACTTTGGCTACTGCCATGGTATGTCTTGCAACAAACCAACTCTTTAATTTTTCAAAATTGATTTTTGATGGTATGTTGTGGAACTTGGTCCATCCTGAACAGAAATTTTTGATGTACCCAAGATTCCTACAACATGTGTTTAATGGTGAGTTTAAAGAACTTTCAAAATCAAACTCAGATTTTGCATCTAAATCTCATGGAAGAAAAGTTTTTACAAACATGAAAAGGATAAATAAAGGTTTTTATGGGCATGTTACTCCATTGTTCTCAACATGAATGGTAGTAACTACAAATACAATGAAGGGACCAAGTGCTCAACTTGAGTCTCAACCCACACCTGCTCTTGCTTCATCTTCTACACATTTAGTTACTACTCTGACTACTCCTGTTATTACTGTAACAACACCATCTGCTTCCAATCTTACTTCACCATCGCCAGTTGTTTTTCATTTTCAAAGAAAGAAGAAAAAGACAAAGAGAACTCCTTCTTCGTTTATTGTTGCACCTACACTTGATTTAAGTACTTTACCAAAAACTCTTTCTGGTGAGGCATTCTCATGGGAACATAATGGGCTTTCTCCCACACACAAGGAGGTGGTCTATAAGGAGGGGGGTGACCATGATGGAAGAGCTCATACTACTTTTGCATCACCTAGTGGTGCACATGACATTTTGACAGGTTATAAGACCCAACCATTGGCAACATCTAATGATGATGATGATGATTTTGAGGCAGCATTGGAGGGTGGACCGAGGTGACAAGAAACTAAAGGGGGGGGGGGGGGGGGGGGGGGAGATGCTACTGCTAGGCAGGAGGCTTCCTCTTTACAAACTTTCAATGATCTACAAGTGGTACTCAACAGGGAAGTGGTGAGAAAAGATATAGCTATCCAAACTTGTAATTGGTGGATATGTGCCTAAATGTTACTGAAAAGGTGGACAAACAAGCTGAGGAATTGACTGTGTTGAAAAGATTGGTACTCAGGTTAAAAAGAAGAAACATTTAAAGTTTCAGCTAAAGAAGAAAAAGCCAATGATGAAGGATGATGCTACTTCTCCAATGCCCTCAAGTTCTTCAAGTTCATCTTCACATGAGGATGATTATAAAAAGGGGAAGAATGTGGAGATAGATGAGATGGGGCATGGTACCGAAAAGAAAAGTTCTAAAAAGGTTATCACAACAACATCTGATCATAACAAGAGACTCTACAGAGTTGGTAAAATTATTACAATTCTAATTTCTAATATAACCTAATGAATTTGAAAAGGTTATAATACTTTTGAAAAATAATATTAAAAATAATCTAAAACATGTTTATACTTGATCTTAAAAATGAATAGCTATCATTATACTATCATTATACTGAAACACAATATTATTATAAATAAAGTTTTTAACTAATTTTTATGTAGTTGTCTTCTTAATGACAGTAAAAAAAACTAAACAACCCATTATTATCACAAAGAATTGTATAGTTTAAAGCATAAAAATAAACATATCAACATAGACGGTGATTATAAAATGTAAGAGTGAAGATATAATCACAAACTTAAATTACAATTTATTCAGAATCAAGTACACTTAATAAATATAACATTTATTGTCGGTAGACCTTTCAAGAATGCAAAAAAATTAAAGTAATTTCTTGAGGATTCGTCATTAGCAACTTCTAAGATGTTCATTCAGCAAGCAATCTATATCGAAAAGAAATCAATTACAAATCAATTTTTCAATATATATGTTTGTTTTTCATTTAGTGGGAAAATGAACCAATTCATAGCATATATTAACCAAATTGATCATGTAAGCAATCAAACACAACCCATATAAAGCAAAATAAACGATATAACAAGCGGTGTGGCGATAGAGACCTCCGGTTATCATTTTACATATAAGTGAATTATGGTCCACAAACACATAGTCTTTTATCCAAATTAGACTCAGGATTAAACTCTATAAACACTTGGTCTTCTGAATGGATTGCTCGATGTTGACACTGGAATGACAATATGAGTTTGTGGTATGATTACCCATTTTGAAGGACAAATCTTACTTTTGTATCTGAACTATTCTCTACGTAATTGGGTGAATAACTAAACTGAGTGCTAGTAAATGGGTGAATAACCAACACGTCCCAATCATAAGTAAATGGGTCAAAATGTTCACGTTCAATTTACGATAACTAACGGACGAAGACATTTTTTTTTTTATCTTTCACAATTGAAATACAAAATGAAGCTAAAGAATACCTGATCAAAAAACATTGAGATGGTTATGACATTCCCACTCCATATGGTCTTGCAAGTTGGTTAACCGGACTATTATGACGGTTTATATTTTGAGGTGCACCAGGGAGCTCTAGAGCTCTTGACGGATTTCTTCAACCCAGTAATCATTTTTTGAGGTAGCCAAAACATGTATTTTATCATTAAAACGTCCATATTTATTTATAATGTTTAATCAAACATGATCAAATTTAAATCCGTAAATACAAATTAAAAAGCAACAATGGTTTTGGTTTTAAGAATAGTTGGCTAGTTCACAAATCTGAAGATTATAGTTAGTTCCAAAATGAAATCATAAATGATTCGTATGAGACCCATAGTCGCAAATCTGCCAACGATTACTAAATAAAATTTTAAAATCATAAATTTTGTTTTGAGTAATATCATGAGTGATATGAATCAAAAACATATGAAAATTACGTGTAGTAATATCATGAATATGAAATCCATATCTACGCACTTGTTACACATGGAGACAATTTAAAATTTCTAAGATATCAGGATTTATTATTTATTAGATAAACTGAATTAGATAAAAGCATACCATTAATTTGTAGCTTTGCATGGTGATACGAACCAAACCGGTAAATAATGAAAACAAACCAAAAATAGAATAAACAAAGAAAACGATTGCTAAATTCAGACTTTCGAGAGGTCGATCGGCTCTCCCACGGTTTACTTTGAGAGGTTGCAAACCAAAATCGTATCACCATGCAAAGCTACAAATTAATACACTGCTATGTGCTAAAACAAAATCGTGTTAATAGAGTTTGCATAATAAAAATGTATTGATTAATAATGGTTTAAGAATGAGAAGAAAGATACATTTTGGTGGCAACTAACCCTGAAGAATAAAGGTATAGATAACATAGATATAAGAGCATACTGTTGAGAATTGCAAGTGATGCCATCAACCCCTAGCACTTTTATCATCATCGTCAGTTTCGGGTTTGATTACCCACCGATCACAAAGAGTAAGCTAAGTGGAGAGGGAATGTGTCATTGACTGTAATTATGGAAAGAAGAAAAAAAAACACTTACTGTTCTCTTGAAGAACAACTACAAGGAGCGGGTGGGTTATCAAACCCCGTTGGAGGATGAAAACTTAATAGTGGGTCAAATATGTGATTGTTAAGTAAAACAAGTTTATATAATCAATAACCACGATTCACCAAGTCCTATTAAATTATTAAAATTAAAGTAAGACATAGAGGTATAAAAGGATATATGATCACATCTTCTTAAAAGGCCAGGTTTGTAACTCGGCTGAAATGAAAAACATAGACAGACAATAAGTAGTATATTTCAATTAAAATTAAGAAATTAAACAAACGTACCTGTTCTATAGAAATTAATGTCGTAAATCAGAAGGAAGTAAGCAAGACAACAACTTCGAGGTCTAGTATTACAACAGGAAGAAAATGTCTTGGGGTACCTATTACCTAAAATATCAATATTGGCAATCAAAAAATAGTGAAGTTGGGAAATGGGCAGGAACAAATCCACATAAATAAAATTACGTGGAGTAATATCATGAATTTGAAATCTGACAGTAAAGGGGACGGTACCCCGACAAAATTTTATTAAAACTTAAAAATAGAAATACAATTCAAGCAATGGTTATACCCATTGAACCTGTGCCTAAATATTGCATTCCCAAAACACACTTTGGGAACAAAACTAAAAAAGAAACAAAACGTCTATCTAATGTTTTAATACAATACGAAAAATGTTTTAATACAATACCAAAAAGACAAAACAAAAAAACCAAACCAATGCTCCTTAACCTGCAAAACAAAAACACCAACACAAATAGGATAATAATAGCAACATAAAATCATTAAAACAAAATACCAACAAGACACCAGTTGACTATTAATAGTCAAACTGTATCTGCACTCTAAGTTACACAAAAACCATTGTTTTTGAAACCTTGCAACATACCAAAATCCGCCACTATAACACCAAACCTTGTATCAAACACTTTTATAGCGGAAATTTATTGAATAACCCAAATACCATAATTCCCACACTTATCAACACCCATATTCATCCTCCAAAAAGAATCAAACAAAAGCATACTCTGTCAAAAAGGAGTTGACTTTCAATAGTCAAATAACAAACAACCAAAATCTTGCTTTGCTTGAGTAAGAAGCGCCAACCAAAACCGAATGAATCACCAAAATTCCAGCACCACATCAGCCATAACATATACAAACCTGGCCAATAACTTTGACGATGCAACACCACTTTACATCACCGATACACAGACAATTAAAAACATAGCACACACACCCATATCCCATCTCTGACGTCTAATCATCATCACCAACATACATATTTGACAAACCATTCCCTTTACGACCCCGAGACACCACAAGAACCCCCCCTTTTTAGTTTCATCGATAACCAAAGTCTTGATCGGAACTTAACGACACAGCTTAACATGAACAGGGAGAATGAAAACAGAAGACCAATATACCAAAGAGAACTAACCACAGAGAATGAAACCGAAAACAGAAGACCAATCATTCTTAAAGCAATCAAACCCACAAATAACAGAAACCGATTTCAACACCTCTTCTTGAACCCCATTTTCTTTAACATTCAAATGAACAAAACATTTCCAATTTCCATAACTTCTTCACTCTGATAATTTTTATTACTAACTTGTAATCTTGAGAAAACGGTTCCTTGATTCTGAGACTGAAAACAGAAGACACATATACCGAAGAGAACTAACCACGGAGAATGAAAACAGAAGACCAATACACTCTTAAAGCAATCACACCCACAAAAAACCGATTTCAACGGCTCTTCTTGAACCCCAGTTTCTTTAACATTCAAATGAACAAAACAATTCCAATTTCCGTAACTTCTTCACTTTGATAATTTTTATACCAACTTTTAATCTTGAGAAAACGGTTCCTTGATTCTGAGACTGAAAACAGAAGACCAATACACTGAAGAGAACTAACCATAGAGAATGAAAACCGAAGACCAATATACTCTTAAAGCAATCAAACCCACAAATAACAGAAACCGATTTTAACGCCTCTTCTTGAACCCCAATTTCTTTAACATACAAATGAACAAAACATTTCCAATTTCCATAACTTCTTCACTTTGATAATTTTTATTACCAACTTGTAATCTTGAGAACTGAGACTGAAAACAGAAGACCAATATACTGAAGAGAACTAACCACGGAGAATGAAAACAGAAGACCAATACATTCTTAAAGCAATCACACCCTCAAATAACAGAAACCTCTTTATTTCATCAACACAGCACATGCCAAACCAACCAATCCTCCACTAGAAATAAATTACTCAGACATGACACGACATGACTCGACATGACTCGACACGATACGACACGACACGACACGACACAACACAACACGACACGACTCTCTCTCTCTCTCTCTCTCTCTCTCTCTATATATATATATATATATATCTATCTATCTATCTATCTCTTTCTATCTCTCTATCTATCTATCTATCTATCTATGTTCTATCTACCTACCTATCTATCTATCTATCTATCTATCTATCTACCTATGTATCTATGTATCTATGTATCTACCTATGTATCTACCTATGTATCTATGTATCTATGTATCTACCTATGTATCTATCTATCTATCCTCCTATCTATGTACATTGCAATCAAAAGACTATATACAATATAAAACAAGAAAATGAAAATGTCCCGATAAGAAATTATATTTTGCAGTTACCTGAATCCCATATGTTCCTTGTTTGTATAAAGATTTACGGTTTGAGGACCTACAAAATGGATAAGAATCAATAATGAAAATTCAGATCGAGCGTGGCACAAGCTTAAAATGTCTGGCCAGAAAACGTATAGTAAATATTTCAAATATAACAAATTGATATAATAACAACAGGACACTCATATCCTGTTAGAAAAAAAAAAGAACCAAAGCCTAGTTATTTTGGATAATGTTCAAACAGGAATTTGATGAATGTTTTTTTTTTTGGATGATCAGTCTAGCCATATATTCTTTACTACTGCACAGATTACCATTTCTCGTTTACTATTCAATTGTTTGAAAATTTGTTTATGTCCCATCTCGTCTTGTATACAGCAAACTCTATATGCATATTGTAAAATAAATTCAGGAAGGTGTTTTGGGGGTACCTAAAATATCAAATATTGACGATAAAATAGTAGTAAAGGTGTGAAAATGGCAGGATGGACAGGTCAGGTCAGGGGTCACAACGGATTCGGGTTATAATTAGTTCTTTTGGGTATGGGTCATATGGGTCGGGCTAGATTAATATCAAGAAGAAACAAACACATGATTAATCACGAAGTAACATCATGAAACAGTTGACTGTGGCAATCATTTATTTGCTATTAAACTAAAATATTGAGAGTAGAAAAAGACACGAACCTTACTCACGGATATGTAAGATAAAACCTTTGAACTAGAAACGCCATCTAGATGTGAAATTTTTAGGCTTGGTGTTATTGACGGTTGTTCGAGTAGAACGTGAAACACTAGCATCAGGTGTAGAAGGAATAGATGGTTTTCTAGGCGCTAGTATTCTACTTTTGGGGTAGGTAATCACAGGTTTGTCCCAAGACTTAGTGACTTTGTTACTAGAACTAACAAAAAGAGGACGTGAATGAGTAACATCAATAGTGGGTTGCTCGCTAACAAGAACAGAAGCAGTAGGTTTTGGTGCACACGTAGTTGGCTGTTTTCTAGATGTAAGCATTTTAGGTTTGGTCTTGGTTCTTTCAGCAGCAGAATACTTGTTCATGGGTGGTTTTTTAGGCTTTAGTATTCTACTTTTTGGGTATGTAATCACGGGTTTGTTCCAAGACTTAGTGACGTTACTAGCACTAAGAAAAACAGGACGAGTGGGTGGATCGCTAAGAAGATCAGAAGCAGTAGGCAGTTTTCTAGATGTATGAAATTTAGTTTTGGTCTTGTTTTTTTCAGCAACATAATACTTGTTCGTGGGTGGTTTTTTAGGCTTTAGTATTCTACATTTGGGGTAGGTAATCACAGGTTTGTTCAAAGGGTGGTTACTAGCAGTGAGAGTAACAGAAAGAGGACGGGTAATAAGTGAACGAGGAGTGTGAGTATAAGCAATAAACGATATCTCAGGCTTTGGGTTGCTAACAAGATCAGACAATAAGATAGACGGGTTATGGCTAATAAAAGACTGCATTGGTGTGATCTTAAAAGTAGAAAGTGAGTGAGTATGAGCAACAACAGGCAGTGGGTCGCTAAACAACAACCTACAGGGCTTATGGCTAGTAAAATACTGCAGAGGAATCATACCTTCCCTAACAGAAGAGTAAAGTGAGATAGTATGAGTCGATGACACCTTGGTTGCAGATTGAGTCACAAGAAGAGAGTTGGTTGCAGATAGAGTCGGAACAAGAGTTGTTTCGGTTGCAGATGGAGTCACAACAACAAGAGAAGGTTCGGTTTCAGATGGAGTCTGTGTTTCTACAGTTTCGACCTGAGAATCAAAAAGTATTTCCTAAATTAAAAAACTAATCTTAAAGAAGAAAAAACATGTATGAAGAACTTACGTTATGGGTTGTTTTAGAAGGTTCGGTTTCAGAAGTAGATGGAGTCTGTGTTTCAACCTGAGAATCAAAAAGTAATTCCTAAATTAAAAAACCTAATCTTAAAGAACAAGAAAGATGTATGATGAACTTACGATATGGGTTGTTTTGGTTTCAGAAGCTTTGGTTGTAGTTTCGACCTGAGAATCAAAAAGTAATTCCTAAATTAAAAAACCCAATCTTTAAGAACAAGAAACATGTATGATGAACTTACGATATGGGTTGTTTCGGTTTCAGAAGCTTTGGTTGTAGTTTCGACCTGAGAATCAAAAAGTAATTCCTAAATTAAAAAACCTAATCTTAAAGAACAAGAAACATCATCATGTATGATGAACTTACGTTATGGGTTTCAAGATTGTGATGATCGGCATTAATAGGTTTACCTGCAGAAAACAAAAAACGAGATGAAGAAATTAAATCATCAAATTCAAAATCAAAGAATGATTTCGTGACGGAGATGAGAATCAGTAATGGAACAGAGATTCCAATGGCAGAAGAAAGAAGCGACATTCTTCAAGAACTATATTCAGAGATTCAATTGCAGAGAGAGATTATTTTGAGAGTTATTTTATATTATGTTGATTTCCTCCAATTGTGACCTTAAAGTGACTTATATTACTTCCTCTTCCCAAAATAAATATTTCAAAACAAAAAACTAACATAAATAAAATATAATGAATTATCTTTTAATTAAATTATTTATTTTGTTCATCTATTAAAGATATAAGTTACTTTTATACTTTAAAAGTTAAAATTAGGACAGAATTGAAAGTTATCACAATTTAACTATCTGTATTTGAAAAACGACAATAACTTTAGAACAAATATAAATAAAAAATTATACGTTTTTTTGGAACGAAAAAATTACTTTTTAATGTACGATAACGTCATTTTATAACCACGATACTTTTAGCTCCCGGATACGCAAATATTTGTTTTTATGAAACTTCTTACGGGGCACTTTATCATGAAATTGTTCTAGCTCACCCAAGTTTAACTATAAAGTTTTAAAAGTTTGAAGTGCTTATGTCTCAAAACACATCATGTCATGCACGTCCAAAGTTTTTTCCTCACATATTCATCATTTTTTTCCCCCACAACTGATATGAGATTTTAGCAAAGGGTGGTTTTGGCTCAACGTTTGTGTTATCGTTCTCCCCACTACCCAACATTTTCATGCCCATAATATTGTCTTTTTATCCACAAGCCGAAATATTTTTCCTGAGAAATGATTTATTTAGAAAAGGTTTACTAGTAAAAGATTTTTATAAAATGACTTGCATCTAATAAATAGAAATAAATATATATGAGAGAGAATGTGTGCAATAATTAGATTGGTTAAATGTATAAGACTACTTAGGTTGTAAGATTTTTATTGTAAACTCTTAGTAATCATAATATATCTCGATTTGTTTTCGGTGGAACTTCTCAATGGTTACTCATCGTGTAATAGCTATTAGTCAAAACATGCATAACTAATAAATTTTTTAAGATGTGCGATGCTCGTAACCCCAAAATGTGACATGTCATGAAAGATCAAGGTTTTTCCTCAAGTTGTCGATACTAAATTCAAGCAAGTTCAACGTTTATGCCGGTTTTTGAGTTTTTGAGGTTTAAAACAAAAAATAACATATATCTAAAACAAAAGGAAATCTTGGATGCAACAAGATGCACACATATGTTTAGGAGGTTGATTCACCGAGGGGTCACTCTACTCTTATAAAAAATTCAATTGAATCACTGAACTAAAAATAAGTATGAAATATTCATTCTACTTTGAGAAACCGGTTATTTAGATCATTCGGACCCGCAATAACATGTAACTACGGTCGGTGTTTTATACTAGTATTTTATAGTATTTTTTTTTTATCATTTATCTATTCGAAAATAGTAAATAAAAAGAACGTACTATTTTAATTCTTTTTATATTTATTTAGAATAATTCATCGAAAGATTGAATAATTATAGACCATAAATTCAATTATAACAAAAACTATGTACTGAAATCACATATTCAACATTAAGATTTATCCAACTTAAGTGTTCTTTGATATCCCATATCATAATCTATCAAAATATTCTACATAAACCATAAACACGAGATCTGAATAATATATTATTGTATAAGTGAAAATACATAATAATAACAATGGCAGTCGGAATTTTAACCACCACTTCCATCATCTCTATACGTAATTGAAACCTTAATCCCCACTTCCATCATCTCTAAACCTTACGGCACCTTACTTGCCGCTAGGCTGCCAGAGAAGCTATGTTGTTTCCGCCGCAGCAGATGTTGATGAATTGGGATACTTCATATAATCAAAAGAAATTAGTAAACAAATGTTTGGTTACATGAATTTATATATGTTTCTTCTACTGTGGATAATGAGGTCGAGTCGACCTTCACCACCTTCTTTGGTTCTACCGTTGAACAATCTGAATTCGTGATTGTAATTTGGTTTATATATACTAATTTTTAGGGTTTTGTTTATCACCAAATTCATAAACAGGATTTGTACTTCTTTTTTTAGTTTATAAATCACTATTGGATTATGATACACTCATTTTTCTTTTATATTATTTTGAGTTTTATATCCAAAAGTTTATTTTTATTTTTGTTTGAAACTTTAAAATTATATTTGGATATACGGTGGTGATTTGTGAGAATTGTTTGTAATGTTAGTTTTATTTCTTATAAAAATCTTGTTGCTGTAAAAAAAAAGTGAATATCGTATACTTATATGTATACTACTATTGTATTAAAGGGTTAATAACTGTGACAATCCGTCTTTTCAAGGTATATTTTATTCATTGATTAATACTCTTTTTATTCGCAATGATTTGGACCCTTGCATTTCGCTTTATTTTTACTCACGTTTTATGCATTTGAGTCGGTTTACGTGTTTTGATTACTTTGTCTCTCGAGACGGAAGCTTTAGAATCACCTAAGTGCCTAATAGTTAGTATACTCGCGTTATTAAAGTAGTGTGTTTACGCCATGAACGTCGGTTAAGAAAATCATATTTCAAAAATTCATTACAAAGTTAGTCCTCTAACTTATTCTATTACGAAGTTAGTCCTTTAACGAGGAACTAACGGAAGTTGTTGCAAATCTGGTCCTTTTAACGGAGATCTAACGGAAACTGTTAAGAATGGACGGAGTGCGCCGTCCAAACCATTTAGGACGACGTCCAAAATGGAATTTGGACACGCTGCGTCGTTTTAACCTCAACAACGGCCCACACCCTTTATTTTTGGCTAATTTCCAAATCGACTTTTGGGTCAAATTCCTTAAAATGTAATCCACTTTAACCACGTGAAAAGCTCTGTAAATTACCCCATTTGGGTGTGATAGGTAAGTTTGTGGATCTTAAGAAGGATTACATTCTCTATGTTTCCATAATTCCAATTTTAACATCAAAATACTTTTAACACTTTTTCATTCATTCTCACTTCACCTAAAAGTCTTGTTCTCTCTCAATTTTCCAGAGAAATAAGAGCTTAATACACCATATTTGAAGTGAGAATCCAAGTGATTAAGATGGGCAAATCATCTCTTGCAAACACTCTTTGATTCTACACATTTCTGTAAGTAACTTGTTGCTAAATACTTTCCTTTTCCTACTCTTTCCTTCCATTTGGTTGGAACTCTCTAACATATAATATTATTCACTTATCTTGCAAGTTCTCCATCACCATTTTCATCTTGTGCTCAAGGAGTTTCGGTAACTTTCGTTGGAAAAACGTCACTTTTGGTCTTGGTAAGAAAAACTCTCCAAATCTTCCTATTTTTCTTCCCATTTGAAAACTTCTAACACTTACTATATTTTGTGATGAATGGAAGTCTTTACTTCCTCATATTCTACCACCACTCTTGGAGTTGGCAAATGTCGGAGGATAACATCTTCTTATAAATTGGTAAGTAAATCCTCCGAAAACCTTTATTTTCCTTTCCTTGAGACTTCCTTACTAGTTGATGGTTATTTTATGTTTATGGAGCCTATTACCTCCTCACCACCACCATCAAAGTCTCTCTCCAAAACCTTGAAAGTCTCAAGTATCTACACATCTTGCGGGTGAAATCGGTAAAATCGTTATAATCTCTTAACTACTTCATTTCATTTTGTCTATTTCGGTTAAGCCTTGGTAAAATTGGTTAGGTTAAGATATTAGACCAACACCTTTCATTATTGTAATTTTGGACTTAAAACATGTAAAATATGTTAAAGATGTGAATTTAACCGGAAATAACGCATTTACTATAATAATATGTAAAACTACACATATAAAAGTATATGACACTTGGTAAATGTTATTTGAACCTAAATTAAATTTCGTACAGTTTACACTTTTACGCTAAAACGTCAAACGGTTCAGAATTCGACAAAACAACATTTCCAAAAAGCTGGAAAACGCTCTGTGCGTCGTTCCCCTTGGGCACAACGACGCAGCGGGACGAATTTTGGAATTTTTGGATTTTAATAAAAGCCACAACGGCGTCCTAACACTCCTCAACGCCGTAGTGAAGCATAAAAACCAATATTTTGACTTTTTCCAATCTTAAACTTATGTATAAACAATCTATTAAGTATAAAAGTATTATATAACGTCAAATTTACGTCTTTGGACTCAAAGACGCCACCGCCATCTTAAACGTTATTAAATTTATTTAAAACAAACGTTTTTAATTACTTTTTACGTCAAAAATCATTTGAAACCATTTTAAATAGTTTTACTTCATTATTTTGAAATAAAAAGACTTTTTACTCTTAAATTGTCAAAGTTGACTTCCATTTTAAAAATCGTTGACTTTGACTTTTTCTTCAAAATTGTTGACTTTTGACTTATCTAAATCAACATCTTTAATCTGGACTTTCATTCAAATGGTTGACTTTGACTTTGACCAAGTCAACATCTTTGACTTTGACCAAGTCAACATTTTCAACATTGACTTTGGTCGATCTCAATAAACTTTGGTAACAGTATTCCTTTCAACTGATGTTCCTAGTAGTCATTCTTCGGCTCGGAATATTATTCCTTTCTGATAGTCAATTATGACGTGAAATTATCGATATCTTCCTATCGTCCCTACCGGCGCGGAACATCGTCACCTGGATCCGTCATCACGACACGACTTGGAAATCGTTGGAATATTTTATTAAAAAAATCTTAAATATTAAACTTAACCGACAAGGCTAAACCGTACTATGTTACTAGAGATACTTAGACTATATTGTATTGTTATAGAGCACTTAGGCGGCGGAGTGTTAGCTCCATATTGATTATTTACCCGATATCTTGCCGAGCTTATCTAGTGAGTTATTCGTAGCCCCTTTTCTCTTACTATTTTGGGCTGGAAAGCGTATTTGAAATTACTATATGATGTATATCTTGTTGCCTAGTGTATTAGTATCACCTTAGATTAAGATGTTCCTTAGGCTTTGGTAAACCCCCCTTATACACTTGTTAAGCTTATGCCTACGGTTACATATATATATATAGATCTATATGGGTTTGACCTAGCCCTCATTGCTCGATAGGACGTCCCTATGAGTGGATGTTATGGCCGTATGATTGTTTGTTGCCTTTGGTTTAACATCGCCTTAGGTTAGGGGATTGTTGTGTGGTCAGGTTCAGTGTATGTTTAATCTTTGGTATCTATACTCACACTATGGTTATAATAGAAGATATGCTTTTGAAACTTATTATGATTATTAAATCTTTTATTGGGTCAACTTTTATTTAAATATTGCGAATAATTCACCAACATGTGATGTCGTTTTTAACGCTTTTTCAGGAGTTTGAGGATTTATTAGATCATGCCTTGCTTATTTTGGGATCATATAGCTTATGTATTTGGAATTCGTTTTGCTTAATGTAATTCCTTTATGATCCACGTATTGACATTTGTATTGTATTTGTATTTGACATTCGGTTCACTTTGACTATGTATTGTATTTTATAACTTTAAGGCATGATTAATATGATTCGATGTTTTGTTTATGGTTGTATTGTTGTAATCCTTGACTCTTGATATCTTTAACTGGAACGCCTCGTGTTTCCTCTTTGAGCGGGGTGTGGCAGAAATTGGTAAGAGCGAATGGTTATAGCGAACCGAGTGATTTTAATGAAGGAAATCACTTGGACTATGACCGGAGGCTTTACAATCGATTTTTCTCTGATTTGCTACGTGTGCATTATTTGCTTTACGTGTTTATTTTTCTCGCTTTTGCTATTATCATCTAACTTTATTTTGCCTCCTATTTTGCTTAACACGTTTCTACTTTTAGGACGATGCCGCCTAGGAAGACTACCGGTACGAGGCAGTCAGCGAGACGTGGTCGTCAGAGTACAAGAGCTAGAGACGCGAACCTGAACACGCGGACTACTCCAGTCACGAGGACTAGTGGTCCTACTCCAGTCACGAGGACTAGTGGTCCTACTCCTGTTACGAGGACTGATGATTCGGGACCAGAGACGACACCCGACTTGGCTCAGCTTGTAGCCCAACAGATAGCAGCGATGTTACCGACTATTGTTGCCCAGATTAGGGAGAGTAAAGTGCATAGCAGTGACGGTACGGGTAATGGTGGATCAGATCATGGTGGTCCCGAGCCGATTGTTAGGGGTGGAGGTCCCGAGGGTACTGGTGGTGGATCAGGAGGTTTTGGATCGGGCGGAGCAGATAACTCTACTCGTCATACTGTCATTCTTGATGACACTCAACGGAGGGGATGTTCACTTAAGACCTTCATGGGATGCAAGGTTCCCGAGTTCAGGGGTACTGACGGCGCGATTGGGACACTACAGTGGATGGAGAAATTGGAGGCTATTTTTAGTACAGTTGGTTGCGCGGAGGAAGATAAGGTCCGATATGCTATGTTTGTGTTTCAGAGTACTGCGTTGACTTGGTGGAATTCCATTGTGAGTGTTCGAGGTCGTGTGGAGACCGATGTGATGGTTTGGGAGCAGTTGAAGGAGTTGATTCTTATGGAGTATGTGCCTGAGGCGGAGCTCGAGAGACTAGAGCAGGAGTTGTGGGGTTTGGAGATGATTGGGTCAGATATTTTGGGATACACCACTCGATATTATGCTTTGTCACAGTTGGTTCCTCACTTGGTTCGTTCGGAATCTAAGAGGATCAGTCGCTATATCCATGGACTATCTCAGGAATTTCGAGATAATGTTATGTCATCGAAGCCATGTACCTTTCCGAGCGCTGTAGAGCTCGCGACTATGTTGACCCACAACGCGGTCCGTGACGGTAGATTACCTCCTATGATAGCTAGGCAGAGCTCCGGAGGAAAACGGACTCGTGGATTCCGTCATGGGGACTCGAGGAAGAAGCCTAGGAGGCACGATGCTCCTCATGTTGTACAGTCTTATGCTGCGGTGACCCCGGGTGCTCAGAGTAAGCATCTGAAATGTGGACGGTGTGGTAATCATCATGCTCAAGAGGTGAAATGCTGGGAGTGTGGGAAATGTAAGAAGCTAGGACACACTGATAGGTTTTGTCGTGCCCAGAGGGGGTAAGTGTTTTGAGTGTGGTTCTGCCGATCATCATCGGGACAAGTGTCCCAAGTTAGCTTCAGCTGGTACTTCATCTGGTTCTGGTTCTCGTGGTAGAGCTTTTGTTATGGGGGCCCAGGAGGCACAGCAGGATCCTCGCGTTGTCACAGGTACTTTTCTTATTTGTGATCAGCCTGCATTTATTTTATTTGACTCTGGTGCCGATAGAAGCTTTATATCTACTGAGTTTACATCTAGACCTTTAGTGCCTGCCTTTGAGATAGAGCTAGCTGTTGGTGAGTATTTGCATACTACTGAGATACTTAGTGCCTGTAGTGTTAGCTTTGATGATCATTCTTTTCCTATCGACTTGATTCCGATTACACTGGACAGTTTCGACGTTATTAGCGGTATGGATTGGTTGACGACACACCGTGCGGAGATCATATGTTTCGAGAAGATGATTCGTATTCCGGTACCAGTTGGTGGACCGTTGTTAGTTCAAGGGAATAAGGCGGGGAAGCGCCTTAAGATCGTTTCGTGTTTGAAGGTTCGAGAGTACATTAAACGGGATTGCACACTCTTTCTTGCACACCTTGTGAAGAAAGACTCCGCGGAGAAGATTGAGGAGAAGTCGGTGGTTCGTGACTTTCCCGATGTATTTCCGGAGGACTTACCTGGTTTACCCCCTAGTAGACAGGTAGAGTTTCGTATAGACTTGGTTCCCGGAGCAACGCCAGTGGCGAAGGCTCCTTATCGGTTAGCACCTTCGGAGATGTTAGAGCTATCGAAGCAGATTCAGGAGTTGGTGGATAAAGGCTTTGTTAGACCGAGTTTCTCTCCCTGGGGTGCGCCGGTACTCTTCGTGAAGAAGAAGGATGGATCTATGAGGTTGTGTATCGACTACAGGGAGTTGAATAAGCTGACAGTGAAGAACCGGTATCCCTTGCCACGTATTGATGACTTATTCGACCAGCTTCAGGGTTCATGTTTCTTTTCGAAGATTGACTTACGATCCGGATATCATCAGTTGAGAGTGCAGGAGGAGGAAATTCCGAAGACCGCCTTCAGAACGCGTTATGGCCACTTCGAGTTTTTGGTTATGCCTTTCGGTCTTACGAATGCGCCTGCAGCTTTCATGGACATGATGAACCGTATATGTCGTCCTTACCTCGACAAGTTCGTGATCGTTTTCATCGACGACATTCTGATATATTCTCGTAGCCGGGAAGAGCACGAGGAACATTTGAGACTAGTGTTGGAGTTGCTTAGACAGGAGAAGCTCTACGCTAAGTTCTCGAAATGCGAGTTTTGGTTATCTGCGGTTCAGTTTCTTGGCCACGTGGTTAGCGGGGAGGGTATTCACGTTGATCCTGCCAAGATTGAAGCCGTTAGAGATTGGGTCGCTCCGAAGACGCCCACTGAGATCCGTTCATTCTTGGGTTTGGCGGGATACTATCGTCGTTTCATCGAGAATTTCTCGAAGATAGCCTCACCTATGAAGAAATTGACCCAGAAGAGCGAGGAGTTTGTTTGGGGTGAAGAATAGGAGGAAGCTTTTCAGTTACTGAAGAAGCGGTTGTGTAATGCGCCTATATTGAGTCTTCCCGAGGGTACCGAGAATTTTGTAGTATATTGCGACGCTTCGCATAAGGGACTCGGTTGTGTACTGATGCAGAATGGGAAAGTGATTGCCTATGCTTCTCGTCAGTTGAAGATTCATGAGCAGAATTACATGACCCACGATCTAGAGTTGGACGCAGTAGTCTTTGCCTTGAAGATCTGGCGCCACTATCTTTACGGTACTAAGTGTACCGTATTCACCGATCATAAGTCGTTACAGCACATCTTTGATCAAAAGATGTTGAATATGAGGCAACGTCGATGGGTTGAGTTACTCAACGACTATGATTGTGAGATTCGCTACCATCCAGGTAAGGCGAATGTTGTAGCCGATGCGTTGAGTCGCAAGGAATCGGTTAAAGCCGGTGAGAATTCGTCCTATGATGGTTTCTATTCAGTCGAGCTTGAAGGCTCGTATTATTCAGACACATCAGGAGGCTCTCACCGAGGATCGCCTCAAGGATGAGGGACTATTCAGTTTAGCACGACAGCTGGAGCCAAAGGACGACGGGGTGTTGTATTTCTTGGATCGTATTTGGGTTCCCGTTAGTCTTAGGCAGTTGATTTTGGATGAGGGTCATAAGTCCAATTATACCATGACTTGAAGGAGTTCTACTGGTGGCCTGGCATGAAGCGGACGATTGTCGAGTATGTGGGCAAGTGTCTGACATGTTCGAAGGTCAAGGCTCAGAATCAAAAGCCTTCCGGCCTTCTTCAGCAGCCCGAGATCCCACATTGGAAGTGCGAGAGGATCACGATGGACTTTGTTACGAAACTTCCTAGGTCTACAGGAGGTTATGATACTATCTGGGTTATTGTCGATCGGTTGACTAAATCAGCGCACTTTCTGTCACACCCCGCTAAAGCGGAAACACGGAATGTGAAGAGCTGGAAGATCATTACACGGGTTATAAGAACATAACGACATTCAAGTCATTAATAAAAATATTAAAAGTGTTTACAAGTTTCAAAGGATAACCAAATCATAGAATTTAGTACAAAGTACATCGACAAAGTTTTAAATTAAAATTCTCAAAAGAAAGATGGACAAGTCTTTTCCCAATTCAGATCTCACGCGACCGCCTTGACCCGTCCTTGCCATGCATTCCATACTTACACTAAATTTCCTGAAACATAAGATAAAGTGTCAACTACGAAAGTAGTGAGTGAGTTACAGTTTAAGTAGTTCGACAAAAGTATAAGTAAAGTATATAAAAGTAAGAGTTTCCAAAAGGAGGTTAGCGGAGAAAAGTCGCTTAAAATTTATATACTTTTAAAGTTCAAGTAACGGGCGAATCGGTGCCCTAATGTTCGTAAAGACCAAATAGAGTCAAATTTAGTCAAATCATAGTTGCGGAAACAATCGCTAAAATTTCGTAAATTATGCGTATAAGTAACTAATTAGATTTCTTGTATCAACCTCTTGGCATCTATAACTTAAGTGTTCACACTAAACCGATTGTTCAACCGTGAGGCCCCTTTCCCCGCCTATCCTACGGGAAGTTGTTCAAGTTCTTAGTAATATGTACTTAGACTGACATCTAAGCAAGGAACGGTTCTTTCCTAAGTATCGATACCCATAATTACTAAACGGCTTTGTAGTTAATAGTGTGTAAAGTTCTAAAAAGTAGTTGGGCACTAAGTAGTTTTGTTTTTAAAAGAGATAGTTGTTCCGTCACTTAAGAGTCATGTTATAGTTCCATCAAGGGTCGGTCTCGCATACAAGCATCAATAATTAGTTTAGCCGAAAAAGGGGGCAAGCCGGTAAGTTCAAGTAGAGTAAAAGTGTTTTACGCATAAGAGTTCAAAGAGTTTGTCCAAAAATAGTTCAATAGTTCCAAAGTCAAAATAGTCCATAAAGTTCCAAAGTCAAAATAGTTCATAAAGTTCCAAAGTCAAAATAGTTCATAAAGTTCCGAAGTCAAAATAGTTCATAAATGTTTTCTAGTACAAATAGTCTTATGTTTCCCCCAAAATCATGCAAAATACATATAAATATAAAGGGGTTGTAACTCACGGATTGCGAAGAATAAGACACGAAAATTCGGTCGGAACGGTAGCCGGGAATCACGGATTGCCTATAATACCAAGATAGTTTAATAGTTATTATCTTATTATGTTCTCAATATAATAGTATAGATAACATTTTATTAAACTTTAGGTGTTAAGGTTAAGTAATGTCCAAAATAGTCCGAAAAGGTAATTGTCACGTTTTTGTCCAAAAGTTCGATTTAACGTTTATTATTATTGAGTTACAAGTGCTTTTGCTCGCTGAAGTGATTTACATTTTTCTAAGGAAATTTGGGCAGCGCTTCCGCGCCCAAATTTCATATCCAAAAACGTACAATCAATTCCGCTCACAAATCACCTATAACACAATATATACATATTCTAGTTCAATTTAAGTCCAAATAGTCCATACATGTCTCAAATGTTATTTGTATTACATATTCAGTCCCAAAATGTTATGTGTCAAAAGTCAGCGGGTCAAATATGGTCTAAACGTGCTCAAAATGGCAAAAACGACAAGTTTTGGGAAAACAGAAGCTCTGTGCGCCGCTGTGACCACTGGAACGGCGCACAGAAGCTGAAAACTTCACCCGCTGCGTCGTCCTGGTCACAGGGACGGCGCACGGGCCGCAAGTTTTTGAACTTTTGTTGCAAAACGTATTTTAAGCCTTAGATTTCGACATGTAATAGATTTAAACTTATTAAAACATCATTTTAATAGTTTCTAAAGTATTTTAAGTCACAAATTCGTGGATCTAGAGGTTATTTCGGTTAAAAACGTTTTAAACCATAAAAAGTCATAGATTTGTATAAAAACTTATTTTGAACCGTTAGATGTTACATGCAAGAGTTTATTTGTATAAAAATAGTGAAAAGACAGAAATCTACCGGAGGAAAAGCTCGGATGATGAGTTTTGGCCGGATTTAAGCTTCAAAAATCTTTACAAGATTAGTCCTTTTTCGAAATAATCGACACCCCCTGCTTCTCTTGATGTTTGGATCGATTTGTATGGATGGAAAATGGATTTTGGTTGCTGGAAATCTCTGGAACAAGGGTGTTTAGAGAGTTTTTTTGAGAGAGAGTTTGTAGGTGTTTTAGTTTTTGTTAAATGAAAATGGTAAATGAAAGAAAAAGTAAGGAAAAATGTTAATAGGGCCTTGGTACTGGTAAAGTAATTATGGCCTGCCAATCGAGATTGATTGGTTGGAAAAGTTTAGAAATCGAGACATGCAAAATTTTCAAATCTGTTATAAAAATCGTCCTCCAGGACGGCGCACATGGCCTCTGTGCGTCGTTGGGACCTTTTCTGCAAAAACTTTTGTGTTTTGGCTGATTTTGTATAAGTGTTTCGTTGGACCTTTTCGTTAACTAAAGTTTTAAAGTATGTTACATTATGAACTTAGGAAAGTTCATTAGGGGTTTTCTTGGTATTAGGACTTATATAATTTGATTCCGGTTGTGATTCCGACGCTGTCGTGGTTCCGATTATTGAAAAGTTAAAGACTAGATAGACCGAAGAGACGTAGAGTATAAAATGCACCTGGAAATTAGACGGTTGTCACATTCTCCCCGGGTTGAAAGAAATTTCGTCCCGAAATTTAGTTCGTCCCATCATGAGGAAGTGTTCTCGAATAGATGTGGATATTTCTGACGGAATTGGTCTTCACGCTCCCATGTGAATTCGTGACCACGTCGGGAATTCCACCGAACCTTGATTATCGGAATACGGCTCTGCCTGAGTTGTTTGACGTCGCGGTCAACAACCTCCAGTGGTTCTTCGATGAAGTTTAGCTTGTTGTCGATTTTGACCTCGTCAAGAGGGATGACGATGGTCTCATCAGACAGACACTTTTTCAAGTGTGAGACATGGAATACATTATGAACGTTTGCGAGAGCCTGGGGGAGTTGGAGACGATAAGCAACGGGACCGATACGCTCAATGACTTCAAATGGACCGTTGTACCTTGGACTTAGTTTACCACGCTTCCCGAAGCGGACTACCCCTTTCCATGGCGATATCTTGAGGAGCACTCTGTCGCCAACTTGGAACTCGAGGGGTTTCCTTCGGTTGTCTGCGTAGCTCTTCTGTCGGGTACGGGATGTCTTCAGCCTTTCACGGATAGTGGTGATCTTGTCAATGGTTTCCTGGACGATATCGAGTCTCGTAAGTTGTCGGTCGCCTGCTTCTAGCCAACACAGTGGTGACCGACACTTGCGTCCATAGAGAGCCTCGAATGGCGCGCACTTGATGCTGGCATGGTAGCTGTTATTGTAGGAGAACTCGACCAAAGGGAGGTGAGCGTCCCAACTTCCTCCGAAGTCGACTACACATGCTCTCAGCCGCGTACCTAACGACTTCTGAAGGACATTCCAAAAGCGGGAAGTGAATCGACTATCCCTATCGGAGATGATGGAGAGAGGTGTTCCATGAAGAGAGACGATCTCGTTGATCTAGACTTGAGCGAATTTCTCCATCGAGTGATTTTCTCAAACCGGAAGGAAATGAGCGGATTTTGTCAAATGGTCCACGATTACCCAAATCATGTCGTTACCCTTAGCCGTACGGGGCAACTTAGTGACGAAGTCCATGGAAATTTGTTCCCACTTCCACATGGGAATTTCCGGTTGCTGAAGTAAACCTGAGGGCTTTTGATATTCTGCCTTGACCTTGCAGCAAGTAAGGCACTTAGCTACATACAAGACAATATCCTTCTTCATGCCCGGCCACCAGTAATATTCTCGGAGGTCCTTATACAACTTGTCGGATCCCGGATGGATGGAATATCTAGATCGGTGGCCCTCGTCCAGAATGAGTTTGCGGAGATCCTCAGATTTCGGAATCCATGCTCGACCCTTTAAGTAGTAGATTCCGTCGGACTTGCGTTCGAATTCCTTTTCATGATTATGAAGCGTTTCGACCTTAATGTTTTCGGGTTTCAACGCCTCTTGATGTGCGTATACGATCTGCGTTCGAAGGCTCGTCTGAATTTGAATACCCAATGCTCAAACTCGAGATGGCTTTACCCTTTCCTTCCGACTCGGGGCATCTGCTACTACGTTTGCTTTACCCGGGTGGTATTTGATCTCGCAATCATAGTCACTCAGCAGTTTTATCCATCTACGTTGCCTCATGTTGAGCATTTTCTGATCTAAAATGTGCCAAAGGCTCTTGTGATCAGTGTAGACCGTACACTTAGTACCATACATGTAGTGCCTCCAGATCTTTAAAGCGAATACGACGACTCCCAACTCTAAGTCGTGCGTTGTATAGTTCTGTTCGTGTACTTTCAGCTGCCTAGAAGCGTAAGCGATGACCTTGTCCTTCTGCATTAGAACACACCGAAGTCCTTGGTGGGAGGCATCGCAAAACACTACAAAGTTATCCGTGCCCTCTGGCAGAGACAGAATCAGTGCGTGACACAGTTGATACTTGAGCTTCTGGAAGGAATCCTCTTGATCTTTTCCCCTTCAAATAACCACACAAATTGTAGTAACCAGAATTGGTAAAACCACAGATGCAGTGTGAAGTCCTTATCTTTCTGAGTGGGCTCGGTGAGGGGTTTTGCGATCTTCAAGAAATTCTCAATGAATATTCGATAATAGCCAGCCAATCCTAGGAACTGACGGATATCCGTCGGGGTCGCCGGGGTTGCCATTTCTCGATCGCTTCGATTTTGGCTGGATCTACATGAATCCCTTCTTGGTTGACCACATGACCAAGGAAGTGTACCTCTCGGAGCCAGAATTCACACTTCGAGAATTGGGCGTACAATTTCTGATCTCGGAGGAGTTCTAGAATGAGCTTAAGGTGTTTCGCATGATCTTCCTTGTTCCTCGAGTAAATGAGAATGTCGTCTATGAATACGATTACGAATTTGTCTAAGTATGGTCTACACACTCTGTTCATAAGGTCCATGAACACTGCTGGTGCGTTGGTCAGACCAAAAAGCATGACAAGGAATTCGTAATGACCGTATCGAGTTCGAAATGCGGTTTTCGGAATGTCGGTCTCGCTGAACCGAACTTGGTGATAACCCGAACGGAGGTCGATTTTGGAGAAATAAGTTGCACCCTGCAACTGGTCGAAAAGATCATCGATCCTCGGGAGAGGGTATCGGTTCTTGAAGGTCAGCTTGTTCAACTCTCGATAGTCAATGCACATGCGGAAGGATCCGTCTTTCTTTTTAACGAAGAGGATTGGGGCTCCCCAGGGGGACGAACTCGGGCGAATAAGACCATGGTCTAAGAGTTCCTGTAACTGTTTTGACAGTTCTAGCATTTCGGGCGGCGCCAGACGGTACGGTGTCTTGGCGACCGGTGCTGCGCCAGGAATGAGGTCTATTCGGAATTCCACTTGTCGTTGAGGTGGCAGCCCTGGCAAATCCTCGGGGAAGACTTCGGGATGATCCTTGACTACTGGAATATCTTGGATTCGGATCTCTGCAGGTTTACGCTCGACGACATGGGAAAGGAATGCGTCATAGTCCTTCTGAAGGTACTTGCGCATTTTGATGGAAGACACGATGCGAAGTTGTCGTCCAGGCTTGTCTCCCTGAACAACGAGAGTCTCTTTTTCCGAAAGAGGAATACGTATGAGTTTGTCGAAACAGAAGATTTCTGCTCGAAAGAGAGATAGCCAGTCCATTCCAACGATAATGTCGAAACTTGAAAGCTCGATAGGGATCAGATCAATGGGGAAGATTTTATCGGATAGGCATAGTGAACATCCTAAGATTATGTCCTTAGCTTCAAATTCTTGGTCGTTCGCATATTCGACGGTAAAACTATCCTTAAGAACTTTAGATTCTAAATCAATGAGGGGTCTAAATTCTAAGGAAATGAAGTTTCTCTCAGCTCCTGAGTCGAATAGTACGGAAGCAAAATGATTGTTGAGGGAAAACGTACCAGTAACTGCATTGGGGTCCTGACGTGCTTCCTCAGCCGTTAGTGCATAAGCGCGGCCCCTACCTTGCCCTCCCTGGTTCTGAGGAGTTCGATTAAGCTTAGGGCAGGTGCTCCGGAGGTGCTGGTAGCTCCCGCACTCATAGCATGTCAGTTTCTGGGTCGGGGCAGTTGTCTTGTCCGGGCAGTACCTGGCATAGTGACCCACCTTTTGGCACCTTAGGCATAACGGGCAGTTCCCGGGATGGTGGAAGTTGCACTTGCTGCACTTCGGGTGCGGTCCGGAGTAGGACCCAGATCTAGCAGGTGGTGCTGGTGCAGGTGCAGGTACAGGTGCGGCAGTCACGACGAAGTTTCGGGTGCTACGGGTCTTCTTATTACGGTCACTTCTCCTCGGGGTTGACTCGGTCTTTCTCTTCTCACTCGACTCCTTCTTGGAGGATCCAGGAGCGGTGAGGAGGTTGATGGTGAGACGGTGAGCTAGGATGATTGCACTCTGGAGGGTCTGCGGCTCAGATGAGATGACCATGCCACGGATTTCCGGAACCAGACCAGAGATGTACAGGTCGATTCGGTTCTCCTCAGGGGTTAGCAGTCTTGGAACCAGTCGGGGGAGCTCGTGGAACCGGGTGGTGTACTTCTCGATGTCGTTACCGATCATCTTGTGGTCCCACAGCTCAGCCTCGAGCCTCTTGATTTCCCCTCTCGGGCAGTACTCTTCGATGAACAGGTTCGTGAAGGTGTTCCAGGGAAGAGCATAAGCATTGTCACGCCCTCTGGTTTGAACGACACTGTTCCACCAGGATAGAGCTCGGCCATGGAATACGCAGGACGCGTACTCCACCTTGTTCTCCTCAGCACATCTGCTGATGTGTAGGACAGATTCGATGCTCTCGAACCATTGGAGCAGTCCTACAGCACCAGTTGTGCCGTGAAACTCTTTTGGCTTACACGCCATGAAGCTCTTATAGTTGCATGGAGGAGGGTTCGGGTGTTGGTTCTGGTTCTGATTTTGGTTTTGATTGTTCTGTTGTTGTTGCTGCTGCTGCTGTTGCTGTTGTTGTTGCTGATGGTGGTTGTTGACATTGGCATTGATCCTGGCGGTGATCTGGGCGATCATGTTGGGTATTGCCGCATTCAACTGTTCAGCAACTTGCTCAGCAATGATACTAGCATTGGTGCGAGGAGCCATGATTCTACAATCAGAAGAATAGATTTAGTTTAGAACGCACGAATGGAATATGATAAAAATATAATTTAGTGACCATAGCTAATTATAGCACGAGATTAATATGAATGAACAAATAGCACACGCATGATTATGATTCAAGAGATAGAATTGTAATGATTGTCATAAGTACAAGATTCAAATGATAAGATAAGTAAAATAATAAAAGGTAGAAATTCCATTAATGATAAATAAGTTTGGTACAAGTACTGAATGAGAAATACGATTACAATATAAAAGAAAAGGAAATAAAAGTCTAAGTCGTGTACAATGAGAAAATTATGACTAGACTAAGTACAGTACAATAAAGAGAAATAACTAATGGCGCCTCTCCAGAAACATCTTGGCCGCCATGACCGCAATCAAAGTGCCCATCACTAGGCACACACCGATGAGGTGCTGCACGGTTCGTGACGTAGCTCGGGTCGATGCGATGAATCGCAACGCCTGCTCCGACAACTGTTGTGCAGAGTCGGCGACCTCACTGATGAGGAGTCTCTGCTGCTGGGTCTCCTGTGCCAGTCCCCGCACTTCGCGGTGCAAGTGAAGGAATGCGGCCGGTGGGGGAGTCTGAAGGGTAGGAGGCATCCTCTACCTCGCGGCCTCGACGTCTCTAGCGCGCTGAATTTCTTCGCGCTCCATCTGTTGCTCCCATGAGTAGTGGTCCATGAGGGGGTTATGTGGGACCTCGGGAGGGTGACCGAATGGTAGGTGTGATGGAGTGGGTTGGGACGGTCCTGCCTGGTGCGCAGCCATCCTGTCCGGCAGACGGCCCGGGAGGATGACCTGCTTTCGCGCGGTCAACCTAGTGTGCGGGCCCCGGTATTGGAGTGTCGCGTCAACGGGTACCGGTGGAGGGGGTAGCACAGCCCTCGGGCTGGACCCGATGCTGCTGCTGATCGCCATGGAGGTGTCCTCCGTGGGATCGGTGGTCTGATGGCGCTGGCTCTCTGAGGCGGTGCGGCCCTGGGTAGGGAGCGAGACTGTGAATGCGACGGCGAACGTGAACGAGAGGAGTGAGACATGACGGATCTGTGAATAATGAGTTTGTAAGTACGAGAAGTCACAAAAAAAATAATAAAGGAAATGTGTAATGAAATGCATGTACGGGTCAGTCACGTGAGAATCGGGAAAAGACAGTACCGGGAATTTTTGACTCAAAAACCGTTAAAAATAGTAATTACGTTCCGTCCTTGCATAATCCATTTTGAACTAGGCATGGGTGATCATGCCATGTGTAGTTAGAAATAAACAAGCAATCGCGAAATTAATTCCCTAAAGTTTGGACCCATAAATGATTTTCCGAAAAGCCTTGGTTATAGTTTGGTTTCGAAAATTTTTGAAAATTTTTAAAACCGTTTTTCTCTATAACCTGTGCTCTGATACCAAGTCTGTCACACCCCGCTAAAGCGGAAACACGGAATGTGAAGACCTGGAAGATCATTACACGGGTTATAAGAACATAACGACATTCAAGTCATTAATAAAAATATTAAAAGTGTTTACAAGTTTCAAAGGATAACCAAATCATAGAATTTAGTACAAAGTACATCGACAAAGTTTTAAATTAAAATTCCCAAAAGAAAGATGGACAAGTCTTTTCCCAATTCAGATCTCACACGACCGCCTTGACCCGTCCATGCCATGCATTCCATACTTACACTAAATTTCCTGAAACATAAGATAAAGTGTCAACTACGAAAGTAGTGAGTGAGGTACAGTTTAAGTGGTTCGGCAAAAATATAAGTAAAGTATATAAAAGTAAGAGTTTCCAAAAGGAGGTTAGCGGAGAAAAGTCGCTTAAAATTTATATACTTTTAAAGTTCAAGTAACGGGCGAATCGGTGCCCTAAATTTCGTAAAGACTAAATAGAGTCAAATTTAGTCAAATCATAGTTGCGGAAACAATCGCTAAAAGTTCGTAAATTATGCGAATAAGTAACTAATTAGATTTCTTGTATCAACCTCTTGGAATCTATAACTTAAGTGTTCACACTAAACCGATTGTTCGACCTTGAGGCCCCTTTCCCCGCCTATCCTACGGGAAGTTGTTCAAGTTCTTAGTAATATGTACTTAGACTGCCATCTAAGCAAGGAACGGTTCTTTCCTAAGTATCGATACCCATAATTACTAAACGGCTCTGTTGTTAATAGTGTGTAAAGTTCTAAAAAGTAGTTGGGCACTAAGTAGTTTTGGTTTTTAAAAGAGATAGTTGTTCCGTCACTTAAGAGTCATGTTATAGTTCCATCAAGGGTCGGTCTCGCATACAAGCATCAATAATTAGTTTAGCCGAAAAAGGGGGCAAGCCGGTAAGTTCAAGTAGAGTAAAAGTGTTTTACGCATAAGAGTTCAAAGAGTTTGTCCAAAAATAGTTCAATAGTTCCAAAGTCAAAATAGTCCATAAAGTTCCAAAGTCAAAATAGTTCATAAAGTTCCAAAGTCAAAATAGTTCATAAAGTTCCAAAGTCAAAATAGTTCATAAATGTTTCAAGTACAAATAGTCTTATGTTTCCCCCAAAATCATGCAAAATACATATAAAAATAAAGGGGTTGTAACTCACGGATTGCGAAGAATAAGACACGGAAATTCGGTCGGAACGGTAGCCGGGAATCACGGATTGCCTATAATACCAAGATAGTTTAATAGTTATTATCTTATTATGTTCTCAATATAATAGTATAGATAACATTTTATTAAACTTTAGGTGTCAAGGTTAAGTAATGTCCAAAATACTCCGAAAAGGTAATTGTCACGTTTTTGTCCAAAAGTTCGATTTAACGTTTATTATTATTGAGTTACGAGTGCTTTTCCTCGCTGAAGTGATTTACATTTTTCTAAGGAAATTTAGGCAGCGCTTTCGCGCCCAAATTTCATATCCAAAAACGTACAATCAATTCCGCTCACAAATCACCTATAACACAATATATACATATTCTAGTTCAATTTAAGTCCAAATAGTCCATACATGTCTCAAATGTTATTTGTTTTACATATTCAGTCCCAAAATGTTATGTGTCAAAACTCAGCGGGTCAAATATGGTCTAAACGTGCTCAAAATGACAAAAACGACAAGTTTTGGGAAAACAGCAGCTCTGTGCGCCGCTGTGACCACTGGAACGGCGCACAGAAGCTGAAAACTTCACCCGCTGCGTCGTCCTGGTCACAGGGACGGCGCACGGGTCGCGGGTTTTTGAACTTTTGTTGCAAAACGTATTTTAAGCCTTAGATTTCGACATGCAATAGGTTTAAACTTATTAAAACATCATTTTAATAGTTTCTAAAGTATTTTAAGTCACAAATTCGTGGATCTAAAGGTTATTTCGGTTAAAAACGTTTTTGACCATAAAAAGTCATAGATTTGTATAAAAACTTATTTTGAACCGTTAGATCTTACATGCAAGAGTTTATTTGTATAAAAATAGTGAAAAGACAGAAATCTATCGGAGGAAATGCTCGGATGATGAGTTTTGGCCGGATTTAAGCTTCAAAAATCTTTACAAGATTGGTCCTTTTTCGAAATAATCGACACCCCTTGCTTCTCTTGATGTTTGGATCGATTTGTATGGATGGAAAATGGATTTTTGTTGCTGGAAATCTCTGGAACAAGGGTGTTTAGAGAGTGTTTTTGAGAGAAAGTTTGTAGGTGTTTTAGTTTTTGTTAAATGAAAATGGTAAATGAAAGAAAAAGTAAGGAAAAATGTTAATAGGGCCTTGGTACTGGTAAAGTAATTATGGCCTACCAATCGAGATTGATTGGTTGGAAAAGTTTAGAAATCGAGACATGCAAAATTTTCAAATCTGTTACAAAAATCGTCCTCCAGGACGGCGCACATGGCCTCTGTGCGTCGTCCTGGACCTTTTCTGCAAAAATTTTGTGTTTTGGCTGATTTTGTATAAGTGTTTCGTTGGACCTTTTCGTTAACTAAAGTTTTAAAGTATGTTACATTATGAACTTAGGAAAGTTCATTAGGGGTTTTCTTGGTATTAGGACTTATATAATTTGATTCCGGTTGTGATTCCGACGCTGTCGTGATTCCGATTATTGAAAAGTTAAAGACTAGATAGACCGAAAGAGACGTAGAGTATAAAATGCACCTGTAAATTAGACGGTTGTCACACTTTCTTCCTAAATGTAAATGGGTATACCCAATACCCGTGGGGAAACCCGAAAAACCAATGGGTAAAACTATATGGGTATCCGATGGGTATCGGGTTGGATATGGGTATGAGTTCTATAAATGGATACGGGTACGGGTTTAGTGATATCCGACCCGAACCCGCTCCATTGCCATCCATAGTCACTCTACTCTTATAAAAAAAAATCAAAATGAATCGTTGAACTAAAAATAAATATGAAATATTCATTCTACTTTTAGAAACCGTTTATTTAGATCATTCGAACCCACAACAACCCTTAATCTACGGTTCGTGTTTTATACTAGTATTTTATAATACTTTTTTGATCATTTATTTATTAAAAAAAAGAAAATAAATAGAATTTATCATTTTAATTCTTTTTATATTTTATTTAGAATAATTCATCAAAAGGTTGAATAATTATAGACCATAAATTCAAATATAAAAAAAGCTATGTACTAAAAACACGTACTTAACATTAAGATTTATCCAACTTAATTGTTCTCCTATGATCCCATATCCTAATCTATCAAAATATTCTAAATAAACCATAAACACGATATCTGATAATATATTATTATATATATATATATATATGTGAAAATACATAAAGATATCAATGGTAGTCGGAACCTTGACCACCACTTCCATCATCTTTATACTTAATTGAAACCCTAATCGCCACTTCCATCATCTCTAAACCTTGCGGCACCTTATGTGCTGCCATGCTGCCAGAGAAGCTTTGTCGTATCCGCCAGATGTTGATGAATTGGGATCCTTTATATATAATCGAAATAAATTAGTGAACATATATTTGATTACCTGAATTTATATATGTTTTTCACGAGTGTGGATGATGATGGCGAGTCAACCTTCACCACCGTTGTTGGTTCTACCGTTGAAGAATCTGAATTCGTAATTATAATTTTGTTTATATCTACTGATTTTTAGGGTTATGTTTATCCCCAAATTCATAAACACATTTTGTACTTCTTTTTTTGGTTTATAAATTACTATTGGATTATGGTCTACACATTTATCTTTTATATTATTTTGAGTTTTATGTCCAAAAGTTTATTTTTTATTTTTGTTTGAAACTTTAAAATTATATTTGGATTTACGGATGTGATTTGTGATTTGTGAGTTGTGAGAATTGTTTGTGATGTTGGTTTTTGTTCTTATAGAAATTTTGTTGCTGTAAAAAAAAATATCGTATACTTATGTGTATACTAGTATTATATTATATTATAATAATAATAATATTAAGTATTAAATATGATATCATATCGTTAGGTCTGATTAGTCTAGAGAGAGAAGATTAATCTGGAGAAAGAAAGTATATTTTGCATTAAGCTCCAATAGTTACCATTAATCACACCCCACACTCCTATTTATAGGAGTGTGAGGACTTTACAAAGACTTCCTAATTATTACAATTATGCCCCTAAGAACAAATACAAATACAATGTTATGAATATTCTATTCCTAACAATTCCCCCTTATTTGTAGTTGTTCATTATATGAAGTTTTTGTCTTGAAGCATATTCATTGTTGTTATCTTGAACGCGTAGATGTTTGATTTGATCTTCAACCGCAACTTTGGATTTCATCAGAGTAGGTTGTTGTAATCTTTGATACTTTTGTATCTAAAGATAAGTTGCTTGAAGAATCATTTTCTTTTACCTTGAAAGCTTGACCTTGATGTTGTATTGAATATGTCATTGATGAAGTATTCTCGAAGTTCTTGCTCTTTGAAGAAGTCTTAAGAACCTAATCATCCAAAAACTCTTTTTAGCGAACCTTGAATGATAGTCTTAACGATCTCCTCCGTTTGTCTTCGTGATCTTCAAATTCAACTTTAGATTTCATCAGAGTAGCGTTTAAATCTTTGTATCGCGGAAAGCACACTTTGAAAGTTGACTTGAAGAATCTTTCATTTCAAACGAATGTTGAATGTAGATGTGTAGTCTTTGACGTTTCCTTTGATCGTTTTAACCATAAAGTGGAACGCTCCCCCTTAATTGAGTAGTTTCACTTTATCGTTCAACTTGTAGAAGCTTGATTGGATTTCTTTGTTTGAAGCTTATTTTGATTGAGCAATTGTTCCAAATTCCTTGACGTTTTGATTTTTCATTTAGCTCCCCCTCAACTCATACTTGTAATCAACTATCCGAAAGCTGATATGTTACTTCGTTGTAGCTTGATGATGAACATTCTTCTTTACTTCACGTTCTTCCCATTGGTACACCATTTACACACGTTTTTCCCTTTGGTACACGTTCTTCCCCCTCATGATGATTATGACTCGTTGTAAACATCATGTAAACGTGTATTCAAATAGTATCCTCAAATAGTATCCATGGGCGTGAAAATGGGTAAGTAACTACGAGATCACTTAGATTGCTCGTTAACACAACAATCAAAATCACAAAAGAAGTCGATTGTGTGACCTACGTTCAATGTTGGAAAAGCGTTAGCATTGGTAGGATTTCCATTCGATCATTGTGAAATACCAAGATCGTTGGTACCACTACAAATGTTCCGAGCGATATCACAAAGACATGGTTTTTAAAAATTCATTCGTGTCCTAGAAAATGTTTAACAATTTGGCGCTAGTTTCAATATCAACATTCTCAGAGTGAGAATATGATAGAAATGTGCTAATCTCCGTGTATATTGAAACAAATTCTTGTGAAGAATTTGAGTGGTGAAGAGGTATATGTGAATTGCACCATTAGGTACATGATGTCTTTTTCAATATCGAAAATCAACACATGAAATTCGATAGAAACTTGGCTACCCGGCGGTTTAAACGTTGAAGAAACGGTCTCTCATTCTTTAATTCGTATCACACACTCCTCACTTAACCTCTCATAATTATCAACTCCACCCTCATTTTCGAATTTTGAAAACGATGTTTTGTTGATTTTGCACCTTAAAATCCAATCCTAGACCTAAAGAACCCTCACATTCGAAAGTGATTCCTTGGGTAAGTCCCTCCGGCTCTGGTTGGACTATAGGAAAAAGATATATGTTTTGAAAACCTCTCAAGGTGAATCAACATTTTGCCAAATTTTGAGAAACATTTCCAAAGTAACTCGGATGTTTGCAATATTTTCGAAAAGACGCTCCCCCTCGACATATGCATGACAAAATCGACAGAATCGACATTCTTCACAAACTGATTGCGAGCATTCAGAGATTCAATTATTCAAATTCGATATGCAGAGATTATTTTGAGAGTTATCAAGAAATTATTGTGATATTATTCACAACCGACGGACCGACTATTATATTTTTCACTTTAATCCCTTTTATTTTTATTTTTATTCTCTTTTAACTTAATTTACAAACACAAAAAACAAATTAGAATATTGCCAAGTTTGGATCAGTGGTGGATCTAGGGGTATCCAAAATTTATTTTCATAAAGCACACAAAGTTATAAACTTTGGACGACGTTAAGGGTGTCCAATCTTTTTTTTTTCTTTTACGTTAAATTACGAATCATTTTATAGGTAATATCATTTTTTTTAATGCAATAAACGAAAACCTTCAAATTATCCCATTAAAACCGCTACACTTTCAACTTTTAAAATCTTAACCTTTATCAAGTAAGGTTTTAAAACATAACACTACTTAGATTAAATAGGTTATAAGATATAGTAGAGAGCTCGCGCTATACGGCGACGGCGATGAAGTTAATTTCGAGAAAGAAAATTTGTGTATCAGTCTACAGCTAAAGAAATGAAATTGAATTCGATGCATTACACTAATGGTTTCGGTTGTTTCTCGGTCGTCATGTGATATGAATATATAAACATATATAATATAAAATTGTATTGGATTTATATTCAAAATGTAAAAGGTAAAATTACAAAATCCAAACAAAAAAATAGCATTCCACCAACAATCTCTCTAATCTATTGAGACTAAACATGTACTTCATTCATCACGTAAAACTTCTCGGTACACAACATTTGAGGTGAATACTCCGTCTCGTTTAAAGTCTTTAACATGATTAACTAATACCTTTGTATTTTCACAAGATATCCCTCTTGACAAAGCCACACAAAGTTGTCTATGTGATATACGGAGTCCGGTAGGTAAACACCAACGTGCAGAATTGTTTGACCCCGAGCTTTATTGATTGTCATGGTAAACTAAGTCGAATGGGAAACTGTTTTTGCTTTAGTTTAAAAGGGAACATGTCGTCGTCAGACGGACATAGAGGAATTTTTGACAAGAATACTCTTTTTCCACTATGTTGGCCAATAGCTATTTCTGCATCGTTGACATTGCGTTGGAAACCTTTGCATATCAATCTTGTGCCATTACATAAACCATGTGATGGATCAATATTACGTAATAGTATTATGGGACATCCAATTTTTAGTCGAAGTTTATGAGGGGGAAAACCACTAATAGTTAGCGAGTTTAAGAATTCCACTGGATAGAAGTTGTTAGTATCATATTCGGCTTCGTCAAAACTATAGTAAACTTTTTCCTCTCCGTGAAATTTTTCAATCATTTGATCATTAATGTCGTCAACACTCTTGTTTTTTGTTGATAATATTGCTCTAGAAATTATATAATCCGAAGAATATGCGCTGTTGTGCATTGAAGGGAAGACTGCATTTATCAAATCTTTTTTAGAGTTTTCTTTATTGGTGAAAGGAATTGTCATGTCATCGGGTATGCGGATAAAGTTTCCTTCAATCGATTCTTCATTTCCGTCACCTACTCTTAAAAGAAAATCTGAAAACCATGGATTTGTTATTGCTCTCATATTTATGCTCAACCGCATCTTTTTAGTCAATGACTAAAGAGGCGACATTCGAAAACTGGAGTCTACAATTTGCGCTCGAGTACCGCGTTTAATGACGGGCAAAACCTGTCTGAAATCACCTCCCAAAATCATTATCTTTCCATCAAATTAGAGTCTCACCCCCACAATGTCTTGTAATGTTCGATCTACTGCCTCTATTGCCTGGCTTTTTGCCATCGATGCTTCATCCCATATTATTATTTTCGATGACCTAACAAGTCCAGCAACCTCACTTTGTTTCTTGATGTTGCACATTGAATTATTATTAAGATTAAGGGGAATCTTAAATCTTGAATGATCCGTTCTACCACCTGGCATGTTATTAGCTGCAGCACCTGACGATGCTGTAGCAACTGCAATAAGACCACGTGAACGAACCTCAACAAACAAAGCTTTGTACAAAAATGTTTTTCCTGTTCCACCTGGTCCATCTATAAAGAACACCCCTGGAAAATCATTATCTACATGCCTCATTATCTCATCAAACGCAGTTTTTAGGTCCGGATTAAGTGAATCTTTGGCACACAAGTGTTCGGCTTCCACAACTATGGCATACTCCTCTTGCAACTCACGGTAACCTACAGACTGTAAATTGACGTCTGCAGTTATGTTAGGAAGATCAAAATCACTAAGATTTTTGCCCATTGATTGAAGAAAGACCCGAATGTCAGTAAGAACCAAATTTTGAACTCGCTCAACACTTTCACAATGTAACCTATGATCTTCAGATAATGACTCAAAGTGGTCATTCCATAACTTGCGAACATCCTCGGGCTCACAAAAAATCATTATAGTCGCAAATAACCTTCTAAGAGCATTGGGAAATTGAAATAAAGAGGCTTTCATGAGACATTGCGATAAACTATCATCATTTTCTATTAAACCTATCTCAAGAGCCGCTTTTCTAAATGTCGTGTCGTTTACATTGTTAATTGTGAAAAGATCTTCAAAGGAAGTAGGCCCTTTAATATTTAACAGAAGTAGACGTAAGTAGTACCGCTCTCCTTCAGCTAGATTAGCAGAAACCACACGACCTCTTTCAGGTGTTCGAAAACGAGGATTCCAACGACGTAATGTTCCATTCCATGTGAAGTGTTTCGGAAAATATTTATACAAATACTGTCTTGATGTTTCATTGATTCTATTCATCTCGAAAAAAGGAGTCAAAATTGATCTCTTATCTCTCTCCCTATCAACAGTTTCATACATAATATCGTTATCTTTAAATCTAACTAACTGCTTATTAGGGAGATGCAGTTGCAAATCCAAAACAGAAGGATGGATTTGAGAAAGAGGGAAGGAAAAAATCCGCCATTATGCCTCGGGAGGGGAGACATAACGTGCATCTTGAAATCTCTTTATCTCATTAATAACAACATGTGGAGCGTCTTGATCGATTTGGAAAACTTGTTTGTCATGTCCTTTGTAAACATATTTGAACATATATTTTACAGACTTTATACTTGATCAAACCTCAATATTTATGTGGCAGTATAACATCATTAACAACTTTGGGTTATGTAACGACCCGAAAATATTTAAAGGACTATATTTGTAATAAGTTTTACGTAAAAGGATTTGTTTTGTTTTGAATTAGTCATTTTGGGTTAAATATGTTATTATGGCATAGTTTGAGGTTTATTTTGTAAATATTATATAAAATCTAATTTATATAGATTACTTAGAATGAAGGAAAGCATATCAGATATGTATGTGTGTGTTTTTACGTAAGAAAGAAAGAAACAAGAAAATATAACCAAAGTCGGTCGAAACCGAAACCCGGAAATTCGGAAGCCATTTCTTGTCGGATAATTAAAAGGAACGCACCGTTGAGCTCCTGGAGTCGAGGGGATCATTCCGGTATAAGCGAAAGTTAGGTTCGCGGTGGTTCATTTCTGGTCGAATCGATAGCCGTTTCGTTTTATCGAGATATAACTTGTTATTTGAGTTTATAATCGATTTATATATGTTTTGGTAGCTTAATATTAAGGTTTTGTTGAGTTTTGTTGAGTTGCATAAACCTGCAACTCGTTGGTTTAAAATGGAGAAGATGAAGTTGATTAAGTGTATTATCAAGCTGGTTTTTCCAGTCGGCGGTTGGATTTATCCGGACGGCGACTGGGGTGTTTTGGTAACATTTTTTGTTTCGTTGTTCTGTTGCGCAAGTTGTTACATTAGGGTTGTTACGCTAGTGTTGCATAGATGTTGCGCAACAGTGTTACACATCTCTGTTTCGTTAAAGTGTTGCGCTAGTTTGAGGGTTGCGCTAGTTTAAGTGTTGCGCTAGTTTGGGTGTTACGCAAGTGTTATGCTATAGTTATAGTGTTGCGTAACTGTCCCAGCCGGCGGCTGAAATGATCCATCTGGCGGCTGAAAACATCCAACCGGCGGTTGGACAATGTCAGCCGGCAACCGGTATTTCTCGACCGGCGGTTGAGAGGTCTGAAGGAAGTTTTTAGTTTATCGTTAAGCTAGTAAGCGTAAATCATTGTGAGATGTTACGACTTTATTAACGTGTATTTTATGATTAGGTTAATCATGATATATGTTGCGAGGCGTTTGCTTATGGATTGGAAACTTAAGGTGAGTACAATATGATTTATAAAACCGAGCATAAAGATAAAATTAACGTTTTTAAAAGATGAATAACGTTTTAAAAGATGTTTGAAACGTGTAAAGATGTTTTGAAAGTTATGTTTGTTAGTAAACAATGTCGTTTACTTATGAAGATGTATTGATTAAATAAAGATGAACCAAAATAGAATAGCAGAATTATGTGGTATGGGTAACACGTGATTGCCCACATATGATAAATACGGATGGTTGTAGCTACCCGGATGTTTGGATGAAAAGTAGTAGTTAACTACCTGTATCCTTATTGTTATTATAATATATTTGTGGTGTAAAATAAATTATGTGAAAGTTGATTGGTAAAGGCCTCATGCATGAGTGGTTGTAACTACTCATGATTAGTGGTGTACAATGCGATGAGGTACACATCTATATTTTAATTATATATGATTATATAATTGTTGTGTTTTTATTTATGCATTGTAAGGAGTATGCTTTAGTTTTGCATAAGAGGAGTTGATTATGGGTAGTCGTAGTTGCTCGTAGATATATGTTGAGACCTAGTAGAATTGACTAGGTGATAAGTGCTAGCCAATGTGTTTTGTTCTGACCATGTGGGTCGGGATAGTTGCGGGGAATTAGAACTCCTTGGCAACACGTGGTATTGAGTGTTGGCTCATGTTGGAGTGATGTCTTGATCCTGTGAGGTCAACCGAAAACATCACGTGGGAGTGGGGAGGTGTAGTCGTTGACGCACTGCGAATCCTCTCCTTAACGACAAGGCATTGATATGCTAAGTCGGAGTAGTGAAAGCCTGCATTTCGGGTTATTATAAAGATTGGGAGTCGCGCGTAAATATATATAATAATGTGCGAAATGTGCGAGTAGCGAACGGGGTAGTAGCCCCTAGGGCATATGTGGGACCCTACTGGATTGAATACTTAGGGCTTGAGTTGGACCCTAGTAAAGTGATAAGTGCATTAAAATGGGAAATTAACTTTATGTTGATAATTAATTTCGTATGCATTGTTTATCATATCTTTGATTATTATTAATCATATATGCTTGTGAGGTTGCGGGTATGGTTTGGAAATTTGTAAAGACGAACTGTGATTATATTAAATGTTTTTAATAGTCTTTACTATTATTGTCTCACCAACTTTAGATGATACTTTTTTCTCAAATGTGTCTTTTGCTCGTAAGTGGCTTTAGACGTGCTTGGTGAGGCGGGATTGCTTGGGGTAGCTTGATGTCCCCAACTGTTTGTCATTGCCAAATGATTAATGTTCAACATTTTTATAATGTGATTTTTAACGTAACGAATGGTTTGATTAATGAAATAGTTTTATGAACCGCTAATCACGTTTTAGTAACGTTTTTCATTGTGTTACTTTTGAATACATAAAAAGTTTTTGGGGTGATTTTTGAAAACCAGGGCGTTACATGTTATACGAGACAACCCACCTATTATCAAGAGTTTTTCCCCGTACATTGACCTTAATTCCGTTTCTCTCCTTCGATATAATGGATATGCATCGTCACCTTGTGTTGTTTCTCATTAAATTGCCTAGGATAATGAAAGCGACATTGTTTTGGATCACCTTGCATACAAGGACTATATGTTCGTAAATGTCTGCAAGGACCATGAATCATATGTTTCACAACAATCTCGTACATTTTGGGATGTTTTATCGGGTCGGGAATTTCGGCAAACACGAACTTATCATAATGGTCTGGATTGTTAATCTTGTATTGTGCGTTCATTATGAGGAGGAAATTATCATGCGGCAAACCACACTTTTGAAACTCAATGACATAAACGTATGCCTTAACTTCTCGGAGGAGATGTTTTTTGAAGAGTAGTTCCTTGAGATCCTCTAACTTAGCACGAAACACTCTTGAAACAAGCTCTGGACGATCTTGTGCGGTTTGACCAACTTTTAATTATCACTTATTTCCTGCCATTGAGGATTACATATCATTGTAAGGAATATATCAGGCTTCCCGTCATCTTGAACTAAAGTCATGGCATCCAGGAATCGACGTCGCATGTCACGAGGCCCACCGATAAAAGATGTAGGCAATACAATGCGTTGTCCGACTCTACTTGGTTGAAACTCACCGTCGTTGACACAATATACAATTCCTTGGTACAAATCCGCTCTTATCTTTGCTTGGTTTCTTTCACAAAATAGTAAACGCAAAGTCTCAATCTTTATGTGAACATCTACCACAAATTGTTGTAACAATCTTTGTTGGGAAAATCAACGATTTAACCCAAGTCAATAAATTTGTTTATTAAAGTAAGGTGTTGTTCTTTTCTGAGAAAAAAGTCTTAATAGGCTCTGATCTCTGACCCGGTCAGAGGTTTTAAAAATTTTGTTGTTCTTTTTTTTTCTTAACCAGAGACAAAAAACCTCTTTTTACCTCTGATACAACCCTACATAAAAAACCTCTTTTTACCTCTGATTACCTCTTTCTCTTCACCAGTAAGTTTTTCATCCTTAAATTCAAGTAATTTTTATTTTTTTTCAGTGGTTTGTCACTTGATTTCGTTATATAAATTGATATTGATGATTGTTTGTTAGATTTAGGTGATATAATTTTTTTTAATATGTATTTGTTTTCGATTGCATATAAACTCCTACTATTACATTGACTTTTATGTGAACTTTTCTTTTGTTAATTATTTTTATATCTTGAAATTGAGGTTAGAAAATTAGTTTATTAATTTGTTCAAATAAGTAATATGAATATGTATGGATTGAGCGTGCTTTTGGTGTTTTGAAAGCACTTTTTCCCATCTTGAAGAGAATGGCTCCGTATTCTTTGGTGAAACAAAGAGATATTACTATTGCATGCTTTGCTATTCATAATTTTATACGAAAAGAAGGATTAAGTGAAGATTTTTTCTCCGAATATGATCGAGGTGAAGTACATGCTAACGAGAATGTACAAGATGGGGACGAGTACGATGAGGACGAGGTTCAACCACATGGAAATACAACATATCAACAATATATGATCAATTGTCGAGATCAACTTGCGGCACAATTAATGCAAAATGTTGAAAATGTTGTTTGAATATTATCTTTATTTGCAAAATGTTGCCACTATGTTTGAACATTTTTATGAATGTTTTTATTTAAGACGATTTATAAATGCAACAATTTAGTACTAATATAGTAAAACAGATGTTACGAAGGAAAAAAGAACATAGTATATTGATTCATATTCAGAGTTTTGGACCAACTCTGATTATTCAGAGCTGGTATTCAGATTCAGAGGAAAAACCTTTGGTTCAAAAGAACAACACCTAAGTCTGAGTGATTTTAGTATGAGTGACTCTGAGTCTGAGTGACTCTGAGTCTGAGTGACTAAAAGCGACTAAGGCATTATGGAGCTGACTACTCAGCTTCATAATGAAACGTAATGCTTTATTTTAGGTATGTTTGTTAGATTAAATCTTCTATCTTTTTAGAAGATTTACTAGGATTCGTACTTATCAAGCTCACTATTATTGTGTATAAATAGTGAGCTTGAGCTTTATAATCGTTGCATCTTTTGAAGAAATATAACTGTGTGTTATTTTCATTGTTTCGTTATTATATTTCCGCTATAATAAACTAAGAAACTGAGAACTTAATCGATTCGTAACAATTAACGTCTAAATACTTATTTGTAATTGATTAGCTAGTGTTTGAGATCTTATTGAGACCTAACAAATGGTATCAGAGCAAATAAGATTTAAATTTTAATAAATTTACCAATCTTAAACGATCAATACTTAAAATCTCAAATACAATGTCATCATCTTCATCCAACACACCTGCTATGGCTGGAAAAGGTATTCCTATTTTCAGTGGTCACAACTTTGCTCACTGGAAACTTAAAGCTGAGTGGCATTTGTCCGGAATTTATGAAGAAATGATGAGGACTGTAACGGAAGGACCAATAATTCCAGGAAAGCACATTGATGAGGTCAAGGAAGGAGACAAAGTTGTCCAACGTGCAAGGTGGGTTCAAACCCCTAAATCAGAGTGGACAGATGTTGATAAGCTTCTCTTCAATCTAGATCAAAGAGCAAGAAGCATTCTAGGTAATGCTGTTTCTGAACAAATATTCTCCAAGATAGCTAGATGCAGATCCGCCAAAGAAATATGGGATACTTTAATTGTATCTTATGAAGGAGTCCCGATTGTAAGAGAACAAAGGTTAAATAGTCTAATTAGGAATTATGAAAATTTCTAGGTAAAAGACAAAGAAACCTTAGCTGACGTGCATACAAGATTCCAAGTACTGTTGAATGACCTTTCTGCTCTAGGAATGATGAAAGAAGATGATGAAATCTGCAAAAAGTTTGTTGACATCTTGCCCAACAAATTTGAATCTGTTATTACATCTCTTGTGGTTAGTGAAAAACTGTCCACCTATAAGCTGCCTGGTCTTTTCGGATTGTTGCTGAACTTTGAAGAAGCTCTAGAGAGGAAAACGATAAACACAAGACGGACCACAAGAGATCCAGAAGCTGCATTAGTTGCTACCAGCAAAAGGAATAAAGAAATTTATTCTAAATCTGACTCATCTGAGTCTGAGTCACACTCAGACTCAGAATCAGATGATGAAACTGAGGTCAAAAAGCTGAAAAGTCATCTTGCTCTGTTAACTATGAAACTTGAACAAAAGACAGGCTACAATGGAAAGCAACCTTTCGATCTGAAGAAGGTGAAATGCTTTAAATGCAATGAATATGGTCACATGGCTGCTGACTGTAAAGTAAAGAATGCTCAGACTGAACACATGGACGAGGTTGCTGAGAGGGCCCAAAGATACCGACAGAAGTATCTTAAATACAAGAAAGGCAACAGTTCAAGTACACAAAAGCCTCAAACTGAGGAAAAGGAATTCTTTGCTGAAGAATGGCTAGATGAGGAACTGTCTTCTGATGAGGATGAGGAGGTGGTAGATAAATGCTTAATGGCGTTTACAGAAGAAGTGACTGAAGCTGAGAAATCTGCCTCTCAGTTCGAGAAGGATCTGAAGGAAGCTGAGAGACTGAGATGTAACTCAGACTGGAACAAATCAAATCTTTATAAGGTACACAATTTTAACACTTATACAAATGAACAAAAACTTCAAATGTTTGAGTATATCTTTGTTGATTTGACCACCACTTTAGAAGAACAATCTGAATTCAAACAAAAGATTAAAGATCTTGAAAATACTTTGAAAATTAAAGATGATAAAATAATTGAACTAGAAAGTTATAAAGTTCTTTTAAATGCTCAGATTGAAGCTTATATTGATCTTGCAAAAGAAAATTATAAATTTAGAGAAGAAACTGAGCATTATAAAAGAATTTGTAAGTCATGGTGCATATCATCCTTAAAAAATGAAGATTTTTTGAGCAGACAGGTACCCAAACAAGTTCAAGCTGTGTTGGGTGAGGACTTCAGTCTGAAGAAGCATATACTTTCACTTATATGAAAAGAGAAAAAACAATGATGTCAAATGCTTTTGTCAAACTTGTAATTTCCCAAGTTTTTAATAAAAGTGATTCTTCGTCTTCTTCTCAGTCTGAATGTGTTAATTTATCTGAAACTGATACAAATGTGCATGCTGAAAAGGATTCAGTACATTTAAATAATAACTTGCCCAAGGTTGTGAGTAAACCTAAGATTAAGCGCCAAGTCAGTTCCAAAATTCCTAACAAAAGTCATGAAACAAAAACTATTGATAAACTGGGGAATCAATTGTTGGAACTGACCAACATCGTAAAAACTCTAGTTAGGAATAAATCACCTAATCACATGAAGACTCCTCCGAAGAGATTTGCTACAATTATGGTGAAAAAGGACATGAAGCTGTGTTTTGTAAACAACTGACACAGTCTAGATCACAGAAAAACGTTTTTCAAAAGTCAGTCTCACCAAAACATTGGTCAGCTCCACCAATACATAAGTCAGTTTCACCAAAGTCTAGGTCAGTTTCACCAAAGTCAGTTTCACCTCCAAAGCAAAGAAACACATCTCCATCAAAGACAACATCTGTGAAACCTACCAAGACTAAGTCAGTTTCATCTCGAGTCAGTCTCAAAGATACTCCATGTAAATACTGTGGTGTCATAGGTCATTATTCTGTTAACTGCATGAAGGAAATAAATAAATGGAACTACACCAGCTCCAAAACTGACTGCAAGACTGAACCTGAACTTAAATCTGCTTCAGTTCATGGATCCACTCTAAAGTGGGTACCCAAAAGGAACTAATATTCTTTATTTCATGTGCAGGACTCTACAAAATGGTATCTAAATAGTGGAGATTCAAGGCACATGACTGGAATGAAGTCTTTTCTACAAGACTATAAAGAAGAAGATGGGCCTCAAGTGAGATATGGTGACAACGGGGTATCAATGACACGAGGATATGGAAAGATTCATGTTGGAGCTGTCACTTTCAAGAGAGTTGCATATGTGGAAGGTTTACAACATAACCTATTAAGTGTGAGTCAAATCACCGATGAAGACCATGAAGTCAGATTCAGAAAGCAAGCTGAAATAATCTACAGTGCCAAGGGAAAACCATTACAACTTGACAAGAGAGAAAGAGATGTCTTCTGCCTGGATCTGATTACTGCCAATGATGAGGCTGAGACATGTTTGTTCACAGAAACAAAAGAAGAACTTAATTGGCTATGGCATCGAAGGTTATCCCATTTAAACTTCAAAAACATCAATGCTTTGTCAAAAAGTAAATTGGTTAGAGGTCTTCCTGAACTGACCTATACCAAAGACAAAGTTTGCTCAGCTTGTGTGCTTGGAAAGCAAACTAAGACTCAATTCCCATCCAAAATGTTGCATTCAATTGATGAACCTTTATCCATGCTACATATGGATTTGTTTGGACCAATTGGGATTGAGAGTCAAGAAGGAAAGAAATATACCCTTGTAATTGTTGATGAATTTACTAGATTTACTTGGGTTATATTCTTAAGGGCTAAAAGTGATGCAGCTGAAGAAATCATCAGTCTGATCAAAAGAGAACAGCGACAGAAAAACTCTCTTGTTCGCCAGTTGAGAAGTGACCATGGAACTGAGTTCAAAAACTCAGTGTTAATAGACTTTTGTGATCAATTAGGAATAGTCCAAAACTTTGCCTCGGTTCGAACTCCTCAACAAAATGGAGTTGCAGAGAGAAGAAATAGAACACTAATTGAAGCTGCCAGAACAATGTTGTGTTATGGGAACATGAAGATAAAATTCTGGGCTGAAGCTGTGACCACTTACTGCTTCACACAGAATAGATCCATCATAGTGAAGAGACATGGAAAAACAGCATATGAATTGTACCATAACAAGGTCCCTTCCATTCATTATTTCCATATCGTTGGAAGTAGATGCTATATTCTAAACCAAAGGGACTTGTTGTGTAAAATGTCCCCTAAAGCTGATGAAGGACTGTTCGTTGGATATTCAAGCATCGCAAAAGCATTCAGAGTCTACAATGAAAGAAGAAAGGTTGTAGAAGAAAGCATTAATGTCACTTTTGATGACACTACTCAGTCTGACAAAGATGAATCATCATCACAGACTGACATAGCCACTATCAATCAGCTTTGTGATGAATTACTTGTAACCACATTTGAAGCTGACTCTCAGGCTGAAGATCAGAATGACGCAAACGCTCATCAACATCAAGCATCTGACAGTGAACCAGATGAATCATCATTCCAGAGTGTCCCCGATGTTGAAAACACTGAGTCAAATGAAACTGATGAGACTCAGACTGACATTCCTCAGTCTGACCAAACTCAGCTCCAAACTACTCAGCCTGATGACACTCAGACTGATGATATTCAGACTCAAGTAGAGGCAGCTTCCCACAATGAGATAGGAAACATCAGGACTGTCAAAGGACATCCCATCTCGTCAGTTATTGGTTCATTAACTGAAGGTGTCAAAACGAGACGAAAGACTGCCACAACTAATTTTTGTTTCTATACAAATTTCTTGAGTCTGATGGAACCAAAGAAGTTTGAAGAAGCTTTATTAGATGAAGACTGGGTTGATGGTATGCTAGAGGAGCTTGGCGAATTCATAAGGAACAATGTTTGGACAAAGTTCCCACGTCCCCTGTTTAAGAATATTATTGGACTTAAATGGATCTTTCGAAATAAATATGACAAAGATGGGGTGGTGATCAGGAATAAAGCTCGACTGGTGGCTCAAGGATACAAACAGGAAGAAGGCATTGATTATGATGAAACATTTGCTCCAGTGGCCAGAATTGAAGCAATTCGCCTATTCTTAGCATATGCGGCATTTAAAGACTTCTTGGTGTATTAAATGGATGTGAAAAGTGCATTTCTGAATGGTGAGCTACAGGAGGAAGTCTATGTCAAGCAGCCTCCAGGTTTTGTTGATCCTAACTTTCCTGATCATGTTTTTAAATTATATAAAGCCTTATATGGTCTCAAACAAGCTCCTAGAGCTTGGTATGATACTCTATCTGACTTTCTTCTTAAAAAAAATTTTAAAAGAGGATCAATTGATAAAAAATTGTTTATCAAAAAGGAAAATGGACATATGATTTTGGTACAAATATATGTTGATGACATTATATTTGGATCCACAAATGAAAAGTTGTGTACTTGGTTTTCAAAACTCATGTGTAGTGAATATAGAATGAGTATGATGGGAGAACTTACTTTCTTTCTTGGTCTACAAGTAGAACAAAAGAAACACGGAATTTTCATAAATCAAAGTAAATATGTTCATGATTTAGTAAAGAAATTTGGTTTTGAAACATGTTCTGAAATGAAAACACCAATGAGTACTTCTGATAAGTTGCATAAAGACTCACCTAGCAAGTCAGTTTTTCAAGCTACTTATAGAGGTATGATTGGCTCTTTACTTTATCTAACTGCTAATAGACCAGATATCATGTTCTCTACATGTCTATGTGCACGTTATCAAGCTGACCCAAAGGAATCCCATCTTAAAGCTGTCAAAAGAATTTTCAGATATCTTAAGGGTACACCAAATCTTGGTCTATGGTACCCTAAAGATTCTGGTTTTGAATTAATTGGCTACACAGATGCAGATTATGCAGGGTGTAGATTGGACAGGAAAAGTACATAAGGGGGATGTGAGCTTCTGGGAGGAAAGCTAGTCAGCTGGTCAAGTAAAAAGCAAAATTCAGTGGCAACTTCCACAGCTGAAGCTGAGTACGTGGCTGTCGGGAGCTGTTACGCACAATTTCTATGGATGCAACACCAATTGGCTGATCTTGAAATCAAGATTCAAAACACTCCTATCATGTGTGACAACAAGAGTGCAATTCAAATCACTGAGAATCCAGTATTCCACTCCAGGACCAAACATATTGAAATAAGACATCATTTCATTCGAGACTGCGTGGAGAAAGGCAAGGTCAGACTGGAGTTTGTAGCCACCAATGATCAATTGGCAGACATATTTACGAAACCTCTGAGTGAGGACAGGTTTTTCTATCTGTTAGGAGAACTGGGCATGTTAAATCCTTAATCTGTCAAAATCATAAATCTCAAGCTGACCTTTTAGTCAGCTTATGAATTTTCAGTCTGACTTGCTAGTCAGCTCAAGATCGTTCAGTCTGACCAAACTCTCAGACTGCATGTAATTTTCGTAAATATCTTTCAAAATTCTTTTATTTTTTTTCTTTAGTCTATAGAGTTTTTTTAAATTTTTTTTATTTTTCTGTTGTAAATCTTTTTCTACTTCAAGGGTCATAATTGTCACTAGGTTTATATTACATGGACTAAATAGAAAGTTTCCTCACTTAGTTACTTAAATTTCGCTCCTTCAATGGCTAATTGTCATCTTCTCTAATCTTCTGCTCGATTTCTTATCAATGGCTAATGAAAACATGATCCTTCACGTTACTGCTCGTATGATTCCTGGTGCAGATTTTCAAAGCAGGGTACAAATCAAGGACAATAACAGGGTGGCCACTGCTAATATTCATGCCAATCGCCAAAAAAGGGGATTTGAGCAACTGGTTCAATACATGAAAGCACATCCCTTATATGGCGCTTATTTTTGCGACACGGTGATGTACCCACCGTTTTAGTGTGAATGGTGGTATACCTGCACCGCCAATGAGGAAAAGACTGCCCTCACTGGCACGTATAATGATGGCAGACAGACGATCACCATAACTGAGGAGACTATACGCGCAGCCCTATTGCTTCCCACCATTGATGAAGTAGGTGAAGGGGGATTCCAGGCCAAACTGACTAAACAACAAGCTCGAGCTGAGGCCTTTCCCCTAATTGGTCAGCCTAAAATCCAAGAAGTAATTCAATACAAATTTTTCACTGGCAAATGGAAATTCTTATTTTCCAGTATCACAAGGTGTTTGGGGGGTAAATCTGGCAGTTTGGATCAGATGAATGAATTTGAAACCCATCTGTTTCATTCCATGGTAACGGGTCGTAGAATCTCTTATTCACAACTATATTTTGAAGAGATTCTATCCCTTGCCTTGAAAACAAAACGACCGAATGATGTTCCATTCATTCGTGTCCTTTCACTAAGTTTTGAGGAGGCTCTGGGAAAAGCATTGTATGAGCAGCTTGAACAAACTTTTTATGTATGCTCTCTTCCTAGGCTGACTCCAAAGATTTTCACGTACATCAATATTATTGAGGCTGAGCCAGGGTTAACCCCAGTTATGCTTCAGTGGATTGATAATCCGTTTATCGATCATGAACTCACTGAGTCTGACCATTCAGACTCAGATGATCAGCCCGAAGGAATTGATGAACAAATGGAGGTAATCATTCCTGCTGCAGATGCTGAGGTGGACATGGGTGGGGCAGGGCGCGCTGAGGCTGACCAAGGTATGGATATAAATCTTTCTCTTCCTCAGTCTGAGAGTATCCCCTCTCAGTCTGAGCAGTCCACTCCTCACCTTGATGTCTTAGCTACTCAAGCGACCAATCTGATGAACTCACCCAGTTCATTTGAAAAGGCACTCACATCAAGCCCTACTAAAAATCAGGCACTAATGGATTCACTTTTTCATGAGGCTGAGAGTTCTAAACTCCCCTCCAGTGCTGTAGATCAGACCAGTCTCCCTCTGCTAGAGCAACAGCTGGATCTGACTACCATGACTACCCAAAGCCCCCCTAGCGTAGTCAACTTGGAGAAACACGCTGCTGCTGCTGCCACACTGACACATGTGGTAAGCATTGAAGATGATATTCCACTCCTGAATATCCCTGTACCTAGTATGGGACCACCCCCCTCAGTTTCAAAGCCATTTTCTAAGGCTATTTTCACTAGCTCTGTGCTAGTCCACGATAAGGTACCACCAAATCTCTCACACTCTTCTGCACAATTCGTCAATGCCTCACTTCCCAAACTGAGTGAGGTACAGACTTCCTCTTCTATGGCTAAGGATCATTCTCCTAAACACCAAGGAGGGAGTGAAGCTGTACCACCTGTTTCAATCCCTATTGTTACTACTCTCCCTCAGTCTGAGGTTGCTCTGACTGTCCCGGTGCTGTTACAAGCCATTAAGGACATGTCAACTCAGTTTGATGTCAAGTTGAGTGCAATGCAGACTGAGTTACAAGCTATGAAATGTCAAAACACCGAGGAGATGGAGGAATTAAAGGGTATGGTGTTGAAGCTGACTTCTGAGATCAGCATGATGAGAAAGGGGAAACAAGTAGTTGAGGTATCACAAGGGGATGCTCAGACTCAGGGGGAGAAAACCGTTATACCAACTGATGAGTCTGACCTCCCCAAGCAAGATTTGAAAAGAAAGAGGGATGAAGGGGAGAATAAATACTACAAGACTACCAGATTCAACCTGAAAACTGGTCAGTCTGAAGTCTTCTATGAGACTGATTACAGTGACCTATCAAGTAGTGAATCTGAGAAAGAAGATAAGAAAGGAAAAGGCAAAGTTGGAACTGACATTGATATTGACCCACCAACTGAGGAGGAAATTGAAATCAAGAAAAGACAAGATGAAGCTGAGAAACTGGCTAAGCTTCAAAGGTATGCTCATAATTCTGGAATGACAGTTGAAAAATACAAGGAGTATGTCAGAGGGCTATACATGGAGAAATTTGATAATCCACAAGATCAGTCAATAAAAGCAGCTGAAAACTTGAAGCTGAGATGAAAGAAGAAGAAGAGTTGGCCATTGATGAAGAACAGCAGAGGATTGAAGCTGACAGACAAATGGCCAAACAAGTGTTAAGAGAGGAAGCCAGACTGGACTACATTGAGTCAAAATTTGTAGTGAGGAAAAATAGAAATAAAATCCAAAACTTGTATTGTGTTGATACTGGTGGATCTGACCTCATGCTCACGTGTTATCACAAAGATGGATCCTTCAGAGTTGGGGTACACAGAATGCACACTCTGGGCTTAGAAGAATGGAAAGAAATAGCCAGTCTGAGCTCAAGAATAACAAACATTGCTCACAGAATGGAAGTAAAAAGAGAAGCTGTCTCGAATGTTAATGTTGCTCATGTGCTGAAACTGATCTCAGATGAGGACTATAGAGCGTTTTGCACGGCAAATAGAGTGAGAGCTGGGGCTAAATCTCTTGGGCTAGAAACAAGCTATCTGCATCATGTTCCCGAAGGGGTCATATTTCAAGACAAAACTTATGTGAAGACTGAAAATCATGAGGGATTGTGTTATGTTGACTGTGGGGGAGAGGAATGCTTCCAAGCCAAAGACAGACTGAATATGGCCTCCATCTACCATTGCATTGCTCTGCTAAGCGAATGTGAGTCTGATCAATGCATCCCCTTTCGAATGAAGCTGATCAGTTGGTTATTAAATAACCTTAGAAGAATTGAAGAAATGGGGACTTTGATGGACAAAGTTGAACTGATCAAGAAAGAGTATCAAATGTTGTTTCATAAATCTGATGCTGAAATGGAAAAGCTGCTTGATTGGAAAACTGAGAGACTGAAATGGGCAAAGGAAGTGAAGAAGCCTACTCCATGGGAGGTGCCTTTGAAGCAGAAAAGATCGTTCAAGAAAAGAAAGTGATGAGTAGTATGTGTTTTTCTGTTCACAAACAATGTTATGTAAACAATTTTAGTTTGTGTTTATTTTTGATGCATGAATTGTAAAAGACTTTAATCCAAACAGATAGGGGGAGATTGTTGGGAAAATCAATGATTTAACTCAAGTTAATAAATCTGTTTATTAAAGTCTTAGTCTGAGTGATTTGAGTCTGAGTGAATCTGAGTCTGAGTGACTAAAAGCGACTAAGGCTTTATGGAGCTGACTACTCAGCTTCATAATGAAACGTAATGCTTTATTTTAGGTATGTTGGTTAAATTAAATCTTCTATCTTTTTAGAAGATTTACTAGGATTCGTACTTATCAAGCTCACTATTATTGTTTATAAATAGTGAGCTTGAGCTTTGTAATTGTTGCATCTTTTGAAGAAATATAACTGTGTGTTATTTTCATTGTTTCGTTATTATATTTCCGCTATAATAAACTAAGAAACTGAGAACTTAATCGATTCGTAACAATTAACGTCTAAATACTTATTTGTAATTGAATAGCTAGTGTTTGAGATCTTATTGAGACCTAACAATCTTCCCCCAAATAGAAGCACATTCTTAGTAGATCGAATTTGGAACTTGTAACAATAGTATTCCCTCATAGCCACAGTTTTCCTAACACTTCGTGTGTTATCCTCTGCGCACAATGGTGATATATCGAAAAATAATAATTAATTACACACACACACACACACATATATATATATATATATATATATATATATATTAGAAAAATAGATTAAAATATTGTTGGTACCTTCCGTTTCTTCCTCCATGTTGTCACTATCATAAAGTTATAACTGTAAGTACCTAGGTTTTCCATCCCTTGAGACTAACTGGTCAATTTTGTGATATATTCCTTTGTGTGCACGAAACGTATATACACCGTCTATCATATTCGTCATGGTTTTATCTAATGTTACACCCGTTGAGGCGAAAGAAAAGTTGGTGTTGTAAGCACGTATGTTTTGCCTGAACATTTTTCCAGTTTCATCTTGAGATGTAAAGAGACGATATAGTTCATTCGGAATTTTAGAGTTTGCCAACTTTGTCTTTCCACTCATACAAAAAAAGGTAGAAAATTCAAATTTGAATCGTTTTGCTCCTCCAGTGAGGACATGAACTTCGTTGTTTTAAGACATGATGCTCTGTAGGTATGCCTTCATAAACAAAGTTATACGGATCCTCTTGTTAATTGTCATCTCGGATCGATGACGGATGCACAACTTCATCAAATAGAGGTAATAGTGTAGGATGTTGAAGTTGAATACCTATGAAATTATATTGTATTGGGTAACATCTTAAAATATTTCAAGTTGTTAAAGGTGAGATTGTTTAATAAATAGAAACCTGTTGATATTTCATGCATCACTTCATCAAATAAAAGGAGGGGTACACGAAGTTGAACCCGAAGATCTATATTACAAAACAATATAATGAAAATGATTCCTTTATTATTAACTTAATAAGCTATAATAATAGAAAAGGTGCATTATTTTATTTTACCACTAAAACTTTCATGAGTCAACTCTGAATATATTTCTGTAATATCTTATATATCGATAATATTCGTCACTTATGTGGTAACTCAGTTGGTTAACGTTGTTGGAATCACTATGTTTTTTGCCTTTCTTCGTAGATAGCAGTTTATGTTATAACGAATTCTATTTTCTTTGTCTCTCTCCAATGAGGTACGTAAGTTGGTCGGTGTAGTTTCACTTGTCGGCTTATTTTGATTTTCACTTGTTGGCGTATTTTCACTCGTCCAAGTTTGATTAATTTGACTACTATTCGAAAGTCGCCCTTGACTCTTTATATCTCTCATAATATCGTTTATTATACTCTTTTCGTTTTCTAGTTGAGACAGATGCGACATTCTTGTTTGACATTTGTGTCATTTGACTACTATTTGAGATTAACATATCATTGTTAGTTTGTAATGTTCCTAATGGTATCTTTTCAAGCGATGTACAACTCACTGGAGTTATTGACGCATCACGTTGAGAGACATCACCATTACAAACTTTTGATATTTTGTTTTTCTCTTTGTTGTACTCTTTACATTTTTCAGAAGATGTAGATGTTGTATTCCCACATTTTTGTTCTTTATGATTCATCGTAAATAAAACTACCTTGTAAATTTAAATGATAATATTGAGATATATGTTCTAATCTTAACTACATTATAACACATAACTACATATTACAAACAATTTAGACTAATGTTTGTGTGTTACATACATATGAAGTTGAAAGACAGTTAACATTACATTAATAATAGATCATAATCATTAAATATAAAGTTCGTACATTCAAAGTTCTAAAACATTTAAATATCTAAAATACATGAAAATTGATAATAAAAGTTACAATAAATATAGATTTGAGAATAGAAAATCGACATATTTTTAATATCATTAGCTTTTGGGATATATGCATTGAACTTCATCTCTGATATAGATGTAGTTTCCAACGAATTAGCTGATATTTATATATTATCCATATATAATAAGATAAGATTAGTAATTTGATATCGTAATGTTTTTTTGAATTTAAATGCAAGTGGTTAGTTTGACAAAATGGATTAATAACTTACGTCGAACTCTTCGATCAATTGTAATCCGAGATACATGAATTATTTGGTTATAATATATTGACTTTGCTATCCAAACTGGTAATGCGTCCCGAGAGATCTTGATGACCAAATTAATAGAACATCCTATGTACAATATTTTTAGTTATTAAGATGTGTTATTTATTACTATTATTAAATATAGAGTTAATTACATAAATAGTCCCTATAGTTTACCTAAAATTATGAATTTCGTCCTTAAGTTTAAAAAGTTGCATATATCGTCCAAGTTTAGAAATTAATTACGCTTTTCGTCCCTAATTTCTAATTTGCACCCGTAATTGGGGCAAACCTTAGGCAAACCTTAGGGACCAAATCCGTAACTGAGGACAAACTTTAGGGATGGAATCCGTAATTGGAGCAAATCTTAGGGACAAAAAATGTAATTAGTTTCTAAAAGTAGATGATTTATGCAACTTTTTTTAACTTAGTGACGAAATCCGTAATTTAAGATAAATCTTAAGGACGATTATTGTAATTAACTCTTAAATTTATTATAGGTATATTAACTTACGTTGAATCTCGTATTATAACTCTACATCTACTTGATCCGTCCTTGATAAGCTCCCCAGAAATCACTTTACCGACAACATCTATATTCCATTTAAGAATTTAAACCAAAAATATTATTGAGATGTTTTTATTTATATGGAAGTTTATATTAAATTAAATAGAAATAAATAAGGTAACGAACAATCCATTTCTTTTGGCAAAAGTGTGAGTTTTGTTTTTTTGGTAATTGCAATGTACTCATCATCCCACAAAAAGATTTGATTGTGAAATCGTAGGAGACGATCATCCATAAATGGATAAATTTGGAAGAAGTTTAAGGAAAATACTCGACCAACCAAATCTGAAGCTTGATAAAATTCCATTAAGTCTTGGGGGACGATTACAAACATTTCCCGTCGCTAAAAAAATGTAACATTGTTAATATTATAAGTTTTATTATTATTGTAATGTAGTAAATTTAATAAAAGTAAATTTTTTGGAACTTACACTTTCATCAAATAACAAAATTATTTTTCTTTCCATATACATGTCTTCCCAAACGTATTGAACACGCCCACGGGTAAGACAAGACAAGTTTCGATTGCATTAAACGTATCATATACCCAAGGATACTCCATATCTACAAAATATTAAATATTGTTTTTAAATTTGAACTTGTAATTATTAAATTTATGATGTAATTGTTCAAATACAATTAAATAATAAAGTTTGTAGTTATAAGTTTAGTTGATAAGTAAAGTTAGAAAAAATGACACAAGTATATGAGAATGGTATTACACAAATTATAACAGTTTTTAAACTTTAATTACATATTTTAGTTTAATTATGATTAATTTCCAAATTATAATAGTTTACACAAATTATTCTTAATATATTTGTCATAAAATGATACAAGTATATGAGAATGAGGTTATTTCCGATTAGAACACGTACATATATCTTAATATATTTGTCGTTAAATGAATTTGATAAAGTGCCGTCACCGTCCGTTTTTTCATTAGACAAAAAAATATCATAAAAATATAATTAGGTTTTAAACAAATTAAATTATTAATTGTAACTATAAAGATGTTGTTGAATTTGATAAAGTGTCGTCACCGTCTCTTTTGTTTTATTTATGGTTTTCAGAATAAAAAAAAGTTTCAAATTTAAGTATATGAAGATGTTTAGTTTTCAATAAGCAAAAAATATTTGGATTAAAGTTTAATCATACATTATTATAACAGTTTATATAAATTATTCTCTTAATACTTAGTTTGGTTCCAAAATTTCAGTTAATTTTATACCATATATTGTTGAAAAAAAAAGCAAGAAAAATAAAAAAAAAATTAAAATTTTCGAAATTTCTTAAAATAAAAGAAAAGTTCTGAAGAGGTTATCACAGCAACATCTGATCAGAACAAGAGACTCTACATAGTTGGTGCAGCATCAAAAGAGCTCAGATGAGGTTAATACTGCAACTACAGATCAAATGGATTTGGATGAGTACATGGATGATATTGTAGTATTACCTCCAATAACTGAAGAAGGTGGTGGTTATATTGATGTCGTGATGAGATATTATGAGGGTGCTTTGATCAGCTTGATGCTCAATCTGCAACAATAATTTCTACTAAAGGGACATCTACTGGAAAAGATATTGCTGCAAGTAAGAGGGAGAAAGATATGGAGGATGCTGAGATGCAAGATATTAATGTGGAGAGTGTTGAAAATGAAAAACATGAAGAAGTTCAAGATCAACTCCACAAAACTACAGAAGCAGAGTTGGGTTCTTATTTTCACCCACTTGAAGAAGAAGTAGATGTTACTATAGCTACTGTTCAACAAGAAAATGATACTACTGCACACCATTTGATTCAAAACAACAAGAAATTGGTAGTACTGCACCAGTTGTTACTTGGCTGATGAACCTACAAGTGAAGAAAGGACCTTTGCCTGAAGAATTGTTAAAGATCAAGAGTCAAGTAATTTAAAGAAGGAAAACAAAACAAGCTACAAGACCTAAACAGAAATGAGTATCTATTCCTATTCCTTCAGAATTTTAAGTAGTAGAGGGGGAAGATTATATTCTGGATCCTACTGCTCCACATTGTGTTACTCCTATCATTCCTCCTGATACTAGACATGTTGAAATACATGTGACTCAATACATTGGAGGTAAAAGGATTGACCCAAGTGATTCTCGGGTCAAAGGTAAGGGAAAGAAAGTGGTTGTGGAAGAAGAATCAAGAAAGAAAACTGAGGATGCCAAGCAATTGAAGTTGGATGAGCCAGTGGAATTACAGTTGGCTTCTGAAACATTTGACATCTCTAGTGATCATGCAGTAGCAACAGATGTTCATGCTGAACTCCAAAGAAGGGAACTTGAGAGAATTGAAAGAGAAGAAAAGGAGATACTTGTCTTGCTTGCAGAGTACAACAAGGAACTTGCAAAGATTGAGAAAGCTGAAGCAGCAAAGAAAGCCAAGCAAGAAACCAAGAAAGCAAACAAGAAAGAAAAGATGGATGGTGACCAACAAAAGTTGTATAATACTTAAAATACGGAGGTTATATTGGCAAGTCATTAGGACCTATGAGCTTTGGTAATGTTCTTCGATTGTTTGAAATGGAGAGGAAGAAAGCTAAAGATGATGTTGTTAAGTTGACTGAACAACAAGAGAAGAAAAAGTATGAGTTGGAAAGACTGGGCAAGCAAGCTCATGAACTACGAGCTAGAGTACTAAATGAACAAAGCCAGGTCATTCCAAATCATTTCAAACCCTAACCTACTGTTATTAATTCTGAACATTAGAAAAGGAAAAAGTCTTTTTCCACAAAACAAGTTCCATAGAGACAGAAGGTTGTGGTACAACAGAAAAGGAACAAGTTGAAGATGAACCAAGACAAACTGAAGTCACACATGATGAAGAAACTACTTCTTCTACTCAGTTTGTATTTGTTGATCCTACTTCAATAGTGAAGAGAGAAGGAGATGTGAAAATCTCTCAAGATGATTGCTCAACTTTGATCATCCATCAAGAGGGTATGCATGTTGAACCCTTGGCAGTGGAGCTACCAGAAATTGTTGATTAAAAGTTTATTGGAGGAGAAAATAAAACAACTTACATGGTGACTAGATCTGATAAGAAGAAGTACAAGATGCTTACTTTCTACAGGATGGTGAAAGATTTCACTAGGCAAGATTTTGTCAGATTGCACCAAATAGGAGTATGAAAGTACTCACAAAACAGAGGTGTATGCTCTGGAACTGATATTGGATTGGACTAGCTGAATGGTATGTTCACTCTCGAAGTTGGGATGTTCAATAGTATATTTCATAAGGGTGGATATGATCCAGTGATTAAGTGGATTCTGTATGAAGGAAGTGGTGTACATTCTATAATCAGAAAGCAATGTGTCATCAAGTTCTTTTTGGTGGAAAATAAGTATGATTTTGATTCTGCTACTCTACATGAGATGATCACATTTAAGTTTTTTGCTCTAGACACTCTCAGATGGATAATGATATGGTATGGAGAATCGTACTTCGAAGACATGAAGATGATCAAAAAATGAAAGAAGAACGGACAAAGAAGAAGAAGGACATTAGAAACTAAGTTTTGTAATCATCCTCCTACATTTGCTTATTTTTGAAACTTGTTACTTTGATTATAATAAAGTAGAAGTTTAGGGGGAGATTGTTGGGAATAAACTTGTGAAAATAGACTAAGTATGGTTACTACTCCAAATCGACCACTGCTTAGTTACTAGTGCAAGTGTAGTGGTTTCTACTGCTCAAGCATGTTACTACTGCCCGTAAAGCATTACTACTACAATGAAGATTTGTAATTATCTTTTCCATAGTTGTAGTTTCTTTACAATTGTAATTGTTTAGTCGTTTCCTAGATAAACTAGGTTTTAGCCTCAAGGTCTATATATACATAGGTCCTTGTATTAAGAAAAACGCGTGTATTGATTATTCCTTCTACGATTAATACATTGAGGCTTCTTGGTGATGTTCGTTATTGTTCTTGCTGTTTACATATTCAATATTCGTTTAATCACAAACTTTGTAATACGCTGCTAAAATTCTTTGATAGATCTTGATCTATACGTTCAAGTTTGGTTGTGTTTACATAATTATATCGATCGTGACATATATATAAAATGTTTAATCACAAACCTTATTATATCAAAGAAATTTTTGATCTGCTGCAACTTCTTTGATAGATCTAGATCTACACCTTTGTTTTATACAAACACAAATTGACATATCCCAACAAGTGGTATTAGAGCACAAGGTTGATGTAGATCTAAGATCCACAAGGTTTTACACGTTCTTACACACAACTCTATGATGACTAATCTAAATGATAGGTGTTAAAGCTAATAAGGTCCGTGTTCTTACATCATATAACTTTGACATGTGGAAGAATATGATCCATCAATACATGCTATGGCATGTGGGAGGTGGTCAAGAATGGTCCAAAAGTTGTACCATTAAATTAGATTAATCTTATTAAAAGAGAGAAAAAAATACGAGGTTCAAGTTTAGGGATATGGAAGGTTTGGGGTAACCCATGGCCTAATGTGGTTTAATATTTATTTATATTGTAATTTATAAATGAATGTGTTTTTCTCTATTTTAAAATTTTGGTTTTTTTTTTTTTTTTTTTTTTTTTTTTTTTTTTTTTTTTTATTTTAAGGTTTGGTTTTAGGGTACTATTTATTAGGGTATAGTTTTATAAAAAAGTTATGTTTTTATTTGTTTTGGATGGTTATGTTTTTTTTTTCTATTCTTTTTATGTTATGTATTTTTTTTCTGGGTTAATTCACTCCATGGTCACTCTACTATTCCAAATAATCCGGTTGGGTCATTAAACTAAAATAAAATATAACACTTTCATTCTACTATCAAAAAAACTTTAAAATCATCACTTTATGGGTTATAGCAGGTTACCAGTTAATTTTACCGGATGACATGACTTAATAATCTACGTGGCAACCAACGTGTTTTTTAATTAATACGTGGAAATTGATTATTTTTTAATTGCTGCCTAAACCGGTTAAGATCCAAACCAAACGGGTCCCAATGCATATTTTCCTTCACTTCTGATATCCTTTCCCGACGATGTTTCCACCCACTTTCCTACCAATCACCATCAATCCATCATCATTATCATCAATATAACACACACACATACTTAAGAAACACACAGTCACACACATCATGTGATTAACCCCCAAGAAATGCACGCCAAATCTCGGCTTCCAAACAACAACAACAGTCCATCCTCATCACCACCAACCTCACCTCTCCACTCTCCACGTCACCGTCGGTCCATCAAACACACCTCCCGGTTCAACCACCGGTCATTCCTTCACCGGTGCATTTGATCTTTAAGGATTTCTTTCAAATAATCTTGACGGGAAATTATAGTTTCCGACATCTCCACGATAAGAGTTTTGGTCCCTGAAATTCAGTTCGAGAAGATCAACTTTCTTTTTAACTGCAAACCGGCGCCAGTCATCAATAATTTCCTTATCAAGACTATTGAAACCGAAATGAATCCGAAAGAGTTTTGGTCCCTGAAATTCAGTTCGACTGGCTTGATTAGTCAAACCGGAGCCAGTCATCAATAATTTCCTTATCAATAATTTCTTTTTTCACTTTAACTGCAAACCGGAGCCAAATATCTCCACGATAAGAGTTTTGGTCCCTGAAATTCAGTACTGCTGGCTTGATTAGTCAATCGAGAACGGCGATTGACGGCGCGTCTTCTCGGAGGGACATGCGAACGGTGAAGGGGGAGGTGGTGGTGGTGAAAAAGTGGCGGTGGGGGATTGCCGGAGATTGCATGGTTGCCGGAATATTTGGTCGGAAAAGTGGAGAAGATGAAGGTGGGGGATAAAATGTTTATGAAAGGGGATAAAATTTTTATGAAAGGGGATAAAGATGGTGGGGTTTCACTTTGTCTATGTGGATTTAACAGAAAAAAAAATGACATGGATATGATGTGTACTAACAAACTGGATGTAATCGGTGTTTGTGTGAAAGTGACCTGCTCTTAGCCGGTCATCTTGGACCCACGCGATGAACTTAATCCGTTTTCAAATAGAAAGTGGTAGTTTTAAAGTTTTTTGATAGTAGAATGAAAGTGTTATATTTTTTTTTTGTTCAATGATCCAACCGGATTATTTGGAATAGTAGAGTGACCCTCAAGTGCATTTTCTCTATAAAGTTTTAGTTGAGTTTTTTGTATCTTTTGTTTTTATTAATTGTGTTTCGGATTATTTGACACATTAAATCTAAAAAATATATATTATTGATAAGTAAAATTTTTAGATTAGTGTATGTTACTTTAAGAGATAAAACATCGAGTTCATGTTCAGAGATATGGAGGGTGTGGGGGAAAAAATTGCCTAAATGGGTTCCCTAACGGGTTTTTTAGATCAGAGTAAATTTGATGCATGTATTTTTATCGGATTCTGGTTCGAGGATAATAAATGTCCCAAAGACACCCTATTGCCATTTTTTTTAACATATATTATGAAACAACCAAATTTCCGTGATGTGCAAGGCATGTGACTTTAATTAAATGGTACGTGAAACCAAACATCCTCTTGGTCAAATATATAAAAAATGTCGAACAATAAGACTACAACGATAAATATACCTTTTAGAAGTGAAATTGAAAATGGTGGTCTACCATAAGATAATACTTTTTGTCTTTTTTCCGAATGCTCTACCATAAGATAATACTTTTCTTTTACCGAAGACAAAGTTGACCTCGCTTTATCATAACAATTCCCAAGTGACTAATTTTTAAGTTGTTAAACATAGATTAATAGAGAAATATTTATTCAATATCATTATTTTGCAGAATTTTATAAAAATACAATAACTCTTTTACAAATATTACATTAGAAGTAAAATTATTACAATTCTAATTTCTAATATAACCTAATGAATTTAAAAAAGTTATAATATACTTTTGAAAAATAATATTAAAAATAATCTAAAACATGTTTGTACTTTATCTTAAAAATGAATAGCTATCATTATACTATCATCATACTGAAACACAATATTATTATAAATAATGTTTTTAACTAATTTTTATGTAGTTGTCTTCTTAATGACAGTAAAAAAACTAAACAACCGATTATTATCACAAAGAATTGAATAGTTTAAAGCATAAAAATAAACATATCAACATAGATGGTGATTATAAAATGTAAGAGGGAAGATATATATATATATATATATATATATATATATATATATATATATATATATATATATATATATATATATATATATATATATATATAGAGTTGGTTTCATTTAAGAACCATATAAATATTTAGGAACCATTAGGAACCAATATTCACCAGTGTATATATATGATATTCACCAGTGTATATTTAATATAATATTCACCAGTGTATATACATATAATATTCACCAGTGTATATACATATAATATTCACCAGTGTATATATATATATATATACATATGCTTTTATATACACTGGTGAATATCATATATATACACTGGTGAATATTGGTTCCTAAATATTTAGTGGTTCCTAAATGAACCCACCTCTATATAGATATATATATATATATATATATATATATATATATATATATATATATATATATATATAATCACAAACTTAGATTACAATTTATTGAGAATCAAGTACACTTAATAAATATAACGTTTATTGTCGGTAGACCTTTCGAGAATGCAAAAAATTAAAGTAATTTCTTGAGGATTCGTCATTAGCGACTTCTAAGATGTTCATTCAACAAGCAATCTATATCAAAAATGAATCAATTACAAATCTATTTTTCAACGTATATGTTTGTTTTTCATTTAGTGGGTAAATGAACCAATTCATAACATATATTAACCATATTGATCATGTAAACAATCAAACACAACCCATATAAAGCAAAATAAACGATATAACAAACGGTGTGGCGATAGACACCTCCGGTTAGCATTTTACATATAAGTGAATTATGGTCCACAAATACATAGTCTTCTGCATCCGGATTAAACTCCATAAACACTTGGTCTTCTGAATGGATTGCTCGATGTTGACACTGGAATGGCAGTAGGATTTTGTGGAATATTTACCCATTTTGAAGGACAAATCTGACTGTTGTATCTGAACTATTCTCTACGTAATTGGGTGAATGACTAAACTGAGTGCTAGTACAAGGAGTACACTAAGAGTGGACGGTGCCTATTCTTTGATGTCATTACTCTTCACGGGTGTTTTTGGTTTGGGTAATGGGTCACAACAAACCGTTTATTCCATACATTTTTTACCGATTCTAACATTTCTTATACCGCCATTTCGCCTAGGGGAATCAAAGGTGGGCCCATGAACCAAGAGACTGCGATTTCAAGTCCTCACACGGAAACATATGTGCGTATGAGAGAGATATGTGAGTATTTGCCTTTCGCAAGAAAAAAAACTATGATTAAATAAAACAATTTTTAGACATTCATAATATAATTTTTAAAAGAACGACTTAGGAGGTTGTATGCCTTAAAAATAGTCTTTGGGAGACTTTGAACACATTTAACTGTTACTCATTTATAGTAACTTGACTTTTCAAATAAAACAGAACGCAACACGTCCCAATCATAAATAAATGGGTCAAAATGTTCACGTTCAATTTAAGATAAGTGACGGATGGAGACATTTTTTCTTATCTTCACAATTGAAATACATGAAGCTAAAAAAAATTACCTGAATAAAAAATCACAGAGATGGTTATGACATTCCCACTCCATATGGTCTTGCAAGTTGGTTAACTGGACTATTATGACGGTTTATATGTTGAGGTGCAGCAGGGAGCTCGAGCGCTCTTGACTGATTTCTTCAACCCAGGAACCATTTTTTTAGGTAGCCAAAACATGTATTTTATCATTAAAACGTCCATATTTATTCATAATGTTTAATCAAACATGATCAAATTTAAATCTATAAATACAAATTAAAAAGCAACAATGGTTTTGGTTTTAAGAATAGTTGGCTAGTTCACAAATCTGAAGATTATAGTTGGTTCCAAAATGAAATCATAAATGATTCGTATGAGACCTATAGTCGCAAATCTGCTAATGATTACTAAATAAAATTTTAAAATCATAAATTTTGTTTTGAGTAATATCATGAGTGATATGAATCAAAAACATATGAAAATTACGTGTAGTAATATCATGAATATGAAATCCATATCTACGCACTTGTAACACATGGAGACAATTTAAAATTTCTAAGATATCAGGATTTATTATTTATTAGATAAAAGCATACCATTAATTTGAAATCCATATATAGTAAAGGGGACGGTACCCCACAAAATTTTATTAATACTTAAAAATAAAAATACAATTCAAGCAATGGTTATACCCATTGAACTTGTGCCTAAATATTGCATTCCCAAAACACACTTTGGGAACAAAACTAAAAAAGAAACAAAACGTCTATCTAATGTTTTAATACAATACGAAAAATGTTTTAATACAATACCAAAAAGACAAAACAAAAAAACCAAACCAATGCTCCTTAACCTGCAAAACAAAAACACCAACACAAATAGGATAATAATAGCAACATAAAATCATTAAAACAAAATACCAACAAGACACCAGTTGACTATTAATAGTCAAACTGTATCTGCACTCTAAGTTACACAAAAACCATTGTTTTTGAAACCTTGCAACATACCAAAATCCGCCACTATAACACCAAACCTTGTATCAAACACTTTTATAGCGGAAATTTATTGAATAACCCAAATACCATAATTCCCACACTTATCAACACCCATATTCATCCTCCAAAAAGAATCAAACAAAAGCATACTCTGTCCAAAAGGAGTTGACTTTCAATAGTCAAATAACAAACAACCAAAACCTTGCTTTGCTTGAGTAGGAAGCGCCAACCAAAATAGAATGAATCACCAAAATTCCAGCACCACATCAGCCATAACATATACAAACCTGGCCAATAACTTTGACGATGCACCACATCAGCCATAACATATACAAACCTGGCTATGCAACACCCCTTTACATCACCGATACACAGACAATTAAAAACATAACACACACACCCATATCCCATCTCTGACATCTAATCATCATCACCAACATACATATTTGACAAACCATTCCATTTACGACCCCGAGACACCACAAGAACCCCCACTTTCTAGTATCATCGATAACCAGAGTCTTGATCGGAACTTAACGACACAGCTTAACATGAACAGGGAGAATGAAAACAGAAGACCAATCACTCCTAAAGCAATCAAACCCACAAGTAACAGAAACCGATTTCAACGCCTCTTCTTGAACCCCATTTTCTTTAACATTCAAATGAACAAAACATTTCCAATTTCCATAACTTCTTCACTCTGATAATTTTTATTACTAACTTGTAATCTTGAGAAAACGGTTCCTTGATTCTGAGACTGAAAACAGAAGACAGTATAACTGAAGAGAACTAACCACGGAGAATGAAAACAGAAGACCAATACACTCTTAAAGCAATCACACCCACAAAAAACCGATTTCAACGGCTCTTCTTGAACCCCAATTTCTTTAACATTCAAATGAACAAAACAATTCCAATTTCCGTAACTTCTTCACTTTGATAAATTTTATATTAACTTGTAATCTTGAGAAAACGGTTCCTTGATTTTGAGACTGAAAACAGAAGACCAATATACTAAAGAGAACTAACCACAGAGAATGAAAACCAAAGACCAATACACTCTTAAAGCAATCAAACCCACAAATAACAGAAACCGATTTTAACGCCTCTTCTTGAACCCCAATTTCCTTAACATTCAAATGAACAAAACCTTTCCAATTTCCATAACTTCTTCACTCTGATAATTTTTATTACCAGCTTGTAATCTTGAGAAAACGGGTCCTTGATTATGAGACTTCACTAAATTGGGAACATCCATTTTTATCTAACAAGATTCATACACAACGGTATTGCGCCTTGTTCAACCACAAACCTCTTTATTTCATCAACACAGCACATGCCAAACCAACCAATCCTCCACCAGAAATAAATTACTCAGACATGACACGACATGACTCGACATGACTCGACACGACACGACATGACACGACTCGACATGACTCGACACGACACGACACGACACGACACGACACAACACGACTCGACACGGCACTCTCTCTCTATCTCTCTCTCTCTCTCTCTCTCTCTCTCTCTCTATCTCTATCTCTATCTCTATCTATCTATCTATCTATCTATCTATCTATCTATCTATCTATCTATCTATCTATCTATCTATCTATTTATATATCTATGTATCTTCCTATGTATCTATGTATCTATGTATCTATCTATCCTCCTATCTATGTGCATTGCAATCAAAAGACTATATACAATATAAAACAAGAAAATGAAAATGTCCCGATCAGAAATTATATTTTGTAGTTACCTGAATCCCATATGTTCCTTGTTTGTATAAAGATTTACGGTTTGAGGACCTACAAAATGGATAAGAATCAATAATGAAAATTCAGATCGAGCGTGGCACAAGCTTAAAATGTCTGGCCAGAAAACATATAGTAAAAATTTCAAATATAACAAATTGATATAATAACAAAAGGACACTCGTATCCTGTTAGATAAAAAAGAACCAAAACCTAGTTATTTTGGATAATGTTCAAACAGGAATTTGATGAATGTTTTGTTTTTTCGGATGATCAGTCTAGCCATATATTCTTTACTATTGCACAGATTACCATTTCTCGTTTACTATTCAATTGTTTGAAAATTTGTTTATGTCCCATCTCGTCTTGTATACAGCAAACTCTATATGCATATTGTAAAATAAATTCAGGAAGGTTTTCTGGGGTACCTAAAATATCAAATATTGACGATAAAATAGTAGTAAAGGTGTGAAAATGGCAGGATGGACAGGTCAGGGGTCACAACGGATTCGGGTTATAATTAGTTCTTTTGGGTATGGGTCATATGGGTCGGGCTAGATTAATATCAAGAAGAAACAAACACATGATTAATCACGAAGTAACATCATGAAACAGTTGACTGTGGCAATCATTTATTTGCTATTCAACTAAAATATTGAGAGTAGAAAAAGACACGAACCTTACTCACGGATATGTAAGATAAAACCTTTGAACTAGAAACGCCATCTAGATGTGAAATTTTTAGGCTTGGTGTTATTGACGGTTGTTCGAGTAGAACGTGAAACACTAGCATCAGGTGTAGAAGGAATAGATGGTTTTCTAGGCGCTAGTATTCTACTTTTGGGGTAGGTAATCACAGGTTTGTCCCAAGACTTAGTGACTTTGTTACTAGCACTAACAAAAAGAGGACGTGAATGAGTAACATCAATAGTGGGTTGCTCGCTAACAAGAACAGAAGCAGTAGGTTTTGGTGCACACGTAGTTGGCTGTTTTCTAGATGTAAGCATTTTAGGTTTGGTCTTGGTTCTTTCAGCAGCAGAATACTTGTTCATGGGTGGTTTTTTAGGCTTTAGTATTCTACTTTTTGGGTATGTAATCACGGGTTTGTTCCAAGACTTAGTGACGTTACTAGCACTAAGAAAAACAGGACGAGTGGGTGGATCGCTAAGAAGATCAGAAGCAGTAGGCAGTTTTCTAGATGTATGAAATTTAGTTTTGGTCTTGTTTTTTTCAGCAACATAATACTTGTTCGTGGGTGGTTTTTTAGGCTTTAGTATTCTACATTTGGGGTAGGTAATCACAGGTTTGTTCAAAGGGTGGTTACTAGCAGTGAGAGTAACAGAAAGAGGACGGGTAATAAGTGAACGAGGAGTGTGAGTATAAGCAATAAACGATATCTCAGGCTTTGGGTTGCTAACAAGATCAGACAATAAGATAGACGGGTTATGGCTAATAAAAGACTGCATTGGTGTGATCTTAAAAGTAGAAAGTGAGTGAGTATGAGCAACAACAGGCAGTGGGTCGCTAAACAACAACCTACAGGGCTTATGGCTAGTAAAATACTGCAGAGGAATCATACCTTCCCTAACAGAAGAGTAAAGTGAGATAGTATGAGTCGATGACACCTTGGTTGCAGATTGAGTCACAAGAAGAGAGTTGGTTGCAGATAGAGTCGGAACAAGAGTTGTTTCGGTTGCAGATGGAGTCACAACAACAAGAGAAGGTTCGGTTTCAGATGGAGTCTGTGTTTCAACAGTTTCGACCTGAGAATCAAAAAGTATTTCCTAAATTAAAAAACTAATCTTAAAGAAGAAAAAACATGTATGAAGAACTTACGTTATGGGTTGTTTTAGAAGGTTCGGTTTCAGAAGTAGATGGAGTCTGTGTTTCAACCTGAGAATCAAAAAGTAATTCCTAAATTAAAAAACCTAATCTTAAAGAACAAGAAAGATGTATGATGAACTTACGATATGGGTTGTTTTGGTTTCAGAAGCTTTGGTTGTAGTTTCGACCTGAGAATCAAAAAGTAATTCCTAAATTAAAAAACCCAATCTTTAAGAACAAGAAACATGTATGATGAACTTACGATATGGGTTGTTTCGGTTTCAGAAGCTTTGGTTGTAGTTTCGACCTGAGAATCAAAAAGTAATTCCTAAATTAAAAAACCTAATCTTAAAGAACAAGAAACATCATCATGTATGATGAACTTACGTTATGGGTTTCAAGATTGTGATGATCGGCATTAATAGGTTTACCTGCAGAAAACAAAAAACGAGATGAAGAAATTAAATCATCAAATTCAAAATCAAAGAATGATTTCGTGACGGAGATGAGAATCAGTAATGGAACAGAGATTCCAATGGCAGAAGAAAGAAGCGACATTCTTCAAGAACTATATTCAGAGATTCAATTGCAGAGAGAGATTATTTTGAGAGTTATTTTATATTATGTTGATTTCCTCCAATTGTGACCTTAAAGTGACTTATATTACTTCCTCTTCCCAAAATAAATATATTTCAAAACAAAAAACTAACATAAATAAAATATAATGAATTATCTTTTAATTAAATTATTTATTTTGTTCATCTATTAAAGATATAAGTTACTTTTATACTTTAAAAGTTAAAATTAGGACAGAATTGAAAGTTATCACAATTTAACTATCTGTATTTGAAAAACGACAATAACTTTAGAACAAATATAAATAAAAAATTATACGTTTTTTTGGAACGAAAAAATTACTTTTTAATGTACGATAACGTCATTTTATAACCACGATACTTTTAGCTCCCGGATACGCAAATATTTGTTTTTATGAAACTTCTTACGGGGCACTTTATCATGAAATTGTTCTAGCTCACCCAAGTTTAACTATAAAGTTTTAAAAGTTTGAAGTGCTTATGTCTCAAAACACATCATGTCATGCACGTCCAAAGTTTTTTCCTCACATATTCATCATTTTTTTCCCCCACAACTGATATGAGATTTTAGCAAAGGGTGGTTTTGGCTCAACGTTTGTGTTATCGTTCTCCCCACTACCCAACATTTTCATGCCCATAATATTGTCTTTTTATCCACAAGCCGAAATATTTTTCCTGAGAAATGATTTATTTAGAAAAGGTTTACTAGTAAAAGATTTTTATAAAATGACTTGCATCTAATAAATAGAAATAAATATATATGAGAGAGAATGTGTGCAATAATTAGATTGGTTAAATGTATAAGACTACTTAGGTTGTAAGATTTTTATTGTAAACTCTTAGTAATCATAATATATCTCGATTTGTTTTCGGTGGAACTTCTCAATGGTTACTCATCGTGTAATAGCTATTAGTCAAAACATGCATAACTAATAAATTTTTTAAGATGTGCGATGCTCGTAACCCCAAAATGTGACATGTCATGAAAGATCAAGGTTTTTCCTCAAGTTGTCGATACTAAATTCTAGCAAGTTCAACGTTTATGCCGGTTTTTGAGTTTTTGAGGTTTAAAACAAAAAATAACATATATCTAAAACAAAAGGAAATCTTGGATGCAACAAGATGCACACATATGTTTAGGAGGTTGATTCACCGAGGGGTCACTCTACTCTTATAAAAAATTCAATTGAATCACTGAACTAAAAATAAGTATGAAATATTCATTCTACTTTTTATTTATTCGAAAATAGTAATAAAAAGAACCTACTATTTTAAATATGGAAGATATGAGTTTATTTAATGTATTTTACCATAATTAACTGTTAGACAATAATTAGCAAATACCAAATAAATATTAGCTACATAAAAGGGTTAAAAGACACATATACATCCAATAAAACAATTAATTACCTTATTGACGGATATGCACTATCCAAATAAAATATATTCAACGTTATATAATCGTATATAACACAATCCTAATCACTATTAATAATAGTTAAGGGCAGTTGTTTTATGGGTTTTGGATTGTTGGAATTGGAATAATAGTTTTTTACATTGTTTGTTTAGTTACTTGAAAGCTTGTTTATGTGTATTAAAGGTATAGAACAAAAATACCATGGTGAGTTTTACATGTTAGAGTAATGCTATACGTACAAACGAATTACAAAAAATAATCTATAAAATGATATGTTAAATGTATTTAACCAATCACATTATCCTACTAATTTTCTCTTATACTCTTTACATCCACTACTTTTTAAACATATCATTTTATAAGAGTATTTTTATAAACTTTAAAAATCTAGACTTTCTCAGCGTATTAAAAGTGGACCCTTTGTTCCACTAACTCTATCTCTCTCTTCTCTTTGATTAAAATAATAACTTTAATTACATTCAAAATATATAAAATAAATAAACTTTTAACATAAACATACTTTTTATTTATTTTATTTTCTTTCAAGCCTATACCAATTCTAATACTTATTCCAAGTTTATTTTTAAACCAAACACACCTTAAAAAAATTCTAATACTTATTCCAAATTCATTTTTAAACCAAACACACCCTAAAAAATGATAGGATATGTAAAACGTGTTGGGTACATGCCAATATCCACTTTTTTCGATTTTGTGGCATTTTCATCAAGAGTTACCAATGTCATTATGTCAATGGCTTAGCCTTAAAACTCTTATTTATCATGGCAAACTATAGTAAATTATCTTCGACGATATATTTGTCGCTTTCATGTTTGCTACTTTATCGACTAAAAAAATCATCTAAAATATAATGCGAATGGTATAAATTACTATCAATTGAATTTCATTTCTTTGAGGGGCCATCTTGGTAATTTCAGAACGACATTTCTATTGAACATCTTATATATAGTGAAAATCTTTCGATTAAAGGCGTCGACCAAATAATCAACCTCTTCCTCGTTTTCCTCGTACAAAAACAGCATTGTTCCCATACACACAATCCCTATAGCACAAACAAATCAAAAGCTTATTTTACATTCCTTAATGAAAAATAATAATTTGTAATACAAAGTATTATGAAAAGAAAACATGGTATCTTTTTACCAATTCAAGATAGAACTTAAAGTGGTATGTCAAATAGTGGCACACATATGACATATGTGTATTTTTTTTATATCTATTAATAATATAAATAATATAATATGTAATAAGTTATTTACCAATAAAAAGAAGATTTAACGTGGCGATGTAGTTTCCAATTGTCGATAGAATTAAAATACCAAGAATTACCTGATAAAACATAGAAAATAATTAAACATATGGTTAGTATCTCTCTTGATTCATGTTGTAATGATAAAAGGTTCTTTTTTACTTTTGTTTTGAAATAGTATGGTATAATAAGAACTAAGCATGTACTGGTTTGATCCGTTTTGATCCGACTTATAATATCAACGATTAAAGGGTTAAAACTAAAAAACAGTTGCGACAACAAGTACATTGACACTAAAAAACCCTTTGGTTTTAGTAAATTTACCAAACCGAAGTGTATAATGTCATTTCCACAGGCAATGTAGAGGAGCCTAGAGATGAAGAAGTCTAGTTTTTTGCAGAAATCTACGTATAGCATCGATTCCTCCAATAAGATATTAGGGATTGCAGGAGGAGTCCTGTATATAGAACATAGTTTATCTGGTTATACGATACGTTAATTTGTATAAAGTAGTTCAAAACTGGGACTTACCAAAGGCTAGCTTTCGCTCCATTTGACCAAATAAAGATTACAAGCATGACTGTGATTGTCGAGTGGCACAAAAATGTCACAAGGTTATATTCGGCGACCACAAACAGAAACCATATTGTTATGACCCCCATAAAAAATGCACCTGATACAACTTTGTCCCTCCATAACAAAACATCTGCTACTGAATATGAAAGTTTATGTTTCTCGATCAGTATTCCGAATAAATGAATAATTCAGCTAACAACTAGTATCGACCAAATTAAGTTAAACATTGTGATCATACCCAACATACATTATAAGTTGACAGTAACACAGTGAAAACAAATCTTCACTATACTCCCGAAATATATATATAGAATGAAGACCTTACCTTTTCCACCTCCAAGTGTTTTATGAATTGTTCGTTCCCGGTGAAACAACTTTGTTTGTGCTCCATTGTTATCAACATTTGGTATGATTGACATTTTCTAAATTTTTTTTTGCAAATGTCGTAGTTAAGAGGTTCCAAACTTGAAAGCAAGAATATAAAGGCCAAACAAAAGAATACCCATTTGAAAGGGTTTACATGCATGCATTGATGTATAAAAAGAAAATCAATTTGATTATATGTTTTTGTCATAAAAAAAGGAATTTAAAACTTTAACTGTAACAATATTCTATCTTTTAAAAAGGTAATTAATTAGTATCAAATATTTTGGTAAAGGTTTGTCATCATGTTCCTGGATTTATTCTGATTAGAATCTTTGCCTTTCTTTTTATCACTTTAAAATAAAGCAATTATAGCCAATTCAAAATTCTCATACACACGTCTAATACATGGATGTCTATATATTAAAATCAAAATTTCATATGATATTGTAATCAACATCCATGGTACTAACCAACATAAAAAGATAATACAGCTAAAATGACCGGATCCGAAGTAGGAGTGTCCATGTTAGTATTGTATATGTTTCGATCGAACATGATGTTTTCCAATTACGGATGTTATTAATAATTATATATTAAAAACTATCACAGCCTTTTTATTATTCAGGGTTCTATCTACGTAGCCTTTATTTCAAAATTATAACATGATTTTCTTTACCTACCGATGTCTCAAGAATGTGGAACAAATGAACGTGAGATTGATGCAAATTCATTTTATTGTAAATGGCTTTTTCTGATGTGATATAAACATTGTACTCTCTTCGTCTTAAAAAAATGTTGTTCACCTTTTTATTTATATTTTATCTTAAAATTATTGTTTTAAGACAAACAATAATTATAATTTCTATAGTTAAAATATAGTAACTATTGATTTGTCCACAAAAAGTTTTAACTTTTCAAACACCAAAAGTAACTGATTTCTTTAATGCATGGACAAAATGACTAATGTAAAGAAAAAAATATTTCATTAACTATATATATTTTATTTCAACCGTTTTTGTTTTCGGACACTCTTTTTGTGACGACGAGTATTAACTTTTCTTTAGAATATTTATGCGATTATGTTGGTAGATATATTTGTCTCTTATCGATCTATCCATCAGCTTTGTAAGTAATAAAGATTTGTTTGGCCGTGTGTAACAACAAATCTTGGAAGAATAGTAATTAGGATGTAAATATGGCCAAAGAAAGCAGCAAAGAAAATAATGGGGCATGGATATTTGACTGTGGAGCAACATACACTGTGTGCTATGAATTGTCTGATTTCAAAGTTATAACAAAACCTCGTAAAACCCACATCCAAGCTGCCAATAGGGAAAAAATGAATGTAAAATATGGAGGAACTGTCACACCCCGCTAAAGCGGAAACACGGGATGTGAAGCACGAAAGTATTCATTACACAAGTGTATAGATAAGCACCAACTTTATATTAAAACATGCATTCAAAGTTTACAAAGTCATTAAGATTACATAGCGTTTACAAAAGAAGAGTGTTCAAATTCCAAACCGCCCAAACCATTCCCCTTCTTGAAGTCATCCAAAAGGTCAAGCCCAAAGTCAACAAGCATCATCTCTACTTACTCGTTTCTTGAAAATACGAGTAAAATGTTAACTACGAGAGACATAGTTAGTGAGTCACAAGTTTAAGTAAACATATAAGTTTGACGCACACAACGTTGCTTAAGGTATGCGTATATAAAAGTTGCATATGCGCGTTGTACCAAACTAGGTAACGTGGCATAAATTTCAAGTATGACGAAGATGTAAGTGTATTTTGTCATTACCTCAGCGGTGGAATAATCCACATGTGTAAGACGATAAGTATATAAGTGTGTAGGCATTGATCACATAGTGTACGGCTATGTGACCATCCTAAAGTATTGCCCAATGATCGTTGCTAAGCCTCAAAGCCTACCTAATTAATAATCATGCACCATCGCGTTGTGATGAGGGTCAAACTACCCTAATAGCGCTATCCACAATTACTAACGGTCTTTTCCAAAGGGATTAATAGCAACTAATGTCTCTTGGAAGTGTGAGAATTTTAGTGGTATCTCACGTACATGTTGGACACATCCGCAACGTGACGATCAAAAGTTTAGTTCACTAGCAAGTTAGTTTTAGTGTCCTCAGCATTGTTGGCAAAACATTCAACAATGCTGGCATTATTGTTTTAGTGTCCTCGGCATTGTTGGCAAAACATTCAACAACGCTGGCATTATAGTTTTAGTGTCCTCAACATTGTTAGCAATACATTCAGCAATGCTGGAAATATAGTTTTAGTGTCCTCAACATTGTTGGCAAAACATTCAACAATACTGGCAATATAGTTTTAGTATAAGTGTTCAAGCGTAAAATTATTCCGTTTAAGCCTGCAAAACAAAGTTTTAGCATAAGAATAGCGTTTAAAGCGTAAGACTCGTATTTCACCCCAAAATGTATAAAGCGTTTAAAAGAGGGATTTGTAACTCACTGTTTGCGAAGATTCTAATGCGTATGCAATGTGCTCGGAATACGCCGAATCACTGAAATCCTAGAATATACCAAGTTTTCGTGTAAGTATTATTACTTATTAGTTTTTATACTCGTTAGTCAAAGAAATGTTTGTTTTTAAAGCGTTATAAATGGTCTAACTAAATTTGGGCAGCTCTTCCGCGCTATAGAATTTATATCCAAAATGTTATACACTTTCTCGCTTAACAAAACATTTATATAACAAGATTTGTATTTTAACTTATTATAACACCATACAATTATATGTTAACATAAGTTACTCTTCAAAATCATTAACACCATTCTTAAAGAGATTCTTAAGATACTAAGTTCTAGGTTACAAATTATCGCGATATAAACAACGTTTGTAAGCTGTCAGCAGCCAGGGCGTCGCCCTGAAGCTTAGGGGCGGCACACATGTTAACTGGATTTTTGTAAAAATCGTTTTTGTTCTAAATCTTGTCTTTTTGATGGTGGATCTAAACATGCAGGTGATAAAAACATCAAAAATACTTTCAATTGAAAGTTTTGCTTAGTTTAACAACCATATGTATAAAGATCCTTGTATAAACTTGTAAAAACTCGTTTTCTTATGTTAATCACCATAAAACTTCATAAAAACTCATTTTTATGTAATGAACCATACATGCAATGGAAGATTTATGTGAAAACAGTAAGGAAAAGTGATTATACCCAAAGGAAAGTGAAAGGATGGTGATTTCTAGTTGCTTGATGGTGATTTCGGCTCCAAAACGTTAGAAAATGGTGTAGGTAACCCAAGTGGATGAGTGCTCTTGCTTATCTTGATGTAGGTAGCGATTTGTGAAGGTGTTTTAGGTGAGATTTCTGCTTGAAGTTTGCTGGAAAAGTTGAGTTTGAGAGAGAGTTTGGTGAGTGTGTGTGTTTGCAAAGTGAGATTGGAAAGAAATGTTGAGTGTGTGTGTGTGTGTGAATGAGATGGAGTCAAGGGGTATAGGAGTGTTAGGTGGTCAATGTCTGTGCCAAAAGTGCTTGAGACACGTTTTGGGACAGGTGTTTAAAGGTAGTTACATGCAAAAGTGAGTCATCAAGCAACAACAAAATATATGTCCAGGCCTATAGGGCTTCGCCCCTACTCCCTAGGGCGGCGCACCGGGCCATATTTTTGACATTTTTTGTTTTTCGTTTGCTTTATCGTTACATACATGCGTTTGTTTAGAGCTTACGATTGTTTTGCAATGAACTTAGACAAGTTCATTATATGTTTTCTTGGTATTAGGATTCATTTAATGATTCGATTCCGATTCCGATTCCGAGACACACACGTTTAAAGTTTATGTAACGTAAGCCTACGTTAAAAAGTTTTGCATGAGTTACATAGAGCTTAGCTTAACGAGTTATGTTTACGTAACTACGTAACACATAAAATTAGTTATATCGAGTATCACAAATAAGTAATCGAGGTTAATAGTTAGCGGACTTAACCTGCGTTTTAGAAGGTTGTCACAGGAACAATTGATATTTCCCGTAGCATTAAACTACCTAATTGTTATATGTTCCTTCCTTGTCACACAAACTTTTGTCAATAAGTCATGTGACAAAGGAACTCAATTGTTCGGTTCTCATGCATCCAACTTTTTGTCTCTTACGGGATATCAGGACGGGTCAGATTATTGGGTGTGGCATTGAAAGTCATGGATAATACTAAGTTGATGAAGTCATTCAAAGTGGTACTGTGATGTTAGCTCATGGAAAAATAGAGAGAGAGGCATGGCTATGGCATAGAATATTGGGATACCCCTCTGCTCATTATTTGCATATTGTATTTCCTGAACTTTTTCCTTCGAATAAATCTATTAGTTGTGAAACCTGCATGTTAGCTAAGATCCACAGACAACCTTTTAAACATAATAATACTAGGGTTCAAACACCTTTTTCATTGATCCATTCTTATGTGTGGGGCCCTGCACCTGTAACTGGGGGGCAAAAATTTCGATTTTATGTAATATTTGTAGATGATTGCACACGTATGACATGGATTTATTTCTTAAAAAACGAATCTGAGGTATTTGATAGTTTCATTACTTTTTATACCATGATTCAAACTCAGTTCAAACAATCTATCCAAATTTTACGATCAGATAATGGCGGAGAATATGTTAACTCCCAAACGAAACTTTTCTTTCAATCTAAAGGAATAGTCCACCAAACCTCCTGCCCTTATACCCCAGAACAAAACAGTGTTGCAGAATAAAAAAATCGTATTCTTCTAGAAATAACGAGAGCACTCATAATTGAATCTCATGTTCCTAAAATGTTTTGGCCAGAAGCTCTAGCCGCTGCCACCTACCTTCTTAACCGTCTACCAACCAAAATCTTTGAACAAAAAACACCACTAGAAACCCTCGAAGAATATACCAACATTCTTCCCATCCTCACTCTTCAACCCAAAGTGTTTGGATGTATTGTGTTTGTTGAGATACCCAAATCATCGAGATGATCTTGATCCATGGGCTGAAAAATGTGTTTTTGTGGGTTATGGAGTTAATCAAAAGGGATATTGGTGTTATGACACGTCGCATGTACACCACAATGAACTGTGATTCTTTAGAAACCAATACTACTCTCCCCAACACAGCGGCAAAGGGGAGGAACAATGTGACACACTGAGTTGGTTGAGAGATGTAACTGCCTCAGAAGAACACATTCCAGTTCACAGTACCACACCACCTGAAGATCATGCTCAATCCTTCCCAAATATCAGTGCCACCGAAGATATATCTCCCAACCTAGTATCCGAGGTAAGTAATTCTCAACCTAGTGAGCCTCATGATGTGTTTATTGAAAATTTATTTAATGCCACAGAATCAGAACCAATAAATGACGATGTCGAGGAACATGGAGAGCTTATAGTAGCCAAGTATGTCCTTCCAGTAAGAGCGAACATAGGAATCCCTACAAAGCGATACTCTCCAGAAAAAGTATCCAAAAGTTGAAAGTATCCTATGGCTAATGTAGCTGTGGGAAACCTATCTAAAGAAGTAAAGGCATTTACTGCAAGTCTCTACTTAGAGAAGATTCCATCTAATACAGAACAAGCCTTAAGATCAAAAAAAATGAAAGGATGCTATGGAGGTTGGGATGGATGCATTAATCAGAAGTGGAACATGGGATGAGTGTGTTCTACCTCAACGAAAGAAACCTGTAGGATGTTGATGGATCTTCATAGTTTAATATAAAGCATATGGTACAATCGAGAGGTATAAAGCTCGGTTAGTCGCCAAAGGCTATACTCAAACATATGGAATCGATTACTAGGAAACTTTCTCTCCAATTGCAAAGATTGATACGATAAGAGTTCTATTCTCAATCGCAACAAATCAAAATTGGCCACTTTACCAATTCGATGTAAAGAATGCCTTTCTACATAGAGAGTTAAAAGAAGAAGTGTACATGGAAGCACCCCCTGTTTTCTCACACAATTTCAAACCAGGAGAAGTCTGTAGGGCTGAAGAAATCTCTATATGGATTAAAACAGTCTCCTAGAGCATGGTTTGGTAGATTTACTCTGGCAATGAAGAAATATGGGTTCAAACAAAGTAACTCAGATCAGACCTTGTTCCTCAAGCACATGGGAAGCCGTGTGACATGTTTAATAATCTATGTTGATGATATGATTATCACTGGGAATGATGAAGAAGAAATAAAGATTTTAAAAAGAGAATTGTTTACAGAATTCGAAATGAAGGATTTAGGGAGATTAAAATACTTTCTTGGAATGGAAGTGCTTAGATCACAACATGGGATATTTATTTATTAGAAACAATACATCTGAGATCTACTTGTAGAAACAAGCATGATTGATTGCAAGCCAACTGAGACACCTATAATTGCCAATCAAAAATTATACATGGAAAGTGAAGTTGAACTTACTGATAAAGACAAGTATCAACGAATGGTAGGAAAGCTGATATATCTCTCGCACACTCGTCCAGATATAGCATACGCTGTTGGAGAAGTAAGTCAAATTTAACACCAACCTCAGAGGGCCCACATGGATGTAGTTCTAAGAATCATTAAATATCTCAGAGGGACTATTGGCCATGGAGTTCTTTTTAGGTTGAATGGTCATCTGAATATCCAAGTATATACAGATTCTGACTGGCCGGTGACAAAGGGAACATAACTTCTCTTTGGTAGGAGGTAATCTTGTTACTTGGAAAAGTAAAAAGAAGAAGGTGGTTTCACTGTCAAGTGCCGGAGCTGAATTTAGGGGAATAGCTAGAGAACTAGCAGAAGTACTATGGATAAGAAAACTTCTGACCGAAGTTGGGTTCCCTCCGAAAGAAACGACTTGTGTCATGTGTGATAATGAAGCTGCTATTCAAATTTCAGAAAACCCTGTACAACATGATAGGACCAAACATATAGAGATTGATACACATTTCATTAAAGAAGAACTCGAAGCCGGGATCATCGAAATACCATTCGTTAAATCTAAAGACCAGCCGACTGATATCTTAACAAAAGCGGTGGTGTAAGCGTTTTTCACAAGTGTTTGGGCAAGTTGAATTTTGATGATCCCACCATTAAACTTGAGGGGAAGTGTTAAAGAGAATTATGGGACCAACATCCACATCATTTCCGTAATTAAAATCTTGGAGCAATTAAGTCTCGATCATCACAGATTCATAGCTAAGAATTACAGCTCAGAATTACAGCCGAGAATATGTCACTATTACCGTAGTTAGCTCACAAATACATGTATAAAATGAGGCATTATGTTTATTGTAAATTATCACTTTAATAATAAAACAAAAACAATTTGTGTATCTTTGTTAAGATAGAGAACTACTCCGTACTATGTTTGTTAATTAGTAATGTCGTACTGAAAGATCTTAATAATATTATTACATAATTTACACACCAGCCATTCAACAAAATAAAATTATACATCCTTCAAAATTTAAAAAATAAGCACTAATATTCAGTAAGGCTTTTCACCAACATAGTTTCCGGGAGGATCGTAATTACAAATCATGAACACACCTTTACCTCCAGAGCAAGTCACCCTAGCACACCCAATTCGTCTGCTTCCTTTCCATACAATTTGTGTGTAATGCCCACATTCCCTCCCTCCATTACACGAATTCGTTTGGTGGTTGTACCAACGCCCCTCGGATACCCATGTCATAGCAGCTTGAGACGGCCTCCACCTGCTACCACTCCCCCAAAAAATGTTCTCTCCATAAGGCCCATTGGAATGCTTCAATAAGCAATCTGACTGCCTTTGTCTAGCATATATGTATGCATAACGTGCTAGCTGTCGATCCCACACTAGTGGCGGCATATGTATAGCTACTCGAGCTCGGTTTTGAAGTGTTATGAAGTCTTTTATAACATGATGGGAGTGGCTTCTTGGGTGTGGAATGGCATTGGAGTATGAAAAGGCTATGCTTAGGAACAATAATACCAAGCTCATGGAAGCAGATTTGGGAAAACACATTGGGAGGGAACTTATTAGTGTCTTTTTCTAAGTTAGATTTATTTAGTACGAAGTGTTAGATTTTAACAAGCTTTGCTGCCTAAAATATTTGTTAGAAAAGGTGATTAGGTGGCATCCATGTTCAATCATGACTGTCACACTGTTTTCTTCTGGAAAAATAAAAGGATGATTATAGTTTTGATATAAACATTATATCCTAACAAGGTTTGATTTGTTCACGTTTTATCACCGGAAATATTAAAAGCTAAAAATGTAAAAATTAATAGATAATTGTAATTAACTAAATTTGAAGAGTTCAAATGTGAATAATTAAAGTTTGAGGATAAAAAACAAAATAGTATGTTATTTAACGGAACAAAAATATAATAACGGAACGAATCACTATCAATGAATCAAATTCGAGGTTTAAAATGTGAATAATTAAATTTGAGGATAAAAAACAAAATTTTATTAATATATCATATAACGAAACAAAGTATAAAACGAAACAAATTACTATTCATTAGCAAAGTGAGTTTACTAATCGATGGAAGGAGTAATTTTATAATTAAGATAATTTTTTTCTGAATTTTATTGATTTTAATATTATTTTTCAAATTTAAAACATCTTATGAACTTTTTATTGTTAGACGAGACATATTAAAATGTTATGATCGTCGAGTTTTTTTTTCTTTTTATTTTTTGGATTGGTGTTGAAATTATAAAGATAAATTAAATGTGATTTTAACAATAATGATTAAATTCAAAAACAAAAATGCTAATGTAAAAATTTTTAATATCCGAAAGGAAAAAAATCAAATTTTAACAACTTTTTACATATTGGTTTTTGAAAAAATATTGGAACTTATAAAATAACTTTGACACCTTTTAATTTATAATTTAAGTAGATGCGAAAATAAATAAACTTCACAAAAGTATTTTGAATTCTAAAAACACAAAAATGTTGTCAAATTTATAATTTAAAATTTTATACTGTAATTTATATCAAAATCAAATAATATGATGAAGTTTATTTAACAGGATAGTTAGTAAATTTAAAGGTTGTAAAGCAAAGATTCCTACTCTATTATTGAAACATTAATATGTTTATCTTTTCTTGTGGCCACTTGGGAAAGTGGACAACGCCTTCCTTCTTTGACAAAAGAGTGATATGACAATTAAACCTAATAAAAATACCCATGGACGAAAATACGGGCTAACCCACCCGAAAAGATCCGACCCGAGCACAAAACCATAGGCATGGATGAAAATTAATATAGAAGGTAATAATGATTGATCCAGGATATTAATATTTGCCAACTTATTAATATTTGCCAAAAGAGTTGTTTTTCTATTTACACTGCCAATTTAAATATTAATATTTGCCAATTTATGTGACATTGTTTCTAAGCTTTTTGGTTTTGGTTCGGGTCTGCCCGACTCGAAATAAAAGTGTTGGGTTATAACTTAGTCAATATAGTTTAACCATAAACAATGAATCCTAATAAACAAACGAAAGTAACTCAAACAATCAGTTTGGTGATTATGAAGTTACTACGGAAGAACACAAAGACAAGTTGGTGCGGCTGTTCAACAAAGTTGCTACGGTAGATAGAGTTACTACGGTTACTACGGACAAAGTCAGGATCAAGTCACAGTCAAAGTCAAGATACGGAATAAGTCAAAAGCACGGAAGACACGGAAGACTTATCATATCTTGTATATATAATCTAAGAGTTATAATTAGATTATATTTCCTTTTGTAATTAGATAAAGTTTACTTATTGTTTAGATAAGGATAGACGTAGAATTCTAGTTTATCTAGAACGAGCCTCAAGGTCTATAAATAGATAGATCCTTGTATTAAGAAAAACACGTTGTATTGATATTATTCTGGTTAATACAATTGAGGCTTGCAATTTGAAAATACTTTTGTTTAAATCTTATTCATTCTTTATTGTTCAATAAGCTCGTAATATTGAAGTGTTCATCCGCTGCTGAACTTCTTCAATAGATCTTGATCTACAACGTTAGCAAACCTGTTAGTTTATCTAGACTAACACGATCCTGACAAAAAGGTTAATTCCATTCTTTTTTTTCATTAATAGAAATATATTTTTTGCCAACTTGCTTGGTAATGTTCCTAAGCCTTTTGGCTTCCGGGTTGTATCGGCTCCGCTCGGAAAAAAGGTTAATTTTCTTTTTCAATTTTTTTACTTTTTTCTATTTAAATTTCTTTTCTTCTATAATAAAAATATTTTATTTTCCTAATGGATAGAGTTGGTTTATAGTTTGGAATGTTTGGCTTAACAGAAAATATAAATTTTTCACTTTGTTTAGAATCCGAATGGATTAATCTTTTATCTTTTATTTTTTTCTCGAAGGAACCACACTACAATACGCGGGCTAACTTCTCATTATATAAAAAAATGTTGTAAAACCATATCATCATCCTTTTTCTTCAAAATAAGTAGAGAATAATAGATGTTTATAATGATTTGGGAACATGATGGCGGAACCCCTCCCCCATACCTTATTTTTAATTTTTAATTTTTTTTCTTAGAAGATTTGTTTAGATCAGTGGGGTGGAATAGAAGATTGAGAAGGAGAATGAGAGAATATTCTTTATTTTACGGGTGGGTGAAAAACTTGAAAAAATTGAAATTTTAATTGACGGTTTATTCTTTATTTTACTCTAAAAAGTAAACAGAACTATTTTTAATATCTCATTAAATTATAATATTTTTATATTTAATTATTATATTTATTTTTTAGATCAAAATCATTATAATTAGTATAACAAAATGTTGTAGCTAATGAGTCTAAATCATTATGCGAAAATTATGCATGATTGTTAAAGAAACAAATAAATGTTGGTTATCAAGTCGAACTAGTCAACGTCTAAAAAAATCGATGTAAAACTGAACCGAACTTGACCCTAAAATTCGAGAAACCAGACCGATGTAAAACCGTTGGTTTCAGTTTTGTCAAGCCTAAAACTCTATGTGAGCCTTGTTTTTAAAATATGATAGGCACTGCGAGACGATAAGGTCAAAACGCAGAGACGATACGCGAACGTCTCGCGTATATAAGAGTCTTTGTTTCACCAAATCCTTATATGAGTTGTATTAACCTAAAATACTATTTTTACCAAAATGTTTCAAACATATTTAAACATACCATGCGCATAAGAAAACTATATAAATACTTCACGTATTTGTTTATATACAAAATGTTTTACGAAACGATCTTGTTAAAAAAACGTCAATAATAATAAATAAAAATAAAACCTTTATATCATCCAAAAGAAGATGAAATTAATTCTCCTAATCTATATTTACTTATAATGGAGGATCGTCGGATGGCTAATATTCGAGAATTTCCAAATAATAGAATCGTATGCATTTGAAACTCCTGACTCTTTGTTTACCCTATGTTTTAATTACCATAATGTGATTAATGGCATACTTATGCATTTGAAACTCCTGACTCTTTGGTTGCCCTATGTTTTAATTACCATAATACATTTGAAACTCCTGACTCTTTGGTTGCCCTATGTTTTAATTACCATAATATGACTAATGGCATACTTATGCATTTGAAACTCCTGACTCTTTGGTTGCCCTATGTTTTAGTTACCATAATGTGATTAATGGCATACTAATTATTGAGATATGTATTTGAAACTCCTGACTCTTTGGTTGCCCTATGTTTTAATTACTATAATGTGATTAATGGCATACTAATTATTGAGGTATTCCAAAGGTTGGTGGTTTTTTGTTTTTCTATATAAGTTAGTTCGAAAAGTTACATTTGCATCAACAAGCCCCATAACTACGTACAATCATGTCTCTTTCGAAAAACATGTCTCACTCCAAGATTGGCGCCCTTGACCCAACTAGAGAATATTGGGTTGTTCATGTACGACTTTGTAGAATGTGGGAGGCAATAAATACGAAACTTGGTGATGTCTTACTTGGGTTGGAGATGGTTATGGCTGATGATGAGGTAATTTCTAATTTGTTTGATACAATAATTTCTACCATGTTAAATTAGTTTCTTAGATGTTTTCTTTTTTACCAAAAAGGGCGGTTCGATACAAGGTTTCATCACTAGAAATCATATACGAAAGTTTAAGTCTCTTCTCGAAGAGGGCCAGGTATATCAAATCTCGAGGTTCAGAGTGATTAAAGGTCAAATGGGATATAAAGTTGTCCCAAATCAATACCGCATCCGTTTCAACATTGCAACATCGGTTCGTAAACTTGAAGGTGGTCATGAGGAGTTTCCATTGAATGTGTTTAGTTTCACACCAACCGAAGTTCACCTACAGAGAATCAACAACAATTCCCTCCTCACTGGTGCCGGTTTTTCTTTTCTCTAAATGTTTATGTTTTCTTTCATATATCCAGTTTTTTGTGGGTTGTTGTCGTTCAAATGACGACTGGCTATGTGTTTACAGATGTAATAGGGTGTTTGGTAGGTGCAGGCGAGATTATTCGCCTTGACAATGAAAAAAAAAGTGTGAAACGCGACGTTAAGCTATCTGATAGCAGGTTATTATTGTGTATTTTCCTTTGTTTCTGCGTACCTATTTCTTTATGTCACGTTTATACTAACCTTCCCTTTTGTATGTTGCTATATTTACTATAATCTAGAGTTGTCGTTTTAATTACGTGCGAGATAATCCAAATAGTGGAATGATATGCATTTGAAACTTCTGACTCTTTGGTTGCCCTGTGTTTTAATTACCATAATGAGAGGTATAATGATACTTAAACTGTTTAGTTACCCTAAGTTAATAACACATTTGAAACTTCTGACTCTTTGGTTGCCCTGTGTTTCAATTATCATAATGTAAGGTATAATGGTGGATTTGTGAGGTATTAATGATATTTAGACTGTTCAGTTACCCTAAGTTAATAACACGAAACTCCTGACTCTTTGGTTGCCATGTGTTTTAGTTACCATAATGTGAGGTACAATGATATTTAAACTGTTCAGTTACCCTAAGTTAATAACACATTTGAAACGTCTGACTCTTTGCTTGCCCTGTGTTTCAATTATCATAATGTAAGGTATAATGGTGGATTTGTGTTTTTCTATATAAGTTCTTTTGCATCAACAAACCCCATAACCACGTACAATTATGTCTCTTTCGAAAAACATGTCTCACTTCAAGATTGGTGCCCTTGACCCAACTAGAGAAGATTGAGTTGTTCATGTAACGGTTTGTAGAATGTGGGAGGCAGTAAATACGAAACTCGGTGATGTCTTACTTGGATTGGAGATGGTTATGGCTGATGATGAGGTAATTTCTAATTTGTTTAAAAATATGTGGAAAATGTGTGGGGTTAAAATAGTTTCTTACATGTTTTTTTTTTTTTAACCAAAAAGGGCGACAAGTCTCTTTACAAAATTGTCACCGCGCAACGCGCGGGAATACGCCTAGTTTACTATAATCTAGAGTTGTCGTTTTAATTAAGTGTGAGATATTCCAAATAGTGGAATGGTATGCATTTGAAACTCCTGACTCTTTGGTTGCCCTGTGTTTTAATTATCATAATGAGAGATATAATGATATTTAAACTGTTCAGTTACCCTAAGTTAATAACACATTTGAAACTTCTGACTATTTGGTTGCCCTGTGTTTTAATTACCATAATGTGAGATATAATGATATTTAAATTGTTCAGTTACCCTAAGTTAATAACACGAAACTCTTGACTCTTTGGTTGCCTTGTGTTTTAATTACCATAATGTGAGGTATAATGATATGTAAACTGTTCAGTTACCCTAAGTTAATAACACATTTGAAACTTCTGACTCTTTGGTTGCCATGTGTTTTAATTACCATAATGTGAGATATAATGATATTTAAACTGTTCAGTTACCCTAAGTTAATAACACAGACGTTTTTAGGTACTCCAAAAGTTGGTGGTATTAATGGCATACTAATTATTGTGTTTTAATTACCATAATGTGATTAACAAACGTTTTTAGGTACTCTAAAGGTTAGTGGTTTTGTGTTTTTCTATATAAGTTAGTTACTTTTGCATCAACAAACCCCATAACTACGTACAATTATGTCTCTTTCGAAAAACATGTCTCACTCCAAGATTGGCGCCCTTGACCCAACTAGAGAAGATTGGGTTGTTCATGTAAGGGTTTGTAGAATGTGGGAGGCTGTAAATACGAAACTCGGTGATATCTTACTTGGGTTGGAGATGGTTATGGCTGATGATGAGGTAATTTCTAATTTGTTTAATTTCTAATTTGTTTGAAAATTTTAAAGGCCGAAAAAAGGGTACGCCACGAAAATGTGGAAAATGTGGGGGGTTAAATTAGTTTATTACATGTTTTTTTTTTAACCAAAAAGGGCGGTTCGATACAAGGTTTCATCACTAGATATCATATACGAAAGTTTAAGGCTCTTCTCGAAGAGGGCCAGGTATATCAAATCTCGAGGTTCAGAGTGATTGAAGGTCAAATGGGATATAAAGTTTTCCCGAATCAATACCGCATCCGTTTCAACATTGCAACATCGGTTCGTAAACTTGAAGTATCCTATGATAAGGTTATTGTTTTGAGTTGTTTTATGTGGGGACTATGGTATTAACCTACCCAATTCATGCTTTTTGTAATGTTTGTTTTCGTTGTTGCAGATATAGGGTCCATGTGCATGTTGTTGATGAGGTAAGCGATATAATATTTACCATTTTCAATTCCGTGGCGGAGAAGGTGTTTGAGTAAATAAATGTGTTATTGTTGGAAGTTAAAGACACAAAATTCCATATTGTGATCATTGTTCGTGACAAATCTCTTTAGAAATTGTCACCGCGCAACGCGCAGGAATACGTCTAGTGCTCATATAACGCTTAGGCGTCCATTAAACATTGAATTATATTGCCTTAACTCAAGGCTTCACCCGAGTAGCAAAAGACGAAAGGGTTGCTTTTCCAGACGCTAGACGCACATAGATATGCTTAGACATTTCTTCTTTTAAACCAAGATGTGAGCCAAGCTTTGAGTCTGAAATTGACTCACCACTCATATAAATTTTAGTATGACAAAGTCGGACTCAAACAATACAAGTACATGCTTAAAAGAAAATAAAATTGAAAACAAATTATGGTAAATGAAGCATTTTGTTTATCATTTAAAGAAAAATCAGTACCAAGTCAAAGGCCAAATCCAAGATATCAACAAAGAAATATGCGAAAATTGGTAGTCCAAGCGGTAATCTGAGCATTAATATCCATCTCATGCATAAATGGTGCATTCTCCTCTACTAGTTCCTCCACGATATTGCTACTACTACTCCCACGAGCTCTTCTAACAGGAGCCCATCGAAAAGAAACAAAATTTCCAGGTGCAACAAACTTATCCACAATACCAACAGAATTAAACCAAAGTGCCTCCAAAATTCGTATACTCGGTGTCAATTGAGTACACACTCCACGAAATCCTAAATTTCGACCAAGCACGGTAACAAAATGACCTCCACGAACCACACTTCCGGGCCTTGCACCCTTAAGAACATTCGTCATCCATTTTACCGCACATTCATAAGTCGTTTCCGAACAATACACCCAAGCACAAACATTTCATCCTTGTGGGCTTTATCAATCCCAGACTTCTTTCCTATGACAAATAAGCATATCATCACAAAAATAGCACGAATTTTCGGGGCATGAATATTCGTATAAGATGGAGCACGATCACCCGTTAAAACCTCTTCGACCATAGTATCCCACATAGTCGCATTCTCGGAATGATTAAAAGTTTCAATCCCAGCTGCCATAAACTCATCAAAATACAGATGTGCTAAATCTGCTTCATCAAACAATCCCAATGCTTCACCAAACTCAGCAAGATTTAATTTCTGATATTCACCCCCAAGAAGAAAAGTCACTCTCTTCGCATCAGCATTTGAATTCGAATGATCAAATTCGAATGAACAATAAAACTCATATGTCGCTTCAATGTAAATTGGTTCATTAATGCTAAACAATCTCTCCCAAGCTCGAGAAATGAAATCCCCATAAGTTACTTCCAACATATCCTCCAATCAGCAGCCCTAGAAAGTGAATCATGTGGTCCGACGGTAGCAAAAAATTCCCAATAGCTTGTTGGGAAAAAACCGGGTAAGCTTGCATTGCATTCAATCTTTCCTGAAATTCGGCCTTCTTTTGGCGAGTAAGACCAGTGATTCTTCTCTCGGAAAATTGAAAGTACAAATGGGTAGGATCAAAATGAGGCACATGTAGAGGAATCGCGTATTGTGCAACATTCCCAGCCATTTCCTGCACAAAAAACACCATTCAAACAACCAAATAAACAAGTTAGAATAGTTCGGAAAATAAAAAGTTCGCAAAAACAGGCCAGAATAAAAAGTGAGTTTTCCAACTCAGGAACTTTTAGCCGTCGGCTAGACAAATTTAGCCGCCGGAAAAACACACAGATCAACAAGTATTTGCAGTTTATCAACACGAATTTTCGAGTATTTTCACAACTATCAAACCAAAATTCAAGCCTAGAAAATGGAACAAATCAATCTTTCCTAATACTAAACCATACTATATACCTAACATTACCATATCATGAATCAAAAAACTAGTTCCTAACAGTAATTCAACCTAACACCCAAATGACACTTAAACACACAAATTCTATCAATTATAGCATAGAAACCTAATTTTGAAACCTAATTTAACTAACAATTATTAAATATGTGTAATCCTATCATCTAATTGTATGATTAAACTAAATTAACAAATGTCTATTAAAAGCCCCAAATTTCCAATCAATCCTAAATCAAAACTAAACCATGGAAATCGAAAATTAAACGTAGCATAAGCATACAAATCATCTAAGGAATGAATCCTAGCAGTTAATTGTAAACTTAAGCAAGACAAATTCCCGGATTAGAAAACCCCCAATTCATGTTCTTCATGAAAAATCAAAGAAACAACAATAAAGAGGAGTTTAGAAATCATACCTTGGTGCTTAAATGAAGATTAGAAACAAAAATTGGAAAGTTCTGCGAGGAAAATCGATAAAATTCGCCCAATCATCGGTTATGTGTGGGAAAATATGTGTGTAGTGAATAAATGAAAGATATAAAGGCTAAATAAATTTTCAAATCAATATAGGAGATTTGGTGGTTCCGAAACACCCTAAAACCTTGCAATCGACCCACACATCTCCATGTTATCCTCCCTGGTCGTTGGTGGCTGCTAGGGTTAGAAAAATGGTGAAAATGAAACACAAAAATCCTAAAAATCGAATTTAAGTAATCTAGATCTCCTTTACGCTGTAAAGATTTTACCCTTTACACCGTAAAGACTAAATTCCAGATAGAGCATAAAAATGGAAATTTGTAGCTATCTTCGTCGTGGTTCTTCTCCAATTTGAATCACCTCAGACGAAGTTTGTATGAAGAAGTTATGGACAAAACGGTGAAGGTGTGTCAAACTCGTTTTCACGAATGATTCTCACTATCACTTTCGTGAATAAATGAACACCTTTAAGACCATTTCTCACTCACATTCACTCGATCCTTCTCTGGCTAACTTGAATTCATTGACTTTCGTTGACCAATATCGAGCTCTTACGTCGTATAACAATTCATTCTATACGTCGTATAGAAGTTTTGGGTCGTTACACGAAACATTAAATACAAATGTAAACTTAATAACCAATGTTTGGTCGGCTCCTCATGGTTCGACAGATTCATATCTTTATGTTACCTCACATTGGGTTAATCTCGAATCGAGGCAAATGATGAAAAGGGTTATTGCTTTTGAACAATTTGCGTATCCTCACATATGTCAAAATTTATTTCATATGCTACAGGATGTTTTACAAACGTTTAAATTAGAAGAAAATATTTTTTCAATTGCATTTGATAATACGTCTAATAATACAAACGTCATGGGCAAACTAAACTAAAATACAAACTACCACTAGATGGTGATTTTTATCATAGTCGATGCGTTGCACACATTATAAACTTGGTTGTGCAAGCCGGACTAGAAGTCCCCGAAATAATTAACATGCGAAACACTTATACACAAATATTACAAGACAAATTTTCTACGGGTAAATCTAGATATAAAGCATATACGAAAGTGTGTAAGGAAACGAATTGCATTGTTGTAGCCTCTAATTGGGATGTTCCCACATGATAGTATTCGACTTATAATATGATTGTATATGGTTTAGTCCAACAAGATACTTTACAATATTATCATGACGAGTTAGCCAAACGTGGTCGGGTTACACCATTTTAACTCAAAAACTGGGAAATTATTAGAAAAATAATTGAATTGCTCAAAGTTTTTAAAACCGTAACAACTTTCTTATCGGGTGTTTATTATCTCACTAGTCATTTAGACCTTAAACAAATTGGTTTTATGTCTTCAAAATTGGCCGAATAAGAAATGAGAGGTGATTTATATTTTAAAATGGTAACGCCCATGAAAGAAAAACTAAAAAAATATTTTGCAAAATTGACACCTTTAATTACCGTTCCGTCGCACTACACTCGTGTTTGAACAAAATTGGGGTGGAACATCTTGTGAGTACAATTGCACTTAACTTGGATTTCGATTCAATACACCCATTACATCTTGCAACCCAAAAACAATATTTTGACAATTCTTTTAAGGGGTTATTTGCGTTTTATTATGCTAACTATAAAAAAAAAAAAACAAATGTTGCTTCAAGTTCTTTTGCGTCGACGTATTCTACTTATTCTAGCAGGACCCGAAAATTAATTTATATAATAATTTAATAAAAGAAAACATTAAACGTACTAGGAGTGAGGGGGATGACCAAACAAATACCAAATATGGGAGATATACGAGAACCGATTTTTTAGCCACTATGGGAGTAGAATAATTCTCCAATTTTGAGGTTTTGGCATTGTGGAGAGGAAGAGAACCTCAATTTTCCCGTTCTAACCGGCCCGAGATTTACTAACCGTCCAAGCTTCTATGGTAGCTTCGGAATCCGTATTTTCTCTTAGTGGCAGGGTATTAACTTTATGAAGAACAAGACTCACACCGACGGTAATGAAGATGTGTATTTGCTTGAAGGATTACTTAGACGCGGACGAACGTATACACGACACATCAAATCTTGAAGGCGAACTAGAGGTTGAATCCGAAATACTCGATATCGAGGTGGAAGAAGGCTTTGCAATATCACTTTCCGATGAAGAAATCGCTCTCAATAAGCTTCCCATGCATCTAGCTCCACAGATGAACCCGTTAAAGATGACCTTATCAGCGAAGATCAACAATGAAGAAATCAGTTATGATGTTATTAGTTACGTTTCATACTGAAAAATAGTACTTTTTTGAATATCGAAATATTAAGTTTATGAAGATGTGTTTCAAGCTTATTTAGTAGAACACAACGTTTATGTATGTTGTATCACAAGTTTGTTTATTAAAAGTCAAATTTCAACCCGAACCGGTTCTAAATCGACCCAAACCGGTTCGGGTGGTTTAGGTTTTTCGAAAGTGGAAACCGGTTTGAAACCTAACCAGTTTTTGGCCAAACCGATTTGGACCATTTAACCAAAAACCGATTCGTTTTCAAATCCGCTTCGGTTTCCAGTCAAACCCGGTTTGCAAACCGGTTCGATTTGACCCTATTTTTGGTAAAGTTTTAAACGCATCTACGCACCTACAAGTATATGTTGTTTTTTTATTTTTGTTTGTTCTACTTGGTTGCTCCTAGTCAAACCAAGATTTCTACTTTTAAAAAAATCATTTATCTACTTGTCTTTTTTCTCTTTTAAACAATCTTAAATATAACTGAAAACCATTCGCTTTTACTTTTTCCTTGTTGTTACATTAAAAAATATGTTGTTTTTATTTGTTTGTAGTTACTTTTTATGACATCATAACCCGACTCGTTACTTTATCCGTTCATATACTATATCGACCCATTAGTTAACCCATATGTGATGCCATTTGAAAAAGAACGATCGCCTCTGTTAAGCTAGATCCGTCATCTGTGATTATAGTAGTATAAATATGTTGTACATAAAGGTTGTATTATTGTTAAAAATGTAAAGTTACCTAAGAAAAATCATTATTATTAAGGTATTTTGGTTAAAAAAAAATCTAACTCATTTAAATAAGTTTTTTTTTTTCCTTTCTTTTTTCTTTTTTTCTTGCAATTAAGGTTTTCCTTGAACACAATGATCTATGCTCCTTAAAAGTTCATCAAAAAAATAAAATAAATAAATAAATAATAAAATTAACAAGTGTTCTCGACGTTTGAACATGGGAGCAAAATTTGCAAAGAAATAGTATACAACATTGATTAAATGGTTCGAGATTAGACTACAAACTCTTAAAGCAATAATCACTTGATGTGTTTATGTGTAAGTATGCTGTCGACCTAATAGTAGAAAATAAAGGAGACAATTAGTGGTGACTCGGTATGCAACTCTTTTGTTGAAACTACCTCTCCTATAAAATAGGCTTGACAAATACGGTTTCAAGTACTTCAAAAGGCTGCTGTAAATTTTAATAAACATCTCGAAATCATCATGTCCAGTTGACATTTGTCTAGCTACTGCCATCAACATTGTTTTGGAACCATACGCCGCAACCGACGGAACTTCTACTACGGTTTTACTAAAGAAAGCTAGCTCGCAACATATAAGGCACGGAATACTCTTTTAAAGACAACAAATCTCTTCCGGTGCTACACATTTTGAAGGTTTGTATTCGAATTTTATAATAGATGCAGAGTAGGGTTTTATGAGGTGCAACTTGGACAATCGCACATTGCGCAAAATATATATGGGACTTTTTTTTATTATAGGCTAAATGTAGGTTTATTTTTCATATTGCATAGTAATACTAAATAAATTTGCTTATATATAGATGTAAACGTTTAACCGATCGACTTCCTTAGAATAACAAACATATCTAATAACTTTTAGGGTATCTTCGGGCCTATTCTTTTTGTCCAGTACAAAGTATTCAAAATCTTGATCCCCGGTCCTATAAATTCAGTTGCTGCTAGGCGTGACAAAAAAAACCCGAATCCGATTGGCCCGATCCGAACCCGAATAAGCCACTAGCTGCGCATTCTTTATTACACTCGTTCAATATACTATCCAATTATTGTTAAAACCAAATTAAAAATGATCTTCTTTCAAATTTACCACTAATTTAACCATACTACTCAATCTTTCATTTTAAATATAACTTTAATTTAATTCTTCTGTTTATTATATATCAATCATCTTGCTTTTGCTCATTATGTATTCTGAACCATGAATCCCACCTACCCAAAACCAAGTGGGCCTAGGTTTTTTCTGTTGTCGTTGTCCAAACATTTATGAATAGTACTGAAATTTACAATTTGATGCACTTTATCTTATGAAATTACAATCATAGCAGTATATCAATTACCCATGTCATAGATTTATATATGTCGATTATTGGTGTTTGTAATACTTGTCTTTTTTAAAAATCAAAAATCAAAAATTGTTTGGTTTTAACTAAAACTAGAAACAAGTTATGCATTCGGCCCGACCCAATGATGTCTCTTTGGCAGGGGTTATGTTTTTGTTAACTAATTTATCCATTATAAAGATAAATAAATGAGTTCGGATTTTGCTAAAAATACTGTAACTAAAAACAATTACTCTCTCTAGCTTTACTTATTATGTTTTTGTAACCAACACACGACGTGTCAGTAACTCAGCAATACATTTTGTTATAAGGTTTGTGATTCCCAAATGACCAACCAGTCTTGTTTATCATATATCCTCATTCAACTCGATCACGAGCCAACCCCCATTAATTAATTAATTCAACATAATAAATTCATTTCTTTTACCTATAAGTTTACGATTCATTTTTTGATTTTACAGATTAAAACATCTCGTCAAATGGAGAAACATGTTGCAGTTTTTGCATTCCCATTTTCTTCACACCCTCCTCTTCTCCTCACCCTGGTCCGTAGATTAGCTACGGCCGCACCGAGTGTCGTTTTCTCATTCTTTAACACAAAAAAGTCTAACCAACTTTTGTTCTCTGAGCTTAGTTTTGACAACATACTACCGTATGATGTGTCGGATGGTATACCCGAGGATTACATTTTCGTGGGGAAGCCTCAAGAAGATATTAATTTCTTTTTGGACGTGGCTCAGGAGGAGCTAAGGAGAGGTGTGAAAGTGCAAGAGGAACATGTTGGGATGAAGGTTGGTTGCCTTGTGGTGGATGCTTTTTTTTGGTTTTCCGCTGATATGGCGGACGAAATGAACATTCCGTGGGTCTCCTTTTGGACCGCTGGAGCTGGTTCGCTTTCCACACATTTTTATACCGATCTCATTAGGGAAAAAAGTGCTCAATCTAAGGGTAAACAGCATATATCTTTATGTTTGTAAACTTTGTGTTTTTCTATTTGAAAACATGTACTTGTTCATTTGCTATATCGACAGGTTCAATTGGACCGGACGATGAAATTTCAGACTTGATCCCTGGACTCTCTGCTGTTCGACTTGGTGACTTACCAGGTGGAGTTGTCTTCGGAAACCTCGAATCACCGTTTTCAACCATGGTACATAAGATGGGAAGAAACCTAGCCAGAGCAACAGCTGTTCCCATAAATTCTTTCGAAGGACTAGACCCTGATCTCACCAAAAACCTCTCTTCCGAATTCAAGTTATTTCTTAACATTGGCCCATTCAATCTCATCTCCAAACAAAAACCGCAATTAAAATCATCTGATGAGTTTTCTTGCATATCTTGGTTAGACAATCAAAAGCCAAGATCAGTAGCCTACATTTCCTTCGGCACAGTGTGCAAGCTTCCACCTCATGAGGTGCTTGCGTTGGCTGAAGCACTCGAACAAACCAAAACTCCGTTTCTTTGGTCGATAAATAATGATTCCCAGAAGCATTTCCCTAAAGGATTCTTAGAGAAAATAAGTGATAATGGAACAGGGAAAGTTGTATCATGGGCACCACAAGTCCAAGTCTTGGAACATTTTGCAATAGGAGTGTTTGTAACACATTGTGGATGGAATTCAGTATTGGAGAGTGTAGGAGCTGGTGTCCCAATGATCTGTAGGCCGTTTTTTGGGGATCAGCAGATAAATACTTGGATGGTTGAGAGAGTTTGGGGGATCGGAGTGAGGATTGAAGGCGGGAGTTTCACGTCAAATGGGACTTGTTGTGCTCTCCAACAAGTTTTATCAAACGAATCGTCTAAAACGCTGAAGGAGAAGATTGAAGCATTGAAAGATGTTGCTCATAAGGCTGTTGAACCAAATGGTAGTTCCAATCAAAATTTTAAAACTTTGGTGGATGTGGTTACTGGTGCCACCCTCTAATCTACTACATTGTAATATTATCAAGAATCAAACTTCTGAAATTTATTTGATTATTCCATCTTACTTTATGTGTATAATAAAAAAGTATCTAATTTTTTTTCTCAAGATCTTAATGTTGTAGAGTCTATTAGTTTTTAAGCATAGGAATTACAAATAAGTCATCTTCGTATTAGATGTAACGTTATATTGATCATTTTGTTCTATTAATTTGTTTCGAAATATAAATTTAGATAAAGAACAAAGCTATAAATTACCTTGATTGTTTTGTAAGGTTTATTGGATGTCAAAGCAGAACGTCGAAATCATGGAAAACAACACCCAACCATAAAAGGAACACATTAAGACTATGGGGTGTGGGGCTTTATTCTACCCAATAACGCCGCCATGTCATCAAATAACGCCCCATAACGCCCCATAACGCCCTGTTACCACACCGTAGGGGGCGTTATAGGCGATTTTTGGGTCTGAGCGTGAGCAGAATCACGACGTGAGGGGGAGAAAAAGGGCGCCATGTCATCAAATTTAACACTTATAATTAGCTTTATCCATATATCAAAATAAACTCAATCACTCCACATCATCATCACTTACACACAACCACACCACCCATTTTTATCACTCCACATCATCACAATCTCTTTCCTACAAATCACCTCTATCACTCCACATCATCACTCCCAATAAAGCCCCACACCCCATAGTCTAATAGTCCGCGTTTTAAAAGTTAGGAGGCTTTCGGTTTAGTTTTACATTAGTTTGGTTTTTTGGTTTGGTGTGGTTTTTAATGGTTTCTTTTTTAGATCTATAGCCATCTCAATTCAGTAAGAAACATCTTATTTTTTTTTTCTTTAACAATAATATATAACTTTGACTTAATAATTTAAAGTTACTAAGCTAGAAATATCTTTTTTTAAGAAAACTCATAACAACAATCCTATAAGTTTGTTTAAATAATTACTACACGTTTTGATTAATTGTACCTTAATAAATAACTGTCCCTACATATACATCACGAATATACAACCAAATTATGGATATTTTTACTTTTTAAAAATTGCGTGACTGTTGTAATCAATCCACTTTATTTTTATTACTAACTATAATGATTTTAGTCCCAAAAAAAATATATATATAATATTTAATATAAAAAGTTTATAATTTATTTGGCCTAAAAACACAAGTATAAATTAGAATAATTTTTATATTTTAAATTGTTCGGTTTAGTTTTTGGAGTTAAAAAAAATCGAACCAAACCATCGATTTTGTTTTAACTTTGTTATCTCAGTTTCAATTTCCTTTTCCCACCCTTAATAATAGCTAAAGATGAGAAATAGAACTATAGAAGGGTTAAAAACTACGATATTTTTCTAAAGCTCCAACTGGTTAGGTGGAAATGTAAAATGTATGTTTTACCAAAATGTCATCAACTCCAATGTAAAAGTAGAGATGATAATGAGCAGGAAAAAGTTTGTGATTCACGAATAAGATTATGGGTAAAAAAAGTGTATTTGTAATTCACGGGCTTGTAGCTAATTAGCACTATTCGTCACAAGTAAACCGACCCATAAACCCGTAAAACTTGTTTTATATATTTGCGGATATTTCTATCTAATCTTTGAGTTATATATATATATATATATATATATATATATATATATATATATATATATATATATATATATATATATATATATATATATATATATATATATATATATATGGTGAGATTCAAATGAGATCCTCAAATTGCTAGGGATCCAGGGATCCACTTTTCAGCCACAATTTTTCCCCATATTTTTTTTTTTTTTTTTGCTATGTTTTACATAACTTTTTTTTTTTCAAAATCACATTTGATTTTTTTGTAAAAAATTGAAATTACATATGATTTTCAAAAACCAAAATTTATAAATTTAAAAGCACACGTGAATTTTTTTTTTTTTGGAAAATCACATGTGATTTTCAAAAACCAAAATTTATAAATTTTAAAGTCACACTTGAAATATTTGTTTCTCGAAAATCACATGTGATTTTATAAGCAAAATAGTTTGTAAGTTAAAAATCACATGTGATTTTATCCATAAAAGATTTGTAGATTGAAAATCACATGTGATTTTTAAAAGTAAGATTGAAAATCAAATTTGATTTTCGGAAGAAAAAAATAAAAAAATAAAAAGTAAATAAAAAGGTAAAAGAAAAAAGTAAAAAAAGAAATTAGAAAAAAACAAAAAAAAAAAACAACAAAGATATAAGGAAAAATGGGTGGTTAAAAAGTGTATTCCTAGATCTTTAGAAAATTAGGATCCCATTTGAACCCCAATATATATATATATATATATATATATATATATATATATATATATATATATATATATATATATATATATATATATATATATATATATATATATATATATATATAGTACTGGTTAATGCGAGAACTCATTTTTTTGGAGAACTGCGAGAACCCTTTTTGATTGGTCCGATTTTAATTAATTATAAATCATTTCTTTAAAAGAAAAAGGGTATAATAGTAATTTTATAAAGTCTTACATTATATTGTTTCTTTAAATTTCTGTTTTATCTCTTCTCTCTGTTCCATTCCATATTCTCAGAATTATTTTTCTCAAAATTCATTTATCCTCTTTATTTGGTTTTCAATTCTTAGAGTTGTAAAATGGAAAAAGAAAAACAATCATAACAAAAATAATTAGAAATGTGATTCCACTCAATATAATTATTTTACATATAAAACCCTCAAATTTTTAGATGATAACAAATGAACATATCTTATATTAGTTGTAACGGTCTTCGATTTTCAGTTGTTCATAGATGAACATGTTCATATTTTGAGATGTGGATATATAAACGACATGATTATATAGTTGTTCATCAATGATATATAAATGTTATCATGTGAACCAACATCATGAATACTTCAAACAATCAAACCAGATCTTCACTATCATCATAATGTAAAACTTTTAACTGGATTTTGACTTCAAAAACCTAAAACATAAAATTTACATTATAATGTATATAAATTTTAATGTCTTCTTCTACCCACACATTCAGATGTTAATATATGAACACCTTGTCTGCTAGCCTTGATCATCCATAAGCTTTCATCATCTTCATTATCATTGACTTGTAGATATCTGAATACAAATATAAAATATAAAATAAAATTATAAATAAAAAGTATACTGCATCATAATCAAAACTTAGAAGAACCTCACGTGAATAAACATCATTTAGAAAAAACATTTAGAACAAAAAAGTCACGAATTCAAAATTTTATATAATAATAATAAACCAAAACCTAAAAAATATAAGGAATAGAAAATAATATAATACCTAGCCGCCATCATCTCAAATTCATCTCAAATTCGGACTCAATTTTGACTTTGGAAACATACAAACACACTCGTTAATTAATTATGCAAGAACACACACTTGTGAATCCATGCTACTTTATACTGAAAGTAATAAACAATATCTTGATCCATATTCTTCTTTTTTCTATGGAGATGAGAGAGATAGGTAAAGCGACAGAGAAAAGCACACAACTGCCAGTCAAAATCACAACCCCTTTTAAAGGGATGGAAGTTTTTAAGTTTAGGTTTTAAATTTCAATGACCAAACTGCCCTTCACGATTTTTATTATAATCCTCTACATTTTATTTTGTTACAACTTTGACCCAAGTGATTTCCATCCATTGATTAAGTGATCTAAGGGCTAATATTTAGTTCTCGCAGTTCTCGCAAAAAATAGAGTTCTCGCATGAACCATTCACTATATATATATATATATATATATATATATATATATATATATATATATATATATATATATATATATATATATATATATATATATATATATATATATATATATATATATAGGAACTGGATCGGGTAAGAACGGCCCAAAGTATAGGAACGGTAAGAACAGTTGTTGACCGTCCGATTAAGTGATGATCATCAGCAGTAACCTTACTACTGAACAGTAGTAACCTTACTACTCATCAGTAGTACCCTTCTACTTATCAGTTTTACCCTTCTACTGATCAGTTTACCCTTCTACGGATCAGTAGTAAGGTTACTACTGATCAGTAGTAAGGGTACTGCTGATGATCATCACTTAATCGGACGGTCAACAACTGTTCTTACCGTTCCTATACTTTAGGCTGAATTTGAGATGATGGCGGCTAACATCTGATGAGCTTTCTTGCATATCTTGGTTAGACAATCAAAAGCCAAGATCAGTAGCCTACATTTCCTTCGGCACAGTGTGCAAGCTTCCACCTCATGAGGTACTTGCGTTGGCTGAAGCAGTCGAACAAACCAAAACCCCGTTTCTTTGGTCGATAAATAATGATTCCCAGAAGCATTTCCCTAAAGGATTCTTAGAGAAAATAAGAGATAATGGAACAGGGAAAGTTGTATCATGGGCACCACAAGTCCAAGTCTTGGAACATGTTGCAATAGGAGTGTTTGTAACACATTGTGGATGGAATTCGGTATTGGAGAGTGTAGGAGCTGGTGTCCCAATGATATGTAGGCCGTTTTTTGGGGATCAGCAGATAAATACTTGGATGGTTGAGAGAGTTTGGGGGATCGGAGTGAGGATTGAAGGCGGGAGTTTCACGTCAAATGGGACTTGTTGTGCTCTCCAACAAGTTTTATCAAACGAATCGTCTAAAACGCTGAAGGAGAAAATTGAAGCATTGAAAGATGCTGCCCATAAGGCTGTTGAACCAAATGGTAGTTCCAATCAAAATTTTAAGACTTTGGTGAATGTGGTTACTGGTGCCACCCTCTAATCTACTACATTGTAATATTATCAAGAATCAAACTTCTGAAATTTATTTGATTATTCCATCTATAATTTATCTACACTTTATGTGTATATTACTTTTTAAGCATAGGAGTTACAAATAAGTCATCTTCGTATTAGGTGTAACGTTATATTGATCATTTCGTTCTATTAATTTGTTTCGAAATATAAATTTAGATAAATAACAAAGCTGTAAATTTCCTTGATTGATTTGTAAGGTTTATTGGATGTCAAGGCAGAACGTCAAAATCATGGAAAACAATACCCAACCATAAAATGAACACAGTAATAGTTGGCAGTGAGCGTAGTTTGGTCCGGCTCGGGTTTTGCATAAAACGATTGAAATTCTGGCTTTTAAAAGTTAGGAGGCTTTCGGTTTAGTTTTACATTAGTTTGGTTTTACAGTTTGGTGTGGTTTTTAATCGGTTTTTTTAGATCTATAGCCAATTCAATTCAGTAAGAAACATCTTATTCATTTTTTTTTGACAAAAATATATAACTTTGAGTTAATAATTTAAAGTTACTAAACTAAAAATATCTTCCTTAAAGAAAATTGATAACAACATTCCTATAAATTATGTTTAAATAATTATTACAGGCTATGATATACCTTAATAAATAATCGCCCCTTACATTTTTGAAATTACAAATACATTATGAATGTAAACCAAATTATGCATATTTTTACTTTTTAAAAATAGCTAACGGGACTGTTGTTATCACCACACTTTTTTTTTATTGCTAACTATAATGATTTTGATCCCAAAAAGTATAATATTACATATAAAAAGTTTATATTTTATTTGGCCTAAAAACAATATAAATTAGAATATTTTCTATATTTTAATGTTATATTTTAAATTGTTCGGTTCGATTTTTGAAGTTAAAAAAATCGAACCAAATATTTAAGTTTTTTTAAAATCAAAAGGAAACCATCGATTTTGTTTTAATTTAGTTATTTCAGTTTCAATTTCCTTTTCTCACCCGTAATAATAGCTAAAGATGAGAAATAGAAGGGTTAAAAACTACGATATTTTTCTAAAGCTTCAACCGGTTAGGTGGAAACATAATGCGTGTGTTTTACCAAAATGTCATCAACTCCAATGTAAAAGTAGGAATGATAATGAGGGAAAAAGTTTGTGATTCACGAATAAGATTATGGGTAAAAAAGTGTATTTGTAATAGGTCGCGGGCTTGTATCTGATTAGCACTATTTGTCGCAAGTAAACCGACCCATAAAGCCGTAAAACTTGTTTTGTATATTTGTGAATATTACTGTCTAATCTTTGAGTAATATATATGGGTTAAAGTAAAAAAAAATGATACAAATTTTCTCATTTGTAGCGTTACAACAAACCAACTTCTGATACTACTTTTATAATACATCAACTTTTAAAATCTGTGACAATGTGATAAACTTGTAACCGGTTACCTCCACGTCACAATTGTGGTGACATGGCATACACATGTCATACACGTCAGCACTCATGTTATTCTTTTAACACATAAATCTGGAACCCTAATTTTAAATCTCGAACCCTAATTTTAAATCTGGAACCTCTAAACCCTAACTTAAATCTCATTTCTTCCCCACCAATTTAGAACCCTAATTTTAAAACCCAATTTCATTTCTTCCTCTTAAATTAATTCACGTTTCAACCGTGAAATCCCAAGTGAATCTAATTGTAAAAAACTATTGAAAATGTGTACCTCATGGATGCTAACCAATCCGGTTAGAAGGTCTCTGGTTTGCCCTAATTCATTGGTAAGCATCATCATTGAGGTACATTTATTGGCTATTTATATTTTTTTTTCATTGGTAAGCTTGTTTTATCTTTTGATAGAAAAGGAGGCAAAAGTGTGAGGGTTTTTTTTGGTTTGATCATGAGTTACATAATCAAAGGTATAGGGAGTTAATGTGTAAAATTTACAATTTGATTAACCCAAGCAACAAGCAAGAACAATCAAGACTTGATGAAACGGAAGAATTATTGCATACTTTGGAAGCTGAATTTGACTTTTACAAGTCAAAAACCAATAATGAAATGTCGTGTTTGCAATTTGAATTGAAAAAATCACAAGCAACTGTGAGGTTTTATAAGAAAGTGTTTGTAGTTAGTGTCTTGTTAGCAACCTTGTTCTTCATTTTGTACATGTAATGTTGTTGCTTTTTGTTAATAAAAATTGGTTTTTAGTGATATAATCTATTGCAATTTTTTTTATGGTATATTGGTTTTTGGTATTTTGTTTATAACAAATGCCACTTTATTGAAAGCTAAGAAACAACACACAAGGTTGGACATCACACTTGGACAGAGACATGAAAGCTAAGAAACAGAGACAACACACTTCAGTGTCCTATAGAGTCATTCGCATTTTTGCAGCAGTGAATAGCACTTTTCGACCTCCATATCCATTTCGTTCAAGCTTGAGAGTAAACATCAACCCACAACCATAACGAAAGTGGTTAAACCTCATTAAATCATTCCAGTCCCCTTTGATCACAACATGGCTTGGAGGTACAGTTTCCCTCCTAGGATCATCATGAGTCACTAGCTTGAAGTCCTTGATGTAATCACGCCTGGGGAAGTTGATGGTACAATCTTCAGAGTTGGTCAAGTTGTTTTCCCTAACAAAAGGAGTTGGAATTGTCTGCAACATTGGTCATAAGAAAGGTTGGTCAAGTCAAGTATGTAGATTAAATGAGAAGTGAATGCAAAGCTGTAAATTACCTTGATTGATTTGTAAGGTTTATTGGATGTCAAAGCAGAACGTCGAAATCATGGAAAACAATACCACACCATAAAATGAACACAGTAATAGTCGGCAGTGAGCGTAGTATGGTCCGACTCGGTTTTTGCATAAAACGATTGAAAATTTGGCTTTTAAAAGTTAGGAGGCTTTCGGTTTAGTTTTACATTAGTTTGGTTTTACAGTTTGGTGTGGTTTTTAATCGATTTTTTTTAGATCTATAACCAATTCAATTCAGTAAGAAACATCGTATTCATTTTTTTTGACAAAAAATATATAACATTGACTTACTAATTTAAAGTTACTAAGCTAGAAATATCTTCCTTGAAAGTAATAACAACAGTCATATAAGTTGTGTTTAAATAATTACTACACACTTTGATTAATTGTACCTTAATAAATAACCGTCCCTTACATTTTCGGTATTACATATACATTACAAATGTACAATCAATTTATGCATAATTTTACTTTTAAAAATAGCCCACGGGACTGTTTAATAAATACACCTTTTTTTTATAACTAACTATAATTATTTTGGTCCAAAAAAAAATATAAAGTAATATTTAATATAAAAAATTTATAATTTATTTGGCCTAAAAACACAAGTACAAATTAGAATAATTTTTATATTTTAATGTTATATTTTAAATTATTTGGTTCGATTTTTGGATTTAAAAAAATCAAGCCAAACCATCTATTTTGTTTTAATTTAGTTATTTCAGTTACAATTTCCTTTTCTCACCCTTAATAATAGCTAAAGATGAGAAATAGAAGGGTTAAAAACTACTATATTTTATCTAAAGTTCCAACTGGTTGGGTGGAAATGTAAAATGTATGTTTTACCAAAATGTCATCAACTCCAATGTAAAAGTAGATATGATAATGAACAGGAAAAAGTTTGTGATTCACGAATAAGATTGAGGGTAAAAAATTTGTATTTGTAATAGGTCGCGGGCTTGTAGCTAATTAGCAGTGCACTATTAGTTGCAAGTAAACTGACCCATAAACCCGTAAAACTTGTTTTATATATTTGCGGATATTACTGTCTAATCTTTGAGTTTATATATATATATATATATATATATATATATATATATATATATATATATATATATATATATATATATATATATATATAGAGGGTAGCGTTCGGCTACAAACCACCTTAAATAAGAACGGTAGGAACACTCCAAAATCAATTTAAAAATAGTAAAAAAAAAATGTTTTTGTTAAAACTATTTCGGAGAATCATCCTAAAATAACCTCTACAATCATTTTATGAAATAAAAAAAAAAAAATCAAAATTTTTTATTTTTAAAAATTTGAATGCATTTTTTCGATAGATGCATTTTTTTAGAAAAGTCGATGTATTTTCAAAAATAAGGTGCATTTTAACTCAATTTTTTTGTAATATTAATAATAAGATGCAGTTTTATCCATAAATTAGATGCATATTTGAAAATAAGTAGATGCATCTTTTAAAAAATTAGAAAAATGCATCTACCGAAAAAATGCATCTACCGAAAAAATGCATCTACGTTTTTTTTCCGAAAAAAAAACAATTTTTTTTTTAATTCATAAAATGATTCTAGAGGTTATTTTAGGATGATTCTCCGAAAAAAAATGTGAAAAAAACTTTTATTAACTATTTTTAAATAATTTTTTAAAGCGTTCTACCGTTCCTATACTTCAAGCCGTTGTTACTGGATCACATTACTATATATATATATATATATATATATATATATATATATATATATATATATATATATATATATATATATATATATATATATATATATATATATATATATATATAGTTTTTTTGGAAGGTGCCTCTTAGCCTTGGTATACATTTGTATATCTACCAATCCCATCATGCAAGGGACCTGTGTAGATAGGCAACATGCTATAACCACTTGGGCAAGCCCTAGTGGTCATATATATATGAAAAACTTATGCCACGTTACCTAGTATGATACAACACGCATATGAAAAACTTACATACTTATACTTTATGCAAATGTTATGTGCGTCAAAACTTATATGCTTACTTAAACTTGTAACTCACTAACTACGTCTCCCGTAGTTAACATTTTACTCGTATTTTCAAAGAACGAGTAAGTGGCTGGAGATGCTTTTACTGTTGGGTTACTTTCGCGGGTTTTGTTGGAGACTTCAAGAATGGGGAATGATTTGGCGGGTTTGGATTCGAACGTTTGTTATTTTGTAAACATGTTGTAAACCTAAACTTATGTTGTTTTGTATAACTTAAATGTTGGTTTTATATATGTAAACTTTGGTACATAACTATATACTTGTGTTATGACAACCTCGCCCTTCACATCCCGTGTTTCCGCTTTAGCGGGGTGTGACAGATTAATGTATGTTCGGTCGATTTGTTTATGTTTCAAGTTTGTTTCTTTTGATTGGTTAGTTCATTTAGTTTCATTCGTTTAGATTTTCTCTTTTTTTGGAAATATTGGTCGGAATGGATTTTTACCTTGCCAGATTAGTGTAAATCGACGGCGCCAAAATGATTTTAGAAAAATGGTATAGCCGGAGGTGCCAACTCCGGATTTACCACCTATGCTGCCACTCCTGATTTCCACTTGATCGGCCGTCCACATAAAGTTCCTTTTCCACGTCGGATTTCCACTACCTCAAAAGACGACGTTGGCACCTCCGGTTTATGTACTCTCTTTCTGCACCATTCACATGCATGCTTAACTCGAAAAACCACCAACCAGTAAGAATGTGACACGTCATAAGCCGAAGTTGGCACCTCCGACTAATGGTGTCTTTAAAACCCAGCTGTTTTTGCTCTCTCAACACAAACACACATATATTTACACTCAACACAAACACACATATATTTCATATTCTCGACGAGAAACACACAATATTCCATCTGTTTTTTCTCTCTCAACACAAACACACAATATTCCGGTAGTAATGGCGCAATTTGGAGCAAGTTCAAAACCGAGAAACACTAGTTTCTTCTTCTTGCAAGACGGTGAGCACCATCGTTCAGCTAGCTTATTCAATGGTAGTAAAGATCCTCTAAATACAATAAAATCCAGAAGATGCGATGTGGGACTTTGGGACCACACGAATGTCATTGAAGAAGGTCTTAGAAAGTGGATAATAATTGCGGGTTTTGATGGTGTATTACGCAACGGGTATCACATATTAGACCACGCTCTCATTACCGCGTTGGTTGAAAGGTGGCGTCTTAAGATGCATACATTCCACTTCCTAGTCGGTGAAGCTACTGTTACGTTGCAGAACGTACAAGTTCTGGGGGTTTGCCGATAAACGGACCGACTGTGTCTGGACAATGGGAGTGCAAAACTCAGGATGAATGGCTTAGCGGTTGTGATGGCTATTTGGGGTTTGTTCCAGACCTTGATGAAGTTGAAGCTGGTAGAATAAATATTTGTACTTTAATAGAGGGAATTTAAATACGATGCAAGAAGAGTAAGAAAAGCTATAAACAAAGAGCTAGAGTATATATTTTAGCTCTTTTTAGTGGACACATGTTTAACGATTCACGGTCGAATGATGTTTCGCTAAACTTCCTAAAAAACATAAACAAGCTCTCTGAACCTTGTAGAAAAAGTTGGGGAAGTGCAGTATTGGCATTTTTGTATCGACAACTGTGTAATGCGGGCGAGAAGAAGGATGTGAAAGGTATTCAGGGGCCGTTAATTTTTCTACAGTTTTGGGCCTGGGAGAGAATACCACAGATTGCTCCGCGTATTTTGTTGGGGGATTTACCTATTCAATACCAACACTGCTATGCCAGCAGGTAATACTTATAACATTATATTTTTATTATTATGAGTATTATTTTGATTAATTTGGATTACGGATATTACAATTAAATTTATGAGTATTATTTTGAATATTAGGTGGAATCAACACTTTAGTCGCACTGCGACACCAACTCATGTGTTGGTTACATATCTTGCGGCTTTTACCGCCTTACAAGAGGGCCAATTTATATGATGTCCTTATAGCGCGGTATTGGGGTCACTTGCGGATGATTGCACCAATCATCGCGAATTAGGGGCATAATGTAGGTGACTCGTCTATTGGAATTTTGCTGAACCCCATGTACCTAACTGAGTATCCAGACAGTTTGGATACGTACAAGGGGTTCCCAAGGAGTTGTATTTATTCACAGTTTCGGCAACATAAGGAAATTCACGAAGCTAAGCTAACGGGTGGACGTAGTACGGACTGGTTAGAGAAGAAAGGTGCGGAAGTAGGGTGTTGGAACTGTAGACATTTAAATGTCTATCAATTTTCTGGACCAGAAGGAGGCGGTGTTCTACCGGGCTATATGTGGTGGTTCTACGAACGCACTGTATTACTTATCACGTCTCCGACTGCACAAAACGCTCCAAACGTGTATCTAGAATGGGGTGGTGTTCAACAAACTCAAGTAATATGTAAATACTTATTTTATATTATATATTAAATTTAAATTTTATATTATATTCAAATATTTATATATATTAAATGTTTTTAATATTATATATATATATATATATATATATATATATATATATATATATATATATATATATATATATATATATATATATATATATATATATATATATATATATTATATTATATTTATATAATTAAATTTATTTTGAAGAACGAAGCATTGAGGAAAATTCACGATCGCGCACAGCGTGCAATCGACAGTGGAGTGGGTAATAGCCAAATGTGGCAGGATTTTGTTCAAATATCTAGTCAAGCTATGGGATATGGACATAACCTGGACCAGATGAATTACGGGTCCCAACAATATGCGTTTCTCCACCTGCTTATTATCCACGTCCTCCAAGTCCTCAAGGGTACACTGAGTCTCAACCCCATTACGGAGGTCAGTTTCAGGCTGGTTGGAGTGGTTTCAGTACGGGCAGTAGTTTCAGGCTCGTGGGAGTGGTTCCCAATATTAGCATGATGTTGGAGAAAGTAGTGTCCAAAATCAGGAAAGCCTAAACATGATTAATGAATTGCTTGAAACCCTTGCGTGGCTTTCAATGTCACCAAATACGCCTCGGGAGCACAGTAACTGGATACAACCAAATTACCAAAATGACCCGGATACTGATATGGTTGCACGCCGGTCTTCCTATTCTGATAATAGCCCGGTTCAAATTCAAAGTTTTGGAGATTTTGGGTTATCACAAACATTGATATCAACCAGCCACCCAACACAGAAAACGACGTCGCTGGTCAAGACCGACGTAGAAGACCAGTCAGGAATCCTCAACCAACCATATGTGGAACGGGCAGTCATCTACCACAACCTCGCCGTCGTCACTATATTTTCAGAAATGTTTTTTGTTTTATTGTTTGTATTTTTATATGTTTTATGTTTTTATTTATAAAAACTTATATTGTTTGTGTTCAAAATTTTGTTTCGTGTTTCAATCATTGTTTGTATTCAATTCATAATATAAGAAAACATATATAAGTATACAAACATACATACATAGTACAAAATAATATTATAAGTATATAATATATGTTTGTGTTTTAATATTTGTTTGTGTTAAATTTATAATATAAAATATTACATATTTAGTTGTTCACATTAAATATTTAAATAAAAACATTAACTATTTATTATTCAATAATTAAAATAAAAATATTACATATTTTAAGTGTCTACCATATTAAATGTTTAAATAAAAACATTAACTATTTGGGAATAGAAGTTGTGTGATACACTTATGCATTCAAGTGTCTACCATATTAAATAAGTTAATCTGATAGGGTTAAAGTAGGTGAAACAGTGTTTTATTTACATCATACAAGCTTTTAATAAAATTGTCAAGGCATTCATTCCGCTGACCAAGTTATTACACTTGTCAGTCAAAAGTTGGTAATAAGTCGGTCTTAGCAACACCGACTATGATCCATATCCAATAGCTACGTGAAATTTTCACTGTACCACGTTGAATCCCGAGATTTTTATTTTCTACCTTATTAAATATAATAAGTTGATAGGGTTAAAGTAGGTGAAACAATGTTTTTATTTACATCATACATGCTTTTAATAAAATTGTCAAGGCATTGATTCCACTGACCAAGTCATTACACATGTCAGTCAAAAGTTGGTAATAAGACGGTCTTAGCAACACCGACTATGATCCATATCCAATAGCTACGTGAAATTTTCACTGTACCACGTTGAATCCCGAGATTTTTATCTTCTAGCTTATTAAATATAATAACTTGATAGGGTTAAAGTAGGTGAAATAGTGTTTTATTGGAGAGAATGTCACAAATCGTCCTTGTGGTTGGTCTGTTTTTCACGAATCGTCCTTTTGACTTTTTTTTAGCATTAACCATCCTTTAGATATGTCTTTTTATCACCGGCGGTCCTTTTTACACTTAAAAAGACTAAAATACCCTCTCTTTTAATGTTTTCTTATATTTTAAATTAATATATTACAGATCTTCATGAGTATCATATCCTTCCCAGATTTTCTTCATCACTCCCATCCCAAATTTTCTTCATCACTCCCATCCCAAATTTTCTTCATTACTATCTATCAATTCATTCTTCCAACCAAAGCAATAAAGCTTCCCTTTACATCCAATTGCATCAATGGCTTCCCTACCAAACAAAAAAAACAAACACAAACACACATAGATCCAGACACAGATTCACAGAATTTCTTCATCACTCCCTCTCCGCCACCGCTGCCACCACCGCTGCCACCACCGCTGCCACCACCCCACCGCTGCCACCACCGCTGCCACCACCCTACCTCTCCGCCACCGCTGCCACCACCCTACCTCTCCGCCACCGCTGCCACCACCAGTCTCACACCACAACCGCCACCACAAGTAATTTGGGTTTAGATTTGGAGTTTTTTGTTTTAAATTTGGGTTTTAATTATGGTGGTAGAATAAAGGAATTTGGGTTTTAATTGGTTTCCATTTAGATCTCGATTTGTAAGTAATTTTGGTTTAGATTTGGGGTTTTTTCTTTTAAATTTTGGGTTGTAATTATGGTGGTAGAATGAAGGAATGAGAAAAAAATAGGGTTTGTAAATTGATTGTAAGATAATAATGATTGGAGAAGAAGATCTTGGAGATGATAACAAAAAATAGAGAAAAAAGAAAGAGAGAATGTCACAAAATAAGAAAATAGTGATGATATTGATGAAGATCTGAGATTTTGGAAATATATTAATTTAAAATATAAGAAAAATAAGAAAACATTAAAAGAGAGGGTATTTTAGTCTTTTTAAGTGTAAAAAGGACCGTCAGTGATAAAAAGACATACCTAAAGGATGGTTAATGCTAAAAAAAAGTCAAAAGGACGATTCGTGAAAAACAGACCAACCACAAGGACGATTTGTGACATTTTCTCGTTTTATTGACATCATACATGCTTTTAATAAAGCTTTTCAAGGCATTGATTTCACTAACCAAGTCATTACACTTGTCAGTCAAAAGTTGGTAATAAGCCGGTGTTAGCAATACCGTCTTTTTAAATATCCAATTACCATGTGGCATTTTCACTGGACCACGTTGAATCCCGAGATTTTTATCTTCTACCTTATCCAATAACAAGTGATTCTTTAAATATATAATCATTTGACACTCCATAGACATCACACTTTATTTTAAACCGATAACATCACACAATTCTCATACATAACCTAAAACCATGTCCACATTTTCCTATTCCTCCATCTAGTTTGTGGAAAGGATCTATTATTACAAAACGGTTTCTTGAATGGCGATGATTCGACAACCCGTATTGTTTTCCTCTTGTCAGGAGAATCGATCTTGCAAGTTTTAAAGAAATGGTATACGGAAAATTCGGTTTATATAGTCAATTTTTTAACTTGAGACTAATTATGTGGTACACCTACGGAGACCATGTGCTTCAAAGCGAAATTGTAGACGATGATACGTTTGATACAATATATGTTTTGGATGCCACCAACCAAACATATCAGCCTCAAATAGAAGCGCAATTTATGTCAGTAGTTCAACAAAACCATATTAGTTTTACTGACTAGTTGTGGAACATTCAAATAAAACATCCTCATCAGTCTCAAGAAGGGTTTCCATCATCCTATAGCGATCAGTTTCACCCTTCTAGTTATGCTGAACCAAGTATACATCCTTCACAAGACACATTCCCATCAAGGTATACATAACAATATCACGAAACAGATCAGGACTCGGATGAAGACCAACACGAAGTCCACCCACACCATGAACCGGAAGATTGTTTTGCTGAAAACGATGATTCATGGGACGATAATGAAACGGTGGAAGAATATACAGTAGAACACTATGCCCTTCTTGGAGAAGCTTCAGAGGATGAAGGACGTCATGATGACTTCGTACCTCGTCATGAAGATGACGAAGTATTTGTGGAATCAAGTGTTGAATTCGTAGACGAGGAAGAATGGAATCGTCTTCCATTCGACGAAGATGATGAATCAGTGGACGACTGATGTGAAGGACAAGACCCACGAGTCGACATGTGCTTCAAGAGAAAGGCTCAATCTGTATATGCCATTAGGATATGGTGTCTTAAAAATAATAGAGAAATGTACTTAAAAGATACAAGGCCAGAGCATTGGAGAGCAATATGTTACACAGAGTGTCCAGATTACGAAAAAGACGAACATCATTATCCATGTGAATGGACTGCTAGGGGTTCAAGTAGAAACAAAAGGGGCATATGGCGTCTGGTAGTTTGGAACCCTGTCCACAACTGCGTTGGATCGGTATCTAGAAACAACAACCGTTCTTTGTCTGCAAGCATGATTGCAACCAAAATTGCCAACCAAATCAAGCTAGACATTGCATACAAAGTAAAACACATCGTTGCCACTATCAAGTCTACTTGGGACCTGGACTTGTCTTACTGTAAAGCATGGAATGCCCGTAGAATTTCTATTGAACGACTCTATGGAACATGTGAGAGCAATTTCTCCGAACTGCCGAAGTACATTGACGAGTTGGTCCATAGAAACTCGGGTACCATTGTCAAATGGTTACATGCCCCAACTACAAACCCAAATGGTACGGCCAAATTTAGGTATGTATTTTGGGCTTTCGGACCTGCCATTGAAGCCTTCAAGCATTGTATTCCCGTCGTATGTGTCGATAAGACTCATTTAAAAGGAAACTATTGCAGGAAGCTGCTTACAACCGTGACCAAAAACGCTAATTGGGACTATACTTCCTCTGGCTTTCGCCATGGTTGATAACGAGACAAATGAAAGCTGGCGATGGTTTATGCACAACTTCCGAAATCATGTTGTCGTATATTCAGACAGAAAATTGTGTGTGATTTCAGACCGTCACATAAATTTGATCAACGCAATGGCTGAAATGGATGATTGGTATCATCGATTTTGTTTGAGACAAATAAGAAGTAACCTTATGAAGACGTTTCAAAACCAGAAGCCGAAAAAATGGTGTTGGGAGATCGGCACTGCATCTCAGCGTAGAAAGTATAATTTTGCGGTTGGTAAATTAAGAGGGATTAATAGGGAAACTTGGAGGTGGCAAAAGAATATCGGTTTGGACAAGTGGACATTGTTGTATGACGAAGGCTATGTACGTTGGGGAAACATGACAACAAACATAGCCGAATCATATAACAATGGCATACGAACTTACTAGAGCACACTTCGTACAAAATTTTGGGAGAGCTAGAAGCTGTCATTCGCCGCTTTCAACGGCCATGTGGAGACTCTACAACGGTCGCGGATCATATGCAAATTATCAAAGGGTAACACTCTACGATGTCCCAAATGGTGTTTACGAGACTGAGACAAATGATCCAATAACCATGGGTGGGGGAACAAATAAGAGGTCAATTTTTCGGCTAAGTCTTGTATTTGTGGAGAGTAGAAAATTCAGAGGTTTATTTGTTCTCATGGCATGGCTGTTGATAGACACGTCAATGGTCCCACTCGAAGAAACCAAAAACTTACACCAATAATGGTTTCTACCTTCTACAGCACAAATACGTGGAGACGACAGTATACCCCAACACTTAGGGGCCTACGTCATGAGGACTACTGGAGAGAAGCAAGTTGGAAGATCGAAACAGATAAAACAATGATCATTACAAAAAGAGGGAGAAATAAACAAAGAAGAATTCATAACGAAATGGACCAGGCGAGCGGAAGTAGACCGCGAACGTGTACTGGATGTGGACAGACAGGTCACAACAGTCGTAGTTGTACGTGTATACGTAACCAACGATAGTGATATCCTGTATTTCGGATTAAGTGTGCCATGTTATAATTAAGATTGATCAAAGGTGTGATTTCATTTATGTCAATAAATTGTTTTTTCCCATTATTACATATCATAAAACACTAAAATACATATCATAAACATCAATATAATTTTTCAAAACCCTAAAACAAATACATATTAACAAACAAAAATTTTGAAAATTTCATGAAAACGCTCACAATACATACATAATCAAGCCTAAAGACGTTAACTTGTTCAATTTTGTGAAAAAAATGTTTTTTTGCCATTATTTACATATCATAAAAGACAAAAAGAAAGCTCTAAACAATAATCTAACTTTTATAAATTCTAAAACAAATACATATTAACAAAACAGAATTTTGAATTTTTCATAAAAACCATCAACACACATAAATAACTAACCCTGAACACAACCACTTAACCATTTTAAAAACATAAAACCTAAACCAAAACCCTAAAACCACCAAAAACCTTAAAACCACCAAAACCCTAAACCGAAAATTTAATGTCAAAATCCGGAGGTGTCAACTCCGGCTTATGACACGTTGGCAAAAGTGCATCGTGACTGGGTGAATGACTGGGTGAGCGAGCAAGTGAAAATCCTACGTGACGGTACAGATGGCATAAGCCGGCGTTGCCAACGCCGGCTATACCAGTTTTATAAAAAATTTCCGGCGTCGTCCATTTCCACTAATTCCGACGACAATAAATGTATTCCGGCTAAAACTTCTTTTTTTCGTCTTGTTGGTACACATACGTTTGATTATGTTTTTTCCCCTTCTGTCTATTAGTTTGTTCGATTAGAGATTTAAATTTGATAAGCTATTGGTCCTTATTGTGCCATCGGAAAAAAGATAAAAGAAAACATGCAGTTGGTTTCTCGTCGACTCTGTTAAGAAAGTTGCAAGAGGAAAAAAAAACCCTTCATATTTTGGCATGGAAAATGAAAAATGTGCATAGGTTCTACTTGGTTTTGCATTGGCTTTAGTTTGGGGTAGATTTTGCAAGTATAAAATATCTAATTTGCATCGACATTGGAATTTTCATTGGGTTTTGTATGGACATTGGCATTCATGTTTGCAATGCTGTTGGATTCTTCTACATTGTTTTCATTGGTTATTTTACAAGTGTAGTGCCCCGACTGTTTCAGTCTTGGCTTGCTTGTTGCAATGGATTTGTTTTTTCATCGGTTTTACTTCTAGATTCGGTTATCAACAACCAAAATTTTCTCCCTTCGTTGCATTTCGCTCTTTTGAATACAAATTTGTTTGGCACACTCTAATGTATTGTTGCGACACCGGAATATCACAGTTACAAGTGGGCAGAAGGTTCGGATCCGGAAGAGTTGATCCGAAGAAGACCTTCAGCCTAGTTCTTATCTTCAATCTCGAACTATCTGTACGAGTAGGTAAACACACGAGTAAACAGAGCGGGGTTGATCCCCTGGTTTACCTCGGGCGTAAGAGTAAGATTTCGAAGAGTAAGAGTAAATAAATAAAGTAAGAGTGTCTGCGAACGTTACCCTTGAAGTGACATGTGGGTCTGGTATTTATAGACTTCCTCAGAGATGGTGTCTAGCTTAATAGATCTTTCGGCGTACCATAGGTTTGGCCGATAGACTTCTATCGGCTACCGATGGTACGTCATCAGCCCCCCTAGTCCAGTATTACATAGTTAAGACTATGTAATACTTGACTAGAAAGATAAAATGTTTTGGTTCTTTCGGTTGTTCTTTCGGTTGCAGGGGTGTGTCTCTTGAGTTTCTCCGGAATTAGTAACCGTCTGATTATTTGGGCGGGATAATTGAGTTTTAGCTTCAGCGGGAACTTTTTCAAACTGCGAAAATTAATGCTTGCGCCACCTGTCGCTATGCTATTGGCCGAGAGAGGTGGTGGGATTAGACGCGCGTCCCATCGTCTGACATACACTTGCCTATAAATAGTTCGTTTTACCCCATTTGTAACTTTTTTCTCACCGTTTTTTACTTTACACCTTTAACTGTGTGTCTTTTCTTCCTTTCGACTTCTTTCGTTTTTTCCTTTTCCTTCTGATCTTCGCTATGTCGAAACAGATTAAAGAAAACCTTCGGAGGTCATTCAATAGTTTGACCCAGAGGGATCTTGACGTCCTCTGTGAGAAATACGCCATCGGTGTTGGCTATGGTGCCACTCTTCCTGGTCCGGACGACACTATACTGGACGCCCCTCCCGGTAAGATAGGTGTTTACGCCGAGGGGGTTTGAATTTTCGAACCTCCGTCTTCCTTTCTCCAGACTTTTCTTGGAGGTTTGTGAATACTTTAAATTCCACCCTTCTCAGATGAACCCTCTCGGGGCGTTAAGACTCACGTGTTTTGAAGTTCAGAGCTGGGCTCTTGGGTATACTCCTACGGTAACCCTCTTTCGAACGTTTTATAAGCTTGGGAAAGCCGGTGATTGGTTCACCTTTGATAAAAGAAGGAAACCTAACCCTGTTTGTTCCTCCGGGGCTCCTTCTGGTCGAAAAAACTGGACGACTAAGTTCTTTTTCGTGAATGCTGGTGTGGCTCCCATCCGGATCAGATGGAAGCATAAGGATGAGTCCGTTGCTGATGAGCAAGTGAAGCAGGGAGAAGTTCCGGATGAGGCTATCGTAGCTTTTACGACTCATCAGGTTGAGTGTCGGACGCTACCGGAGCATGTGTTGGTGATGGCCGGTATAAGTCGGTTTTGGACATCTAACATTTCCAGGCCCTATTTGCAGCTGAATGGCCGAGGTATGTCAAGTTGTTATGTTCGTGATACCGATGGTTCTATGCTGATCACTAATTTGACCTATATTTCTTTTTTTTTTTTTTTTTTTTTTTTTTTTTTTTTTTTTTTGTAGATTTGCCTCTGATAGATTTTTTGCAACTGAGTGATTGGCCTTCGGTTAAGTATATTTCTCGCAATATTGCTGAAGGCGAGGAGACTTGGTTGGTTCGGATGAACCCAAGGGTGATACACATGTCTACGGGCGAACTTCCTCTTCCCTTTACTGATGCTGATGCCGTCTTTCCAGCGGGCTACAATACAAGAGATCCTTCCGATGAGGATTTTATTCAGCCAGCCCCTGGGACCATTGTGGGTAGTGGGAGTCATCCGGCAAAGAGTGGTAATAACACTATCCCTTTGCTTTTCCGTGCTTTGTTTGCAAAAGCATCATCTTCTGTGGGAAATGCAGCTGCTAGGAAAAGAAAGACTACTAACTGGTTTGCTCCTCCGGAGTCATCCGAGGGCCAGAAGCTGGATGATGTGGAGGGTGGTGAGTCTGAGGAAGAAGCTGAGCCGGTGGTTGATGTGCCGAAGAAGAAGAAAAAGGTTTCTGTTTCTGCTACAAGTTTGATCATCAAGGAGAAAGGAAAAGACCCACAGCCCGGGGTTTCATCGGCGAAGGAGGCCGATACTTCCAGACCTGGGGAGAAAAATAAGGAAGCGGCTGCTTCCGTCTTCCGGGGTAAGTTTGTCGTCCTTGAGAGTTCAGAGGAGGGAGGTGCCTCATTAGATGGTACGAAGTGTTATCCGGATCCCCCCTCTTACGAGACTTCTTCCGAAACAAGGAGAGTTCTTGAACTGATAGTTTATGATGATCTCTCGACAGGTCCTCATACCGATCCTGAAGCCGTTACTTCAAACCCGGAACCAATTGTTGAGGAAGCGAATGTTGATACTGAAGATGCGAGGGGGAAGTCCTTGGAAGAGACTTCTTCGGCCATTCCGATGGATGAGGGCAATGAGGAGCTTGTAGTTCCTAAGTTAGTTGATGAACCTCTGTAGGAGCCCTATTCCGGGCTTATGCTGGAGCAGGAGGATCTGGGTTATCAGCATCTGTCGCCGGAAAACCTAACTCATCAGCAAACTTCTTTGATTATTTCTCAACCGGCACAGGATCAGGATTTGGCGACCGAAACTTCCACTCGTGTTTCGGTGGGCATGATAGAAGGTATTTTTCTTTTGTCTGGGTTTTCCTCCCGGATTCGAATCTGGTGCTTTTACTGACCTTTAGTTGTTTTCTTCCAGGTGAACAGATTGTGGATGAACGTATGGCGGATGTCAGCGTTCATTCGGAAGAGGAGGAAGAGGAGCATTCGGACACTGAGTCCGAGGGTTTAGGTGCTGAACTGGCCGAGACCCCATTTGTTCCGGCGGTGAGCAAGATCAAATGTGGGGATCTCTTTGAAGCAAAGTCTTATGAGATCAATCGGGATCTTGTTGACAATTTGGCTACCCCGGCAGAAACTCTTCGCTTAGGGAAGCTTGGGAACGTCCAGGTGGGACGTGAGTTCGACTTTGCTCTTGCCTCTTTAAACGTCATTGGTCCTGACCTCCGACGCCGAATGGAATCATCGGCTCGGGAAACGGAAGAGCAAAGATTCCGAGCCTTAGAACTTGAAGATAAGCTTGCCCAGGCGAAGAAAGAAGTGGCCGAGGCTCTTGACAGGAAGAAGTATTACCGGGAGAAGAGTCATTGCCTGTCAAAGGAGGTAGACACAATGAAAGCTTCTTCCTCCCAGCTTACTAAGGCTGATGTCCAAGAGTTTAGGCACAAGTTAGGGAGCGAGCATCAGATGGAGATGGATAAGCTAAAAGACATAATGGATGCCCAACATCAGACTGCCATGGCCAGCTTGAAAGCGGAGTATGAGATTGCCATGGCCGAGACTCGGGCCCAGTGTGATATGAATGGTGATGTGCTCCGGTCCTTGGAGGAACGGTTGAGGGAACAAGACATCGAGTTAGCTGCACTTCGTTCGGACAGAAGTTGGTTGGTAACAATGGGTCCGAAGCATGTTGTTCAGAAGCTACACTCGAGTCACGAGTACTCCCGTCCCCAAGAGAACTTTCGGATGCTTAACTACAGGCTTGGGTGCCATGATGGTTTGGTTGCTGGTGTTAATCTTGGCCGTCTGAGGCAGAAACCCTCATCTTCTCCATTCTTTAATGCCAATGCTGCTTCAGAGCCGGAGAAGGCCATAGCTGATGCTTCTGAACTTAATTATCCTTATCTTGAAGCTTTGTCAGCCATCGACGGTTCTTCAATAGAAGATTTTCAGGCTGTTGAGCCAGTAGCTGGTCCTCCTTCGGATGAGGAGTGAAATTATTATGTTGTATTTTTCTTTTTTTCTGTAATCATGAGGCATGTCTTCGGCCTGTGAAGACCTGTTTCTATAAAACAAGTTATGATCAATAAAAAATGTTTTCCGGATTCACTTGCATCTTTTTATTTACTTGTTATAATTTTGTGTGTTATTAAAAAATGTTTCGTGTGAATTTTTTGAACTTTTCTCTTGTTTCCGTCGGAATTAGGTCCGATATACATTGAGGTTAGGCTCAATTTTTCCTTCGGAGTTAGGTCCGATATATATTGAGGTTAGGCTCAATTTTTCTTTCGGAGTTAGGTCCGATATATATTGAGGTTAGGCTCAATATTTCTTTCGGAGTTAGGTCCGATATATGTTTAGGTTAGGCTCAATTTTTCTTTCGGAGTTAGGTCCGATATACATTGAGGTTAGGCTCAATTTTTCTTTCGGAGTTAGGTCCGATATAGGCTCATCCTTATTTTTTCTTAGACTATATGAATTAATTATACGTTCAAACACTTCGTCAAGTGTCATGAACATTCATTCGAATAGTACTAATAGTAAAATGAAGGGAAAAATTGGCTGCGAGAGCCTTTCATTCATAATAATAAAATTGAAAAAAGGTTACATTATACGTAATCGGCTAATGGTAGTACTTTCGAAGGTTCATGGCATTCCATGTTCTGGGTATTGGAGCACCGGTCATGTCTTCCAGTTCATATGCTCCATTTCCCTTATCTTCGATCACCTTTCCTTCGTTTTCCTGCCGACTTGCTTCATTCTTCCGGAGGACCAAGTCACCTTCTTTTAGTAGCAACTTTCTTACCTTCCTATTGTAAGTCTTTTCAATTTTTTCTTTGTACTTGGTCTCTCGAACTGAAGCTGCGTTTCTTCGCTCTTCCAATAATACCAGATTGAGCCGGATCTCCTCTTGATTAGTTTGATCGTTTTCGGATGTTACGCGGTGACTTGGCATTCCTATTTCGGCTGGGATTACTGCTTCGGACCCATAGGTTAGGCTGAAAGGTGTTTCGCCAGTACTCGTTTTCTGGGTGGTTCGGTGTGCCCATAACACATGGGATACTTGATCCACCCAGTCCGTTCCTTCTCTTCCCAACCTTGCTTTTATTCCGTCACCAATACTCCGGTTAATCCTTTCCACCTGGCCATTGCTCTGTGGGTGTGCTACTGAAGTGAACGTTTGTTTGATCTTCATCTCGCTGCACCATCGTCCGCAACGGGTTGTCTTATCTGAGATTAATTCATTCGGCAATCCGAATCTGCACACAATGTTTTCCCACACAAACTTCTGCACTTGCTTTCCTGTGATCCGGACGACTGGTTTTGCTTCGACCCACTTTGTGAAGTAGTCTACTGCCACGATCAGAAATTTCATTCCACCGGTCCCCGTTGGAAATTTTCCCACAATATCAATACCCCACTTTTGGAAGGGCCATGCCGATAGTATGGACACTAAATTGTGTTTGGGGAGTTTTGGTATGGGTGCATGAATTTGGCAAGCATCACACCTTCGGATCAGCTCAATGGCATCAAAGTGCATAGTGGGCCAGAAGTATCCCAATCCGGTGATCTTTGAGACCATGCTCCGTGGTCCGGCGTGCATGCCACATGCTCCCTCATGCATTTTCCGGATCACATAGTTGGCCTGCAATGGCCCTAAACAACGAAGTAAGGGTGAAAATGGGTTTTTGCGATAGAGGGTGGTACCTTTCATTATGTAGTTCGGCGCCTTCATCCGGATCTTTCGGGCTTCACTCGGATCCTGTGGCAAACTTCCTTCTTGTAAGAATTTCATTATCGGTGTCATCCAGGTGACTCCTTCATCTTCCACGATCATTAGTGTTTCTTTTGGGTTAGCTATGGCCCGTAGGTCTTGCTTTTCCACCATTACTTCCATCGTGGTGTGTCCGAATGCTATGGACGCCAATTTGCTCAGGGTGTCAGCAACCTTGTTCTTCGTTCTTGGGACCTGCTCAATTGTGCATGACCGGAAAGTGGCCATCAAATTCTTCGCCTTCTCCTTATACTTGCTCATTCGGTCTTCTTTTGCTTCATAAGTTTCGTTGATTTGGTTGGCCACCAACTTTGAGTCTACTTTAACCTTCAAGTGTTCGACTCCTTTCCCTTTGGCTTTTTGTAATCCGGCCAATAGAGCTTTATACTCAGATTCATTATTTGTGTTGTCAAAACCAAAACGGACGGAAAATGAGAACTCTTTCCCTTCCGGACTAATGAGGAGGATCCCAGCTCCCGAACCTTCCGAACTAGAGGATCCATCGGTGAACAAACTCCAAACTTGGTCTTTCTTCAGGCTCTTTCCTTTGACATCGGATTCTGCCGGTCTTTTCCTCTTCTTGTTCTTTGTAGGTTTCTCATCACTTGTTTCTATCGGAGCAGTGTCTTTAGGTACAACCTGATCAGGAATTTCGGCTATGAAATCAGCTACCACTTGTCCTTTGATAGATGTCATGGGGACATATTCTATATCATAGCTTCCTAATTCGATGGCCCACTTTGTAAGTCTTCCGGCTGTTTCCACATTCCTTAAAATTTGCCTTAAAGGTTGGTCAGTGATCACTCGGATGCTATGGGCTTGAAAATATCTCTTCAACCTTCGGGATGTATAAACCAACGCTAGCGCTATCTTCTCTATCTGGGTGTAGTTGTTTTCTGGACCTTGTAGTACCTTGCTAACAAAGTAGATAGGCATTTGTTCTCAGCGTAGTACCTTATGAAGACGTTTCAAAACCAGAAGCCGAAAAAATGGTGTTGGGAGATCGGCACTGCATCTCAGCGTAGAAAGTATAATTTTGCGGTTGGTAAATTAAGAGGGATTAATAGGGAAACTTGGAGGTGGCAAAAGAATATCGGTTTGGACAAGTGGACATTGTTGTATGACGAAGGCTATGTACGTTGGGGAAACATGACAACAAACATAGCCGAATCATATAACAATGGCATACGAACTTACTAGAGCACACTTCGTACAAAATTTTGGGAGTGCTAGAAGCTGTCATTCGCCGCTTTCAACGGCCATGTGGAGACTCTACAACGGTCGCGGATCATATGCAAATTATCAAAGGGTAACACCCTACGATGTCCCAAATGGTGTTTACGAGACTGAGACAAATGATCCAATAACCATGGGTGGGGGAACAAATACGAGGTCAATTTTTCGGCTAAGTCTTGTATTTGTGGAGAGTAGAAAATTCAGAGGTTTATTTGTTCTCATGGCATGGCTGTTGATAGACACGTCAATGGTCCCACTCGAAGAAACCAAAAACTTACACCAATAATGGTTTCTACCTTCTACAGCACAAATACGTGGAGACGACAGTATACCCCAACACTTAGGGGCCTACGTCATGAGGACTACTGGAGAGAAGCTAGTTGGAAGATCGAAACAGATAAAACAATGATCATTACAAAAAGAGGGAGAAATAAACAAAGAAGAATTCATAACGAAATGGACCAGGCGAGCGGAAGTAGACCGCGAACGTGTACTGGATGTGGACAGACAGGTCACAACAGTCGTAGTTGTACGTGTATACGTAACCAACGATAGTGATATCCTGTATTTCGGATTAAGTGTGCCATGTTATAATTAAGATTGATCAAAGGTGTGATTTCATTTATGTCAATAAATTGTTTTTTCCATTATTACATATCATAAAACACTAAAATACATATCATAAACATCAATATAATTTTTCAAAACCCTAAAACAAATACATATTAACAAACAAAAATTTTGAAAATTTCATGAAAACGCTCACAATACATACATAATCAAGCCTAAAGACGTTAACTTGTTCAATTTTGTGAAAAAAAATGTTTTTTTGCCATTATTTACATATCATAAAAGACAAAAAGAAAGCTCTAAACAATAATCTAACTTTTATAAATTCTAAAACAAATACATATTAACAAAACAGAATTTTGAATTTTTCATAAAAACCATCAACACACATAAATAACTAACCCTGAACACAACCACTTAACCATTTTAAAAACATAAAACCTAAACCAAAACCCTAAAACCACCAAAAACCTTAAAACCACCAAAACCCTAAACCGAAAATTTAATGTCAAAATCCGGAGGTGTCAACTCCGGCTTATGACACGTTGGCAAAAGTGCATCGTGACTGGGTGAATGACTGGGTGAGCGAGCAAGTGAAAATCCTACGTGACGGTACAGATGGCATAAGCCGGCGTTGCCAACGCCGGCTATACCAGTTTTATAAAAAATTTCCGGCGTCGTCCATTTCCACTAATTCCGACGACAATAAATGTATTCCGGCTAAAACTTCTTTTTTTCGTCTTGTTGGTACACATACGTTTGATTATGTTTTTTCCCCTTCTGTCTATTAGTTTGTTCGATTAGAGATTTAAATTTGATAAGCTATTGGTCCTTATTTGTGCCATCGGAAAAAAGATAAAAGAAAACATGCAGTTGGTTTCTCGTCGACTCTGTTAAGAAAGTTGCAAGAGGAAAAAAAAACCCTTCATATTTTGGCATGGAAAATGAAAAATGTGCATAGGTTCTACTTGGTTTTGCATTGGCTTTAGTTTGGGGTAGATTTTGCAAGTATAAAATATCTAATTTGCATCGACATTGGAATTTTCATTGGGTTTTGTATGGACATCGGCATTCATGTTTGCAATGCTGTTGGATTCTTCTACATTGTTTTCATTGGTTATTTTACAAGTGTAGTGCCCCGACTGTTTCAGTCTTGGCTTGCTTGTTGCAATGGATTTGTTTTTTCATCGGTTTTACTTCTAGATTCGGTTATCAACAACCAAAATTTTCTCCCTTCGTTGCATTTCGCTCTTTTGAATACAAATTTGTTTGGCACACTCTAATGTATTGTTGCGACACTGGAATATCACAGTTACAAGTGGGCAGAAGGTTCGGATCCGGAAGAGTTGATCCGAAGAAGACCTTCAGCTTAGTTCTTATCTTCAATCTCGAACTATCTGTACGAGTAGGTAAACACACGAGTAAACAGAGCGGGGTTGATCCCCTGGTTTACCTCGGGCGTAAGAGTAAGATTTCGAACAGTAAGAGTAAATAAATAAAGTAAGAGTGTCTGCGAACGTTACCCTTGAAGTGACATGTGGGTCTGGTATTTATAGACTTCCTCAGAGATGGTGTCTAGCTTAATAGATCTTTCGGCGTACCATAGGTTTGGCCGATAGACTTCTATCGGCTACCGATGGTACGTCATCATGTATCATTGTGAGTTTGTGAGGGTATTTAATAGCCCGACTATTTTTGTTAGTTTAGCTTGGGCCCATTTTTTGTTTAGACCATTTATTAGCTTTTAAGGTTTTCTTAGATTAAATTTAAACAATCTTTATAATTAATTTTTTTTGTATGGTTTGCAATATAATTTGATCTTTAGCTTTAAATCTTGAATTTTGTCTTTTGATACTGTATACTCTGATTTGAACAATCTACTTGTTACAACTTGACCTATATACTTGGTGCAAAAAAAAGCACGATTTTCGGTTTTGGCCGGTTTTAAGTCGTCTTGCACCGAACCGAAAAACGTTTTTCAACTATATGTATACCAGTATGGGCCGGTTTTCATCCCGAGTGTTGCACATCCCTTATCTCCGTTATGAATTGGTTGTTGTAATCAAGATGGTGATGCTGTTTGCGAACATGGGGTAGGAAAGGGGAGCGAGCTATGTTTTCACAACAACAATGTGGTGTTTATATTTATAGGTTATTGTCGTTGTGTTGATTTCTACTTTGTGACCTTGACCAACCTTTTCATTATGTTTAAGTTTTTGTAAATTATGTGCGTATATATCAAGTCAGGTTTGAAACAAACATTTCAAAGGGACAACGGTTAGGAGTTTAATTGCGAAATTTCACAAACTATCTGAAACCAATGGCAAATAGGCATTTCTATAAACTGATAATAATTTGCTGTTAATCTATAAAATTGTAGCAACTTGAGTTTGATCATGTGTTGGGCTTAATCAGAAGTAAAACGGATAAGATGGATCCCATTAACCAAATAACGATTTCAAGAAACTGATTTTAGAAACCAATGTCATCCAGATATATAGTTAACATATTCCCCTAAAAAGGTCAATCCTCTAGAGTACAACAGGTAAAATCATTAAAAAAAAAGCTATTAAAATGCTTAATTGGCTAAGTATACTGGACTTAACAGACAAACTATTTGGAATAACTATGATTAACCGAAATTTTAAAGCAAAAAATCAACTTTCTGGAGCAGAACAGGAGCGTTTTCATCTTTTATAGCCATTAAATGACTAAAATCCCCTTCCAAATAAGCTTTCAAGAAAGCAACAACCACCCCTCCAACAAATTTCCTCATGGGTTCCCTAGACTTTCCATTCTTGCACAAACAATGTGTAGCCTTCCCTCTAATTCCTTTAGTCTCATCGTCAAGCATATCAAGATGCCCGTAATCTTTTGCAACAAAATAACAAGCCGGTTTACAACACTCGTTATAAAAATCCTCATGGTTCACCCCTTTTGGCGCACAAGCTGGGAACAATAGGTTTTTCCTTACTTCACCAAGGCCCGAACCAATAACCATCACTGGCATTTCAACATTAAAAGAATGTGGAACATAAGTGAGCACTTTCGGGGGAGTCTGCTTTCCTTTGTCCATTCCATCAACTGGATCAATCCCAATCAAAGCAGAATATTTCAACTTTAATTCCTTCTTGAATATATTGAGAGCAAGGGCAAAAGCAACCTTTCCTCCACGGCTGTGGCCAGCCAGTCCTAGCTTTGTGAGGTTTGCATTTACTTGGGAGGGAAGCAATTTCGGAAGACCTTTAGTTAGCCAGTTGGTTATTTCTGCCACATACTCGACTTCTTTGGTCGCATCTGGTCCAGTTACCGTATATAGCTGTTCCATGGTACCAAAATTAAATAAATAGGTAGTAATACGCTGAATACATAATACTATTGACCTTTAAGTTCATCCATAAAGACGAATGAACCTAAAGTGCGACCGTACGTAGGATTTGGATCGTATACTCTTTAATTTGTATAATGGTGCCACTTATGATTTTTTTTTTTTTCTAGAACCGAATGTTATGGCAATTATGTCTGGTTACTAAAAACAAGATTAAAGCTAATATAGTATCAGAAATTATACCTGGGGGACGACGAGTATGAAACCATGGGAAGCGATTTGATGGCTCAGCTGCGAATAGAATGAGTTATTGAGAAGAAAACCATGGAGTAAAACCAGTACGGGGAATTCTCCAGCTTCTAATGGTGTAAATATCAACAAAGGTTTGGGAGTGACCGCGTCTTCTGGTTTTATAAGTTGTGTTTCATGCTCTCCAATCACGAAAACATCTGTGTTGGAACAAATGGAACTTGAAGAAGAAGGAGACATCACTAGATTCGATTTAATCTTTAAAGTTCCAAGTTATATTTATTAACTTAGATCGTTAGGATATTTGTATCTTGGTCGGGATAAAGTTCACTACTTGTTTGTGTGGTGTTCATTGCACCACTTGATACTTAATGGAAAAGCAAAACATATGGAGTTGGATTTTTGCTATGTTCTTGTTTAACAAGTCAAGTGTGATCTTGCTCTCATAACTTGAAATATATATGGTCTAGAAAATTAGAAATTAAGTTAACTTTTGTGAACAGAATCTTCTAATTAGAAAAAATAAAATAAAATTGGTTGCACCATTGTAAATTTATAGAAATAATAACAAAGAGTTTAACATATCTATATTTTTTTATTAGAAAAATAAATAATACTAGACTATATATTAAACTAACAACCTATTTAGGATAGAAACTTTTTAATGAGTTTTAAAATATTAGTCGACGCCAAACTTTTGTAGAGGCTCGACTTAATAGTATGGATGATTTAATTAAAAATTGTTTAAATCTGTATGTATCGGCAAAAGGGTCCAAGCAAAATTAGTTGTTCATTCATGTGTAGACATACATATACGAACATCTGAATGGTGCTATTTTTCCTATGTTTGTGCCTACATGATCAATAGTTGATATTTTAACCAAAGGTCTAAATAGGTTTCTTCACTACAACTATTAGACAAGGACATGTTTGTCATTAATGTATAGTTATAGTAAAAGGGGGTCAAAGTAGAACAATTCAATGTACATGGCCTAATTTGTAAACTTTCTAATTAACTGTCAGGTTAAGTAGATATATTACTTTTTGTATCTAGTTTTACCTCTTCGTAAATAGACACACAAAAGAGGAAATCTACATCGACGCACATGTTTTTTCATTCATTAGCATTACCAAGTTATAATTGTGCCCTTAAGGACACTTTTAACTGTATAATAATAAAAATGATATTAACCTAATGGGAATCAGTAGTTCACCAACAAATGGTATATGACCTTTTTAGAAACTTATATAAGGAATAGTAACAAAATAATTGTTTAAAACCATAGCCTAATTGATGATTAATCATGAATGCACACTAAACAGGGAAAACTAGCAAAAACCCAATTAAGCGAGCGAAGAATCTCATGGGCAAAAAGATAGAAGAAAAATTGATGTTCTTTAAGGAGGATTTTGAAAAATCCTTTGATTGGCTCAATTGGATATTACTTGATTAAATTATGATGCAAATGTGTTTTAGTACTAGATGAAGGGGGTGGATTAAAGGGTGTCTTTCATCGGCTAATGCCTCAGTTCTTGTAAATGGGTCTCCCACTTTAGAATTTAAAGTCCATAAAGGACTTGGTCAATTAGATCCCTTGTCTCCTTTCCTTTTTATTTTGGAGGCTAGATCGAAAAAGATATCTTCCAAGGTATTGAAGTCGGAAAAAACAAAATTCATGTGTACATTTTCAATTTGTTGATGATGCATTGATTATCGGTGAATGGTCCTTAAGAAATTCCAAGAACCTTTCTCAAATTGGAGGAAGGCTTTCTTTAATTAAATTCCTTCTTAGCTAGAGCCATTCTTCAACTTGAAACATTACGAAGAGGTTTTTTTGGGAACGAATGATAAAATCTCATGGATTGCGTGGAAAAAAGTTTTATCTCCCTATAACCATGGTGGATTGGGAATTGGTAGTCTAAAAGGTAGCAATCTAGCTATGCCCGTTAAATGGTGGTGGCGATTTCGAATCAAACCGAATGCTCTTCGGTGTAAAGTTATAAAGTCAATAAACTGGAAAAATGGTGGTTTTTGTCATAAAGTATCCTCAATTACGGATCCATGAAATACAATATTTACGCCTCTATATCCGGCCCACCTTAGTGACATCCCACCACATCCCCTCTTCTCTCGGCCCACCGTCGTATAGTAACTGGGTCTAAAAAGGGAATTTCAAAATGGGCCAAAAAGGAAAGAACTCCAAGCAAAGCTTAATTGGGTTGAGGGCTTCTTGACACGTCTCTTCCCAATTAATCTTCTTATCAAACATCTTTATAGTTTTTTATATATTTAAATTGAAAGAAAATATCTATCTCACACACACATCACGTACGCCCTTGAAGAATGGTCCATGAAAACTTTTAGAAAGGCAAACATGCTATAGTGGAAAAATGTTGGAATTATCTATATGTCTTCACAATATGGACAACAAATGGAATCAAGGTCTATTCTAATGAGATCGACTTGATACCTCTATTTTAATTATATTGGAATTTCGACTTCAACAAGCCCAAAAAAAACCCACGTAATGCAAGAATTTTTTACTATGGTGATGTTTATCGAACAAGAAAAAAGAAAAGAAACTGAAAATATGAGAATATTTAGACGACTAAAAGGAAAATTTGGTACAAGGTTTAAGCCTCGCCCCTCACCTTTATTTATAGGTGAGGGAGGGGTAAATCCTAGTTAGAATTGGATTAGGAAACAACTTTCATATACCATTCTAATCTAGCATTCCCCTGCAAGGAAAGCAACCTTATTTGGAGACAATTACAATTAAAAGAAAACATACACCTAACTTAATACAAATATCTAATACTTCTAGAATACTCTATCCTGGTTATTTAATAATTGGATAACAATTTCAATCTTATTCTAAGTATTAGATAACCCTGATACTAAGCATTTTCACGTAATCCACTCAATGCTTGAACTTCGGTCCTGGAACCATCTTCTTCTTTAGGTTTTCTTCCAGCTTGATTAGGAAACCCTTAGGCCATATCTTTTCTTCTAATCCACATGTAAGCATCAGATACTCCCCGGTTGTAGTAACCATGTGCTGAACCGCACATGCCTTTACCTTGAACACATACTCGGTCTTCAACCTACCCTCGTCGGAGTCCTTGAAACTGTCAACATTCTCGTGGTCACCTTGATCTTCTCCATACACCAGACCATCTTTGCATATTTCACAAAACTCACCGCGATCGCAATATTCGGTCTATGGTGTACAATCAAGTTCCCTACAACATCCGCATGTGGAACCTTACACATCTTTTCCACATCCGAGTCATTTCTCAGGTGAACCTTCAATATAACCTTGAAGTGTGCTCCCAATGGCATTAATACCGAATCACCATTCCTCATTCTGAAGCAATCCAAAATACCCACATACCTCGACTGAGACACCCTCAAGGTTCAACTACCCTTCTCCCTGAAAATCGGCATACCAATAACCTTGTTTGCGAGACCCTCCATGTTGAAAACTTTCTCGAGCAAACCCTTGGTATCCTTGATTTCAGCCTTGCTATTCCAAGCAATTATCATGTTACATGTGTGTTCCCCTGAAGTATCCTTTGATACCTAAACCACAACAGTTTCGAATTTATCACCGGATTATGTAACAGAGGCTCCCCACCTTTCCTCTCATCACAACTCCCCTGATTTTCCTCATCTTGATGGCCTCCAATCAAATCACCTTGATCGCCCGATGATTCCACCTCAAACTCAACATGTTCCACATAATCTGTAACACCAGCCTCCACACAGTCCTCCAAAAAGTATACACAACTCTTGCATCACCACAGTGTATCCCTCTTTATCCAACGTACCCAAAGATACCAAGTTCTTCCTCAAATCCAGAATGTAACCCACACCCTTGAGAACATAGTTTGAACCATCTTCCATCGGTACCCCTATTGCCAAAGAGTTAGTCATATACAATGACTCTAACCACACCACACCTGCAGATGTATCCTTTTGTTGCTCCTCCTTGCGAATCGTATACCTTAGAAAACCCTAAATACGATTATTCAAGCCCCCAAATCACCTACTTGCTCCTAAGTTACAAAACCTGTAATTTACCATGCAAGAAAACTCGATTGAACTTAGATCCAAGAACCTTGTAACTTACGGTACCATTGCTTATCCTTCTTGAAATCGATAAAATGCTCCTTAGAACCACACCGTATCTTGATACGCAAATAACCTCGATCACCCAAGAAACCTAGCAACACCTTCCTTTCCTTCCTCTCTTGCAATCCTCGAATAGTAACAAAACACCTCCACAATCCTTTTAGAATACGTGAGCAATATGGAACTCTAACTTGACACCCAAGTTACTCTTGTAAAACCCTAGTTTTTATGGTGAAAGTTTAGCCCCACAAACCATTGGAACCTTCTTCTTGCTTGCGACTCAAGTAACAATCCCCACAAACCATTGGAACCTTCTTCGTGCTTGCGACTCAAGTAACAATCCCCACAAACTAATCCCTAATTTATCGTTTAAGAAACAACACCGAAAACACCTTCTTTTTCTGATAAACCAACCTGCAATAAATTGTGTCTACAACCCATGAGTTCAAAACCAAACTCGCATTCAACTCAAGTACACCATTTCGGATTCAACCAACCACCAAAACCGCAAACTTGGATCTTCAAAACAACCCACGAATAAAAAACTAACCAATGCAAAGAATCCAAGAACTTGCTCATTTTTCGGTATTTTTCATATTTTTGCAGCCAATTTAGAAAATCAATATCTTTTGTATACACATCTGATCGAAAAATCCTTCAGTCAGATTGTAGATATACGAGTTTTGGAACCTACAAAAAATTTCACGACGATCCAACAGTTAACGAACTCAGTATCGTGTTTTTCCCACAACTGCAATATTCTGGCAGAGAATTACAAAAATTCTTGTGATTTTTCACCTCAGAAGAACTACAAGCTGTGACTCTGATACCACTTGTTGGAATTTCGACTTCATCAAACCTAATGGAAACCACGAAATACAAGAATCATCTACTATAGGAGTTGCCAATGCCATTTTGTATTGTATTTATTTCCAAAAAATCAAAAAAAAAAATAAAAGACAAGTCGGATTTTGCTTCACTCTTTATTTTTCGTAATATATTTTACTCCTACTCCCCCTCCCCCTCCCCCCCCCCCCTCCCCCCCCCCCCCCCCCCCCCTGTCCCATGCACTCAAGTACAGTGATGATAATAATTCCATAAAGACTGCTAAAAGTTTCAATTATTACAAAAAATCCTTACTAATAATCCATATAAAAAGTTATCTCTTTGAATTAATATCACCACCTTCCTGGATATGCACATTTTTTAATAACATCTAAATCATTTTCACCACTTGTAATATAAATAATCTCCTCAAACTATGTGACAAAAAAAAAACATAGATTCATGTTTTATTTGTCACTACTTTCTTCATTTTGAATACTTGTTTATTGAACCCAGTTTTGGTAATGGAGGAAGGGAGGCTTGCAACGCCACTTTTGGGTCAAGAATCAGGAAGGAACAAGGTGACATCATATACTAAAGATGAGATATTGTATGAGTTTAAGAAACAGTTGTATCTTGCAGGGCCTCTAATGACTATAAATCTGTTGATTTGCGGGTTATCGATGATTTCGGTTATGTTTGTTGGTCATTTGGGTGAGCTTGCTCTCTCTGGTGCTTCTATGGCTACTTCCTTTGCTTCGGTCACTGGTACTAGTTTGATGGTTAGTTTCTTTTTTATAACTTTTGTTTTCGAGTGTGTTTATGTATTCCAAAGTGATTATGATATATGGATTAATCCTAGATATTAATACTCCGTTCGTACAAAAAACAACTCTTCTATTTGCTAATTTTAGTTTGTCTAATTGTGTTCATATAGTCACACTCCATTACAGAAAGAGTATCATCACTCTTGGTTGATAAACCGAATTAGTGCACTACGCAAAACACCTTCTAGTTTTCCCCTGTTTGACGATTGTTGTTTTGATGGTGAGTAGGTTGGAATGGGCAGTGCTTTAGACACATTTTGTGGGCAATCTTATGGGGCCAAACAATATCACATGCTCGGAATCCATATGCAAAGAGCAATGATTGTTCTTTTATCAGTTTGCATCCCTCTTGCTTTTATTTGGGCAAATACAGGAAACTTGCTTGTTTTTCTTGGTCAAGATCCTGAAATCTCAGCTGAAGCCGGTCTTTACGCAAGATTTATGATCCCTAGTCTTTTTGCAAATGCATTATTACAATGTCATGTTCGATTTTTACAATCTCAAAACAATGTGGTCCCGATGATGTTAAGCACTGGGATTACAACTTTACTTCATATTTTAGTTTGTTGGATTATGGTGTTTAAATCGGGCCTAGGTAGTAGAGGTGCAGCATTGGCTAATGCAATTTCTCTTTGGATTAATGTGTTGTTGTTGGCGCTTTATGTTAGATTTTCTCCTTCGTGTAAAAAGACTTGGACTGGATTCTCAAAAGAAGCTTTTCGGCACATTCCAACTTTTTTGAAACTTGCTGTTCCTTCTGCGGTTATGGTCTGGTAATTCACGATTTCTCTTTTTATCAATTTTAAACAAATAGTTTTCTTTTTGAATCTTTACTCCCTTTTACTCTAATAGTTGCGATTCTGATCATGTTTTACAGTTTGGAGATATGGTCGTTTGAGTTGATGGTGTTGCTATCTGGTCTTCTTCCTAATCCACAACTTGAAACCTCGGTTCTTTCTATCAGGTTAGTCAGCGGAATTCTATAGGTTTCCTTTTTTATTACGCATGCATTTTGTCTTCTTAATGTGACTAATGAATAGTGTTAATTGCAGCCTGAATACGTGCTCAATGATTTACATGATTCCTCTTGGTCTAAGCGGCGCCACAAGGTGAATTTTTACATCTGAAGTTGTTAGAATTCGAGTTTGTTTGCTTACATTTTCTTCAAAAACTTTTTTGCAGTGTAAGGGTTTCAAATGAATTAGGCACTGGACGGGCTAAAGCCGCACGTTTAGCAATATGTGTTTCAATGGTTTCTGTAATTACCGAAGGCATTTTGGGTGCATCGGTCTTAATTTTAGGCCGAAAGTTTTGGGGGTATTGTTATAGTGATGAAGAAGAAGTCGTGAACTATATTGCACAGATGATGTTCCTTCTTGCAGGATCTCATGTTGTAGATGGCATCCAATCTGTGCTTTCAGGTTATTCTTGTGTTTTAACTTTAAATGTCAAACAAATATTGTGTGTCCCTAAATCTCTACTATTATCTACGCCTTTTCAGTTTTAACATCCAGCTTTTCTGTAAATAAATTTTAATTTGAACTTTGTAGGCGCCGTTAGAGGGAGTGGACGACAAAAAATAGGTGCTCTTGTGAACTTGGGAGCTTATTATCTTTTCGGGATGCCTTTGGCAGTTTTGTTTGCTTTTCTATTACATATGGGAGGAAAGGTAATCTACTGCTGGTTTTAAAACGAACTCATACTGATCCAGTTAACCAAGTATCTTACCCAAACTATTTTCCACCTCTACACGGTCTTGAGATATTTTCTTTACATATTTTTTGTTAATTATGCAGGGATTGTGGGTTGGAATGATTGCAGCTTTATTTGCTCAAGCATTGTTTCTTTTGATTTTGACGTTATGCACCAACTGGGAAAACGAAGTACGTGATTATCCTTACTATGATTATTTTCTGTGTCACACACAATATTGTGGTCCTTGAGGACAAAAAAGATCATATACACGACATATACAATGGTCCAATAATTTTCCTATATGTTCACTTGTATGATTATAAACGAAAATTGACACAACAGAAGAAATATTCTTTTAGAATATAGGTAAGATTGGAAAATTTCCTTCTAGCTGATTTTAGCACTATCTAGTAAACCGATGTAGTATCATGTTTGTATTATAGCACTATCTAGTAAACCGATGTAGTATCATGTTTCCTTCTAGCTGATTTTAATCATGTTTGTATTATAGCACTATCGTATCTAGTAAACCGATGTAGTATCATGTTTCCTTCTAGCTGATTTTAATCATGTTTGTATTATAGCACTATCTAGTAAACCGATGTAGTATCTAATATTTTATTTATTTAATTATTCACTGCGTTTTCTTGAATCTTTAGGCGAAGAAGGCTAACCAACGAGTCTATGAATCTATGACTAGAGATGAAGTATCATAGTTACTATGGAAAATAACGAAGAAATAATCAATCATCTGTTGATAAACAAGCATTGACGATCGTGGATGATGATACTTCTATAGTACGTGATAGCAAGTTAAACATTATGCTTCTTTTTGAGAGTTTGGTCGAGATTGGATGATTTATTGTATTGGGTAACGCAACAATACCTTAACTACGAAATCTGGCTAAAATAATGGGGTATTAGTATTTCGCCAAGTAGGTTCATCAATGATTAGTATTTTTGCGAAGTGCATTCATTATTCACATTTTCATTGCACACTATAGAGTCCCTAAGTTATTAAAGGCAATGTGCGACTATATAGACGGTAACTTGTTTTTCGATGCCCCTTTTAAAATAAGTCCCTTTTAAGAAAGATAAAATAAAAATAATATTACACTTGTTGTTTACTATCTTCTTTAACTTCCATCAAGACAATGTTAACGTTGTTGGGTTAATCGGGTTTTGTTTATTTATCGGGTCATAGTTCGGTTTAGTATTCTAACCGTAAATTCTGATTTGGTCATTGTTGACCACATCTTAGTAGGGAATAAGATTGAGTAGTTAGCACAATATTAGGTGAATATGGGCTACTGGTAGAACCCACGTACTTAGGGAAGTTGGTAGTTTTTGCTTCCATGCAATGTAACTCATTCATTTTGATGTAATACACTAGAAAAGTGACAAAAGTGTTTGTAGTCTGTGTTTGTTAAAGGTCTGATTTCCAACATTTGGTATCAGAGCCAAAGGGCTCGTAGGTAGCGGGTTTGAAGATCGGAAGAAGCCTCCTCCGTCGGCGGGTGTGTCGGTCGTTGGAGGGCATATGTGATCGAGGTGAAGGTCCGGTTAAATACAGCCGAAGATGGAGACAATAAAGCGTTTCGGTCCAGCCGTTGTCATGGTGGAAGTACCGTTTGAGGCGGAAGTACCGTTTGAGGCGACGAGGATGAATGGTGATGAACGTTGGTGCTCCGGGGTTGTTAGCGTCTATTAAAGAAAGCAAAATGTACTTTGATCGGCTTGTTTCGGGATAAGAGGAGACCGATGTACGTGCGGGAAAAGCGGACAGAAAGGATCCGTCAAAGCAGGTGGCTTTGGTTCGATTTGCTTGGCGGTTAAAAGAAAACGGTAGAAGCGGTGGCTTTGTTTTCTTGGTCGGTGGAGAGTCCTTTTTGAACAAGTGTGATCGGAAAAGGTATGGTTGTCAAGATAAGAAGGAAACGGAGAAACAACACGGTGTGAACATTATGGCGGTGGAGGTTCAAATCGGGGTGGTTTTGGACGTGGCCGGGGAGGAGGTTGTTGGTCCGGGAGAAGTCGAGATGGTAATGAACGTGTCCAACAGGATGCCATGTTATATGTTATATGTGTTGTGAAAATCTAAAGGGTTAAGCTAGAGAGGACTTTGGATGTGACCAAGGAGGAGGTCAAGTGTCCAAGAAGGTCGAGAATCGAGATGGTTCAAAAGAAGGCGATTAAACACTACTCTGAATGAGTTGTATAAACAAACCGATTAAGGGGGTGATTGTTGGGTTAATCGGGTTTTGTTTATTTATCGGGTCATAGTTCGGTTTAGTATTCTAACCGTAAATTCTGATTTGGTCATTGTTGACCACATCTTAGTAGGGAATAAGATTGAGTAGTTAGCACAATATTAGGTGAATATGGGCTACTGGTAGAACCCACGTACTTAGGGAAGTTGGTAGTTTTTGCTTCCATGCAATGTAACTCATTCATTTTGATGTAATACACTAGAAAAGTGACAAAAGTGTTTGTAGTCTGTGTTTGTTAAAGGTCTGATTTCCAACATTTGGTATCAGAGCCAAAGGGCTCGTAGGTAGCGGGTTTGAAGATCGGAAGAAGCCTCCTCCGTCTGCGGGTGTGTCGGTCGTTGGAGGGCATATGTGATCGAGGTGAAGGTCCGGTTAAATACAGCCGAAGATGGAGACAATAAAGCGTTTCGGTCCAGCCGTTGTCATGGTGGAAGTACCGTTTGAGGCGGAAGTACCGTTTGAGGCGACGAGGATGAATGGTGATGAACGTTGGTGCTCCGGGGTTGTTAGCGTCTATTAAAGAAAGCAAAATGTACTTTGATCGGCTTGTTTCGGGATAAGAGGAGACCGATGTACGTGCGGGAAAAGCGGACAGAAAGGATCCGTCAAAGCAGGTGGCTTTGGTTCGATTTGCTTGGCGGTTAAAAGAAAACGGTAGAAGCGGTGGCTTTGTTTTCTTGGTCGGTGGAGAGTCCTTTTTGAACAAGTGTGATCGGAAAAGGTATGGTTGTCAAGATAAGAAGGAAACGGAGAAACAACACGGTGAGAACATTATGGCGGTTGAGGTTCACATCGGGGTGGCTTTGGACGTGGCCGGGGAGGAGGTCGTTGGTCCGGGAGAAGTCGAGATGGTAATGAACGTGTCCAACAGGATGCCATGTTATATGTTATATGTGTTGTGAAAAATCTAAAGGGTTAAGCTAGAGAGGACTTTGGATGTGACCAAGGAGGAGGTCAAGTGTCCAAGAAGGTCGAGAATCGAGATGGTTCAAAAGAAGGCGATTAAACACTACTCTGAATGAGTTGTATAAACAAACCGATTAAGGGGGTGATTGTTGGGTTAATCGGGTTTTGTTTATTTATCGGGTCATAGTTCGGTTTAGTATTCTAACCGTAAATTCTGATTTGGTCATTGTTGACCACATCTTAGTAGGGAATAAGATTGAGTAGTTAGCACAATATTAGGTGAATATGGGCTACTGGTAGAACCCACGTACTTAGGGAAGTTGGTAGTTTTTGCTTCCATGCAATGTAACTCATTCATTTTGATGTAATACACTAGAAAAGTGACAAAAGTGTTTGTAGTCTGTGTTTGTTAAAGGTCTGATTTCCAACAAACGTACACTCTATTTCCTGGTTAGATAATTTGATTATTGCACATAAAGATAAACATATCATCTTGGAAAATCGTAAACAAAAGACTACCTACACGCTAATTTTTTGCAACGGGGAAAGAATATTGTTTTAGGAAACGCAGACAACAATACCACAAAAACATCCAAAGTACAAAGGATCCTGTCATTTACAAGGAATAAAATGAATGAAGGCACGAACTAAAAGACACCACAAAAAGCTACAACCCAAACTTCTCTACAATAAAGAAAAACTTGCAGCATATGTTGATTTTGGTATGATCAGCTTGATTTGTAATTAACTGGATGTTAGAATCACTAAAAGAATAAGTACCTTTGGCGTCGACAAATGTCGTTGTTGAATGACTAGAAGTCGGCGCTGAAAGTGTTGGTCGTAACCGGCTAGTCGACGTGATATGTTTGTTGTCAAAATCCCTTGGTTACGGCAATTTTCTTTTACGCGATGACTTTGTAAGACCCACTTTGACTTTCAGAAAATGAAAAGTAATACTTTTTGGAGACGTAACACTCATTGAATAGTATCGAATGTGATGAAATATAATGATTCTTCACTATTAATGAAATATAACACACATTTGAATAGTTTCGGATAATGATCAGATACAAAATGATTCTTCATTTTGATGTATATTGTTCGGTATTGAGGAACGATACGTAAACACTACCGAAACCGAAAATAACATTTGACTCTAGCCCTGAGCTCGGACCAAAACCGGCCCCCAGACACGGGTAAAACCGCCCCGGGAGCTTGGTCTGGAACCGGCCCCAGGCACGGGTAAAACAACCCCAAGGCTTGGACCAAAACCGGCCCAGGCACGGGTAAAACAGCCCTAAGGCTCGGACCAAAACCGGCCCCAGGCACGGGTAAAAATGCCCCGACAGGTTGGTCTTGGAACCGGTCCCATGCACGGTTAAAACCACCCCGAGCACAAGCTTGGTCTGGCCCCGATCACGGGTAAAAGTGCCCCAACGACTAAAACATTTCAGACTTGAGTAAAAGGGACCCTTTAGTCTAAAATGAGTCCATTTCTGGATAGTCATCTTCACGAAGATGTCCGGACAACCATTTCTCATATCCTTACGTCATTTCCACTTTTTGGGCCAGTAATAACGACCCAAAACGAAATGACCACAGGCCCACGACCCATAAAAGAAAACCTAATTCATTTCCTATAAATACCTGACCATTTGTCAGATTTGGCAGATTCAATCATTAAACATTCCTGACACATACACGTATTAGAGATTTTCCTTCTCTCTTACGTGACCCCACCTAATTAATACGTCACCTTAGGCTCGTCAAGAGCTTGGTAGGTTTACACAGCAGGAGACTGTTAGGTCTCACTAAGATCCAAAACAATGGCAAATCAATAACAAATAAGTATTTAGACGTTAATTGTTATATATCGATTAGTTACTCAGTTTCAGTATATATTATAGCGGAATTATAATATAGCAATGAAAATAACACACAGTTATATTTCAGTAAAAGTTGTAACGAGTACAAAACTCAAACTCCCTATTTATACGCAATTATAGTGAGTTTGATAAGGATTAATCTAAGAAGATCTTTTAAACATATAAAAGATATCAACTAACTAGACTCCCTTAAATCACGCCTGACTTCTCTCATGAGTCTGAGTTAGTCAGACTCAGTCACTCAGACTCAGGTCACTCAGACTGAGTCACTCAGACTCATGTCACTCAGACTTAGACTTTGATTAACAGATTTATTAATCTTGGGATAGATCATTGTTTTTCCCAACAATCTCCCCCTATCAGTTTCAACCAAAGTCTTTTACAAAAGATGCATCAAAATAAACACAAACAAAAAAATCTTTAAACAAAATACTGTTTGTGAACAAAATAAGCACCAGCCAGATTACTTATGTTTCTTCACAGTTCTCTTCTTTCTTTTCAATGAAGTCTCAAACGGCAGAGGTTGATCTCTTTCCCTCATCCACCTCAACCTATCTTTCTTCCACTCCATTAATGTCTCCATTTCAGCATCAGTTTTATGAAAGTGCAACTGATATTCCTTCTTTACCAGCTCCACCCTATCTGACAATGTTCCAATTTCTTCAATTCTCCTAAGATTATTGAACAGCCAGCTAATCAGCCTCATTCTGAATGGAAGACATTGAGGAGACTCACATTCCTTGAGCAGAGCTATGCAATGATAGATAGAAGTTGTGGTAAGGCTGTCCTTAGGTTGAAAGTTTTCTTCTCCTCCACAATCAGTGTAGCATAACCCTGTATTCTTCTCAGTCTCAATGTAAGTTCTGTCTTGAAATGCAACTTCTTTAGGAACAGGATGCATACTGCTTGATTCCAACCCCAATGATTTAGTTCTGACTTTCACATTATACTTGGTGCAATAGGCTCTGTAATCTTCATCTGACACTAGATTCAGCATATGAGCTGCATTCATGTTGAAGGTAGCCTCTCTTCTTATAGCCAAGCCTTGAGCTTTGTCAGTTAGGTTTGTAGCTCAAACTTGCTATTTCTTTCCATTCTTCTAATCCCATGGTGTGCAGTCTTGTTAATCCAACTCTGAAAGATCCACCCTTATGTGAGCATGTGAGTAGCAGGTCAGTTCCACCATGACTTTTACAGTCTAAGTGGGTAATCTTGTGCTTAAGCTTTCTCATGGTGAAGTTTGTTTCAATGTGATCAACCCTAGCTTCTTCTCTGAGAACAAGTTTGGCCATTTGGGCATCAGCTTCCATCCTCATCTGTTCTTCTTCTATCGCCAGTTCCTCCTCAGCTTGTATCTCATCTTCAAATTCTGCAACTGCTTTTTCAGACTGATCATATGGATTGAAGTCAAATTTTTCTTTGTATAGCCCCTTCACATACTCTTTGTATTGCTCCACAGTCATTCCAGCACTTTGAGCATATCTTTGAAGTTTGGCCAATTTGTCAGCTTCAATCTGTTTTCTTTTGTTTTCAGTCTCTTTTTCTGTTTCAGCTTCAGACACTTTCTTTTGAGCTTCAGACTCAGGTTTAGTTGGAGTCTCCATTTTGTTCCCTTCCTCTTCTTCAGTCTGTTCTTGGTCACTTACATACCCAACCTTGCCTTTCCCTTTGTAGACTAGTTTCTCAGACTCATCACTTGAAATATCACTCCAGTCAGTTTCGTAAAATACTTCAGACTGCCCAGTTTTAGTGTTGAACCTGGTTGTCTTGTAGTATTTTTTCTCCCCCTCTTCTCTTTTCCTTTTCAATGTCTGTTTGGGGATCTCAGATTCAATAACTGTAGTAGACTTTTTCTCCCCCTGAATATGTGAATCCTCTGCAACTGCCTTGCCTTTTCTCAGCAGACTGACTTCAGATGTCAGTTTGGACACCATTTCCTTCAATTCCTTCAACTCCTCCGCATTTTGTGTTCTTAAAGCATGAACCTCGGTCTGCATTGCCCTCTGTCTGTCATCAAACTGGGTTGACACATCCATAAGAGCTTGTAAAAGCACTGGAACAGTCAAGGCAACCTCAGGCTGGGTTGAAGTAGTAGCAGGTGTTGATGTAACAGGTGGCACAGCCTCACTCCCTCCCTGTGATTTAGGAGAATGATCATAAGCCATAGAATATGAAGTCTGTACCTCACCCAGTTTGGGGAGTAAGGCATTGGCGACTAGTGATAAAGATTGTAAGAGATTTGGGGGTGGTACCTTATCGTGAACCAGCACAGAACTGGTGAAAATGGCCGTTGGAATAGGCTCTGAAGCTGAGGGGGGGTGGTCCCATACTTAGTACAGGTATGTCTAGGAGTGAGACATGTTCTTCAATGCTTGCCACATGTGACAGTGTGGTAGCAGCAATGTGTTTCTCCAAGTTTACTACCTTAATGTGGCTTTGGGTAGTCATAGCAGTCAGATCCAACTCGTGCTCTAGCAGAGAGAGACTGGTCTGAACTGCAGCACTGGAGGGGAGTATAGTACTCTCAGCCTCATGGAAAAGTGAGTCCATTAGTGCCTGATTTGCTGTGGGGCTAGATGTGAGAGCTTTATCAAATGAACTTGGTGAGTCCATCAGGTTGGTCGCTTGTGTCGCCAGTACATCAAGAGGTGGAATGGACTGCTCAGACTGAGAGGGGATACTCTCAGACTGAGGAAGAGTAAGAGGAATAACTATACCTTGGTCCGCATCATTTGGCCCAGCCCCACCCAAGTCCACCTCAGCATCTGCAGCAGGGTTATTTCCCTCAGGCCCTCCGTCAATTCTATCAGCTTGAACATCTGAGTCTGAGGAGTCAGACTCAGTTGGTTCCTGATCAATGAACGGATTTGCAATCCATTCAAGCATCACATCGGTAAGTGGAGCTTCATTCTCAGTAATATTGATGTATGTAAACATTTTTGGAGTCAGCCTGGGCAGTTCACAAGTGTAAAATCGGTGATCAAGCTGATCATAAGTTTCTTTGCCCAGAACTTCCTCAAAACAAAGAGAAAGCACCCGAATGAATGGAACATCGTTAGGGCGTTTTGTTTTGGTAACTAGAGAGAGAATCTCATCAAAATAGAGTTGTGAAAAAAGAGATTCTTCTACCCGTGACCATAGCATGAAACAGATGAGTTTCAAACTCATTCATCTGGTCCAGACTGCCCGATTTACCCCCCAAGCATCTTGTAATCATAGAAAACAAGAATTTCCATTTCCCTGTGAATAAACTGTATTTGATTATGCCCTGAGTTTCAGGCTGACCAATTAGAGGAAAAGCTTCATCCCTAGCTTGTTGTTTGCTCCGTCTAGCCTGAAAGCCACCCTCGCCAGCCTCAGCAAGTGTTGGAAGGAGTAAAGCACTCCTGATTGTCTCTTCAGTGATGACAATAGTTGCACGCCCATTGTTGTATGTGCCAGTGATGGCAGTTCTTTCAGCATTGGCAGTGCAGGTGTACCACCATTCACATAGAAGTGGAGGACACATGGTGTTTGCACAAAAGAAGACACCATATAGAGGATGAGCCTTCATAAACTGAATCATTTGTTCAAATCCCCTGTCGCGGCGATTGGCGGGAATGTCAGCAGTCGCCACACGATTGTTGTCTTTAACTTGAACCAGTTGTTGAAATTCAGCGCCTGGGATCATTCTTGAAGTAACATGAAGCATCATATTAGGGTTAGCCATGAGAGAAAAGATAATCAAAGAATTGGAAATAAGAAAATCTAGGTTTAAAAAATTTGAAATTCGGTTAGCTTTAAACTAATATAGCGAAGATTTTAAACTAATTTAGAAAAAGTACAATTTAGACCCCTAGAATTTTACAACTTGCAATGAATGACCGTTGACAAGACTTGACAAAAAAAAAAAAAAATTAAAAAAAAACTATCTAATGATGAAATAAAGAGATACATAAGATATAAAACAAATATGTTCCAAAATGTCACACCCCGCTAAAGCGGAACGCAGGGTGTGGAGAGCATTAGCATTCGATACACAAGTGTATAATTCCACACCAAGTTATATTAAAGAAAACATAGCATCCAAGGTTTACAAATGTTTAACAACGTTTACATATCCGAATTACAAAATGGGTGTTCAAAGCCAAACCACCCAAACCCTTCCCGGTTCTTGAAGTCATTCGTTCCAAAAGCATGAAGTCATCGGCTAGCTTACTCGTTACCTGAAAATACGAGTCAAGTGTTAACTACGGGAGGCGTAGTTAGTGAGCTACAATGTTTAAGTAAAAACATACAAGTATCGACGCACATAAAGATAGCGTAAAAAGTAGGTTTCATATAATCGTCGCATAACCATGCGTAAAGTATTAGTATTCAAGTTTGTAGGTATTGACCACATAGAGCGACTATGTGACAATCCTAAATATTACCCAATGATCGTTCGTTGCCAAGCCTTATGCCTACCCACTAGAACTATGCACCATCTGTTGTTATCGTTGTGGTGAGGGTCATACTACCCTAATAGCGCTATCCATAAATTCTATCGGTCCTCTCCCAGAGATTAATAGCAACTTGTTATGTAGGAGTGTATGGGATTTGTATGGTGTCTCACGTCCATGTTGTACAACGTCCGCAACATGACGATCGACGATTAGTCATGTGCAATCAAGTGTGTATACCCTCAGCATTGTTGGCAAAACCCATCAACAATGCTGGCAAAATATAGTTTGTAATAGTAGTCAAGTATCAAAGAGTATCGTGATAGTTTTCAAGTATCAATCGTTTCGTAATAGTTCAAAGTTTGTTTTAGCTTAAATGTAGTGTTTAAGCCTAAGACTCGCATTTCATCCCGAAAACATGTTTAAAAGCATTTAAAAGTAGGGGTTTGTAACTCACTGTTTGCGAAGATCGTAGCGTGCTCGGAAAAGCTCAAAAAGTGCTCGGAATCACTGGAATCCTATTTTATACCAAGTTATCGAGTGAGTATGATTGTTTATTAGTTTGTAACATCGTTAGTCAACGAAAATTACTTAAGTTTTATGATTTAATTAAGGTCTAGTGAAAAATCCGCGCTATAGTTTTTAAATCCAATTTTTAACACTTTCCCCCGCTTACAAATGCCATGACAATAATCTTTAACTTATAAACACGATAGGGAATATATGTGAATAAGTTACTCTATTACAGGTCGTATTTCATGAACATCAGTTTTATATATAAAATCTTAAAACGACAAGTTTAAAGTTACGCTCAAAAATGGTTCAAATACGGTTTTGAAACAAGTCTGCAACATGACCGCCTCGCGGTGGAGGCACTGCGCCGCGGTGGAGGCACCGCGGCGCGGTCGCGAGACAGAGCTGTTTTGCCAAAAATCGTTTTTGGGTGAAATTTGATATTTTGAAGATGGATTTCAACATGCAATGGCTAGAATTAGTAACACCTTTTATAATATTAGTTTATCTTGGATTTTCAACCATAATAACAAGGATTTATGCATAACTTTTATAAAATCCCGTTTTCGTATATAAGTTGTTATAAAACTTCATAGAATCATGTTTTTAGATATTTGATCTTACATGCAAGGAGTTTAGTAAATAATAATAACAAGTAAAAGAGTTTTTACCCAATAAAAATGAATGGAGGATGATATCTTGGAGAATCTAGCTTCAAACGGATGAAAAACGTTTCTTGACCCAAAGGATGAATACTCCTTGCTACCCTTGATTATTAGCACGTTTTTATGATGTTTGTTATGGTATTTTAGAGATGTTTTTGATGAGATGTTGGCTGGAAATTATGTGTGAGTTGAGAGAGTATGATAGAGGTGTGTGTGTGTGAAGTGTATGTGTAAATGTGTATGTGAGAATGAAGTGAGTGAAGAGGGTTAGAGAGGTGTTAGAAAGTGATCAAGTGATAAGTTCTGGACCATAAGGGGAGTCAACCACGTGTGGGACAGGTGTCGATTGCTTGAGCCATGCAGGAATGAGTCATTAGAAGCAAAATTTGTGAGTCTGCACCACCTCCACCGCGTCGCGGTGGCTCCAATGCGGCGCGGTGGAAGGCTGGTAATGACTCGGTTTTGTTTTACGTTATCGTTTAATGTTACGTTGTTTAGAGCATACAATTATTATGTAATGAACTTAGGCAAGTTCCTTATATGTTTTCTTGGTATTAGGATTTGATTATTGATTCGATTTCCGATTTCCGGTTCCGAGACACACGCGTTTTATGTTTAAGTAACGTAAGCCTACGTTAAAAGTTTTTGTATGAGTTACATCGAGCTTAGCTTAAAGAGTTATGTCTACGTAACCACGTAACACATAAAGTTAGTTATAACGAGTATCAAATACAAACATAACGAGGTTAAAAGTTAGTGTTCTCGACCTGAGTTTAGACGGTTGTCACATTCTCCCCACGTTGAAAGAATTTCGTCCCGAAATTTCAACTTGTGGTATTCGTTATGGGAGAAGTGAAGAGATGAGGATACTTAAGCATCATTTGATCCTCTCGTTCCCAGGTATATTCGGGGCCTCGTTTTGCGTTCCATCGTACCCTCACTATGGGGATTTTGCTATGCCTTAGTTTCTTAGTTTCGCGATCTATGACTTCAATCGGTTCCTCGACAAATTGGAGCTTTTCGTCTAGTTGTATCTCTTCTAAAGGGGTGATAAGCGTTTCGTCAGATAGGCACTTTTTCAGTCTCGATACGTGAAAAGTGTTATGCATGTTACCGAGCTCTTGCGGTAGTTCTAAGCGGTACGCAACTGGACCTACCCTTTCGAGTATCTCGAACGGTCCCACGTATCTTGGGCTAAGATTTCCTCGCTTTCCGCGGCGTATTGCACCTTTCCAAGGTGACACCTTTAGAAGTACTTTGTCTCCGACTTGAAATTCTAGATCCTTTCTACGCATATCAGCATTGCTCTTTTGACGACTTCTCGCAGTCTTAAGTCTTTCCTTAATCGTTGTGATCTTATCAATCGTTTCTTGCACTACGTCCATGCTAATTAGTTGTCGATCTCCTGGTTCCAACCAACACACCGGAGATCGGCATTTCCTTCCGTATAGAGCTTCAAAGGGCGCACATCTGATGCTAGCATGGTAGCTGTTATTGTAAGAGAACTCTATTAATGGTAAGTGGTTATCCCAACTTCCTCCGAAGTCGATAACGCATGCTCTCAGCATGTCCTCTAGTGTTTGTATAGTGCGCTCGCTTTGACCATCGGTCTGCGGATGGTAAGCCGTGCTTAAGTCTAATCGTGTGCCAAACGACTCTTGGAATGCTTTCCAGAATCTGGAAGTGAAGCGAGTATCTCTGTCCGAGATAATTGACGTGGGTATTCCATGACGAGTCACTACCTCGTTGATGTATATTTGGACAAGTTTTTCCACATTAAAACTTTCCTTGATGGGGATAAAGTGTGCTGACTTCGTTAGTCGATCTACTATGACCCAGATCATGTCGTTACCCTTTGTAGTTCTAGGTAACTTGGTGACGAAGTCCATCGTGATTTGTTCCCATTTCCACTCGGGAATTTCAGGTTGCTGTAGTAATCCGGATGGCTTTTGGTATTCGGCCTTTCCTTTCGCACAAGTGAGGCATTTCTCTACGTACAAAGCAACATCCTTTTTCATTCCGGGCCACCAGTAGTGTTCCTTGAGGTCCTTATACATTTTGCTCGACCCGGGATGAATGGAATATCGTGTCCGGTGTGCTTCATCCATAATGACCTTCCTTAATTCGTCAGTCGTAGGAATCCAGGCTCGATCCTTAAAATAATAGACATCGTCGCTCTTCCTTACAAAATCCTTGTCGTGGTTGTGCAAGGTTTCGACCTTTATGTTCTCTGCTTTCAAAGCCTCATGCTGGGCATATGCTATACGCGTCCTCAAGTCGGGTTTGATATAGATTCCTAATGCCCGTACTCGAGTCGTACGTTGTCTCTCCTTCCTACTCAAGGCATCTGCTACGACGTTTGCTTTGCCCGGGTGATACTTGATATCGCAGTCGTAGTCGCTAAGGAGTTCCAACCATCTCCTTTGCCTCATGTTGAGTAGCTTCTGATCTAGTATGTGTTGCAGACTCCTATGGTCCGTGAATACCGTGCATTTGGTTCCGTAGAGATAATGTCTCCAGATCTTGAGGGCAAAAACTATCGCTCCTAGCTCTAAGTCGTGTGTAGCGTAGTTGACCTCGTGTTTCTTAAGTTGTCGCGATGCATAAGCTATGACCTTATTTCGCTGCATCAATACACAACCTAATCCTAAGTTAGATGCGTCACAATAAACTACGAAGTCTTCATTTCCCTCGGGAAGTGTTAAGATCGGAGCGTTGCACAGTTTCGTTTTCAGGATATTGAAGGCTTGCTCTTGAGCATCTCCCCAGTTGAACTTCTCATTCTTTTGTGTTAACTTTGTTAGGGGTTTAGCTATCTTAGAGAAATCCTGAATGAATCGTCGATAATACCCAGCCAATCCTAAAAATTGGCGGATTTCTGTCGGACTCTTGAGAGTTTTCCAGTTCTCTATAGCCTCGATTTTTGATGGGTCAACGTGGATTCCAGATCCATTGACTACGTGACCGAGAAATTTGACTTCACGCAACCAGAATTCGCACTTAGAAAACTTTGCGTAGAGCTGTTGTTCTTTGAGTAATTCTAATAATAGTTTTATGTGCTCTGCGTGATCTTCCTTGTTGCGCGAATAGATTAGGATGTCATCGATGAATACAATAACGAACTTGTCTAGATACGGTCGGCATACCCTATTCATCAAATCCATGAATACTGCCGGTGCGTTCGTGAGCCCAAATGGCATCACCAAGAATTCGTAGTGTCCGTATCTAGTGCGGAATGCGGTCTTCGGTATGTCATCTTCCGAAACCAACACTTGATGATATCCGGACCTTAATTCGATCTTTGAAAAGTAGGTTGCGCCTTGTAGTTGATCGAAGAGGTCATCGATTCGCGGAAGAGGGTATCGGTTCTTGACGGTTAGTTTATTCAATTCTCGGTAGTCGATACACATGCGAAACGATCCATCCTTCTTCTTTACGAATAGAATCGGCGCGCCCCATGGTGATGAGCTTGGTCGGATAAATCCTTTATCCAATAATTCCTGAACTTGGTTGGACAATTCCTGCATCTCAGTCGGAGCTAGCCGATATGGCGTCCTTGCCACCGGTGCTGCTCCAGGAATTACCTCGATTCTAAACTCAACTTGCCTCTGGGGTGGTAGTCCAGGTAATTCTTCGGGAAATACTTCCGGATAGTCTCTAACTATCGGCACATCCTTAAGGTCTGCTACTTTTGCCTGTTTGTCCTTTATGTTCACCAATAACGCAAAGCAGCCCTTATTCAAATACTTGCGCATCTTCATCACTGATATAAGCTTCTAAGTCTGGCCCGGCCTATCTCCTTGTACTACCAATTCCTTTCCATCTCCTAATGGCATTCGTATCGTCTTATCTAAACAAAATATCCTCGCGTCTCGGATGGTTAACCAGTCCATTCCTATTACTACGTCAAAACTCTTAAGTTCGATGGGGATTAGGTCTATTTCGAATGAGTGGTTAGCTAGGGTTATTGTGCAATTCTTAATTACGTCACTAGCTTGGTATTCCTGACCATTTGCGTATTCTACCGTAAATGTTTCACTTAGAGGTTCGGTTTCTAATGCAATCAAGGGCCTAAACTCTAGGGACACAAAACTTTTGTCCGCGCCTGAATCAAATAGTACTGAGGCATAGTAGTTGTTAAGGAGAAACGTACCTGCAATCACCCGGGGGTCGTTTCTTGCCTCTTCGGCACCAATCGCGAAGGCTCTTCCACGGCCTTGTCCCCCATCGTTTCCCCTCTGATTGTTCTGGTTTTGGTTCGGCGGAGGGTTTTGATTGCGGTTTTGGTTTGGGTTTCGGGCAGGGTTTAGCCTAGGACAAGCATTTCGGTAGTGATCCCTACTACCGCACTCATAGCATTCTCCCTGACGTGGCCTATCGTTCGGTTGTGGCCTCCCCGCTTGTCGCGGTTCTTCATTCTGCTGCCTTCCCGCCTGCTGCGGTCCGGCGTTCACTGCCTTACAGTGTCGAGTCCAGTGACTAGTGCTGTTGCAGTTGGCACATGACCTACCGTTCCCTTCGTGATGATAATTGCACTTACCGCACTTTGGTGCCTTTCCCTGATAGCCGGTGTTTTCTGTCGCGGCCACTCCATAGTTCCTAACTGTCTTGGCCTTCTTGTTGAAACGATCCCTTTTATTTCCCGATGTGTCCTCAACCTTGCGCTTTCCCTTAGCGTCTTCTGCACCCGCCTTTGATGCTCCTCCGTTCCTTATCCAGTCCTGGGTCAGGCGGCTTGCCAAGCTCACGGCCTGCTGCATCGTGGCTGGCTCAGTGGCTGTCGCCATGCCCCTTATCTCGGGCGAGAGTCCCCAAATGAAATGGTCGATTCGCTTGTCCTCAGGGGTCACTAGTTCGGGCACTAGATTTGCGAGTTCATGAAATCGTGCGACGTAGGTGCCGATGTGGGTTCCCACCATGGAGTGATTCCAGAGTTCGTTCTTGAGCTTCTTTAGGATCTCCTTGGGACAGTACTCGATCACTAGTAGTTCCTTGAACCTTGCCCATGGCATGTTGTATGCAGCGTCCGGACCTTGGACCTGAAGTTGACTGTTCCACCAGGTTAGGGCTCGTCCCTGAAGCATGCAAGAAGTGAATTCCACCTTCTTGTTTTCAGCGCACTGGCTGATCCTCAGCACAACTTCCATACTATCGATCCAGCGCGATAGTCCGATGGCGCCCTCAGTGCCATGGAATTCCTTTGGCCTGCAAGATATGAAGGTCTTGTAGCTACAGCCTTGGTTGTCCCCATGGTTGTTGTTTTCCCGGTTGTTGTTTCGTTGGTTGTTGTTTCCTTGGTTGTTGTTTCCTTGGTTGTTGTTATTTCCCCTTGGTCCTCCCTGGTTAATACCCGCGTTGATTCGGGCTATGATGTCGGGTATTGCCTCGTTCAGTCGGGCGTTGATCCTTTGGACAATGCGCTCATCGTTGTGATCGGCCATTTTCCTACACAAGAGAGAACTCGGGTTTAGGGTTTTGATATATCACTTTAGATTCATATAATGGGGAAATAGCAAGAACAACAACAATCGTAATTATAATCCGTCCATTTTATATATATCGCTCAAAATTTGATGTTCTTACAAAATCCAACATCATCGACTATTGTCGTACATTACCAACCAACATAGAGTACTATGCTTACCATCCTTCATAAACTACATGTTCTGCCTACAATCCAAAAGACATCTTACAACAACCTCTAAACCTTAAACACAACCAATACAATCATAAGGAATACTAGTACTATGTTAATCAGCATCAAGTTGCGTGCTGCTCGAATTGCCTTCCGTGCCATTGCCTTTGTGCGTAACACCTCGGTGTACAAACCACGTATCTGGTGGGAGTGATCTCTCACGACTTGTGTGTATCCGCGGAGGTCGACGGACATGTTACAAAGCGCTTGAATTTCCTCCGGAGTCAATCCGCGCTCGGGGGGTGGTTGTGGCGTAGTTAGCAGAGGTCTCGTGCTACCTTCACCGTCCCGACGGAGGAAAGGTAAGGTGAGTGGTGACGATTGCTGACTCCTAGAGCGTGACTGGGATTCGTGAGAGTGTTCGGTTTCGCTGTCTGACGTAGCTATCTCTTTCCCTCTCGACATACCCTAAATCGATAACGCGTTAGTTCGAAGATACGGCTCATGTTAGTGTTAGTAAAAAGCTGAGCACATAGAGTATCTTAAGTAGCATCTCGGTCTGTGTGGGTCTGACTTCAAGAATTCCCGGGGAGGTTCGTTTAATGTTTTACCAATTCCGTTCCGACATAACTTAGTCCAAATTATTCATAGGTGATCAGGCTACGAATAATTCAAGTTAAACAATGCCTTCACGTTTCGGTTAAATAAAATCTTTCGTTTAGAAATTGGTTATAGTTTGATTTTTGAAAAAAAATCGGTATTCACTATAACCTTGCGCTCTGATACCAAGTCTGTCACACCCCGCTAAAGTGGAACGCAGGGTGTGGAGAGCAATAGCTGTTGGGTTATAACTTAGTTAATATAGTTTAACCATAAACAATGATACCTAACGTACAAACGAAAGTAACTTAAACAGTCAGATTGATGTTAAGAAGTTACTACGGAAGAACACAAGAACAAGTTAATGCGGCTGTTCAACGTATTACTAAAGTTACTACGGAGATGGAGTTACTACGGACAAAGTCAAAGTCAAGATAAAGTCAAGACACGCGAAAGACAAAACTTATCTTGCAAGTATCAAATCTAATTAGAATAGAGTTATAATTAGATTAGATTTCGTTTTGTTATTTAAGTAAAGTTTCCTTAATTTAGATAAGGATAGATGTAGAATTCTAGTTTATCTAGAACGAGCCTCAAGGTCTATAAATAGATAGATCCTTGAAGAATAGAAAACACGTTGTATTGATATATTGATTAATGCAATTGAGGCTTATAATTCGACAATAATTTGTTTATTCATTATTCATTATTTATTGTTCGATAACTCGTAATATTGAAGTGTTCATCCGCTGCTGAACTTCTTCAATAGATCACGATCTTAATCGTTAGCAAACATATTAGTTTATTCAGACTAATACGATCCTGACAAGTGGTATCAGAGCACAGGAGGTGCTTTAGATCCATTGATCAACGAGTTAACAATCCTCACAAGAAGAATCAATTACAACCATCATGACAGAAGTTGCGCTTGGAAAGGTTCCCATCCTAAACAGCAACGAATTCGACTTATGGAAGCTACGAATAAGCAACACATCCTACTGGCCGACTACACAGTATGGGATGTAATCATCAACGGTAACAAACGTCCTACCGCCCAAGGAGCTGATGGAGAACCAGGAATGAATGCTCGAGCACTGGTAAGCGATCTTGAACGAAGGGAGAAACAAACTGAGATCAAGGCTATCAGTCTTCTTATGATTGCGATCCCCAACGAATATCAATCGCAATTCGAAGAATATGAAGATGCCAAATCGCTATGGGAAGCATTAGAGAAAAGATTCAGTGGAACTAAGAATACCAAAAAGAACAAGAAGGCTCTTCTCAAACAGGAGTATGAAAACTTTAATGGCATACCCGGCGAACGCATGACTCAGACTTTTGATCGGTACAAGAAGCTCACTGGAGAGATGATAAGTGCAAGAATCAAGTATGAGAAGGATGATCTAAACAGAAAGTTTATCCGAGCTCTAGGGAAGGAATGGATTGTGTATACTGTTATCTACAGACAAGGAGACGCCCTAGAAGCACTAGAGTTGGATGATCTCTACAACGACCTAAGAGTATTTGAATCTGAGGTCGAAGCAGAAAAGGTTTCCAACAACAATCCCAGTATTACCAATGTTAATACTGCTCTTGCTACAACATCTGGAGGATCCAAACATGAAATCAGCGAAGAGATTTCATTCGAATCTTTTATATGTAAGTGTGCTAATCTCACAGTTGAAGAGGTCAAACAGATGCAACAAGATGATTCTGATGAAATCGATCTCAAGTGGCAATCTGCTATGTTGGCCCTATGCGCAAGAAGATTCTTGAATAGAACAGGAAGGAGATTCAATCCACGAAACAACGAACGAATCACGTTCGACAAGAGCAAAGTGAAGTGCTATGAATGTAGTGAACTAGGTCACTTCGCTAGAGATTGTCCAAACAAGTCAAACACCAACAATCCACGAACCACTCAAGAAACAAATCAAAGTGCACTTATGTCACAGGACATCTTTGGATTTGATTGGAGCGACTTGGCTGAAGAAACAAGTCAGAATAGAGCACTAATCTCCGAGGAACAAAATCACGTAGAAAATACTACGGCTACTGTTCACCATGCATGCATAGCCGTAGTAACAGATGATACGGACATTCTAGGAGTATTAGTTGCTGCGGACGATGCTTTTTCTACTGAGCTGGAGTATGTTGACGTTGGAATTTCTACACTCAATAACAACATATTGGGATACGACTGGACAGATGATGATCAAGGAGCACCACACGAGGATGCTCTCATGGCTATTGACTCACCAACTCCAGATTCAGCATCTCTTATGGCAGAGGTAAATCTCAAAATTTGTACTCCTGAATGTAAAAATATAATCACTAAGTACAAAGATCATAATCAACTAATGAGTGACTCCATTAAAAACTTAGAAGAACAAAGAAGGTCAGCTCTTAGAGTAATTGATAATCTAGAAAACCAGATTAAGTCCCACAAAGTAAATGAACAAAGCTATCAAGAAAAGATCAATATACTTGAATGGCAACAAGAGGACTTACTTCTTAAACTCAAGGTGGCTAGGGATAAGGTTAAACTTTTAGAACAAGAACACACAAAAATTGAGTTAGATGTAGGAAAGTTAGAATTTGCTTCTAAATCTGTAAACGACCTTTGTCAAAAACAAATTCATAGCAAGGTTAAGGCTGGCCTAGGATACAAAGAAGTTGCCCCTCCATTTAACCAAAACTATATCCCACCATCTTTAGATGAGCCTAGAATCCCAATATCTCAGACACCTCCAAAGGAATCATTCAATGTTGATCCAATCAACTATGATGAAGTTCTAATAGAGGACTTAGTTGAAGAAAGTAAAGTTCATATTGTGAAGAACAAGGACATTCCATTAGAAAATCACCTACTCACAATAGAAGGAATAACTTTACCCTCTACACAAAGTTTAGTGTCTTTGCCCTCAACTAACCCCATTAAGACTGCAAAAACACCTTCAGAAAACAAAAACAAGCAAATACCTAAGGAAAACAACACGACTTGGAAACACATAGGCAAACGAGGAAATCAAAGAAACATGAACCAGGTCAAAATCCAAAAGGGTCAAGTTGTACAAAATACTAGGAAGGGATGTTTTATTTGTGGTAAACTAAATCACTATGCAAAGATCTGTTATCACAATCCACAAAATCAAGTGCAAGTGACTCAAAAACCACATCATGGGGTGGGATACAAGGGAAGGGTTGTCACTAAAACCAACTTTGTTAAACAATTCTCTTCAGAAAAGCAAAGTGGTAAAAACAGGAACAAAACTTTCAACAATAGAGTTAGTACTGCTAGAC